>NW_006497454.1:1503204-1532839 GCF_000471905.2 Amborella trichopoda
TGGGTCTTTTTAACCCACTTGTCTTACAAATTAACCATAGAAGTGTTGTGCAAAAAGCAAAAGGATTGTCGGTCAAGGGAGGCGATTCCGAACCAGCTAAAGTATTTGAGGAGCATTCTTCATGATCTAAGAGGGCGCCCAGGTGAGCCAACCCGAGTAAGTCTCGAACCCACCTTCAATTCCTCTCTTATCAGTTGGTATACCTGGCCTTGTCCTCGAACAATGTTCTGAGAGAGCGAACTCAAATCCCGGGTTCACCAGAAACCCGAGATACATGCCACCAGATCATCTAGATCCAGAGGGTTTGATTGAGGCACCTAACCAGCTTCGCGACTCCACTGGGGACTTACTACCCGGGGACTTCCTTATCCCCACACTCGTGACCGTCACAGGGAAGCGAACTGCTCAAGCTTCCTTCCCTACTTTCTTCCTAAGTCAAGACTCACTGTCCGGCTCCCAGGTTCTCACCTGGATTGGTGTGAGAGGGGACTTAAACGTCCTTGCTACCTCGCCCTGTTGAACCCTCCATCAAGGCCTCTTGCATTGGTGGCACATCTGCCACCACACATAGCACACACCCTACTACTGGCAAATATCTTGCTGGTCATATTGTTGAGGCACACCGGAAGGCTGCCCCCATCACTCCCACGAAAGGCAAGCGAGTTGCCGTCTCTCTTGAGGTTCACTGAAAGGCAACCCCTCATGCTCCTTCACCATCTCGAACCTCCACACCTGGAGGGTCAGCACATAGAGGCGGAGGTCTTGAGATCTTCACCCCTCGCACACATCCAAGGGCTCGTGGTCCATCAACTCGAGCCGCACCTTGAGGCAACCCTCACATTGCCTTGAGCTCACATCCAGGGCTAGGCCTTCTCGAGCCGAATCCTACATGCGCCATGCATTTGCTTTCCACAGCCCGGGGCAATGCTAGCTCTACGCCACCTCGAGCACATGAGGGTCGACCACTCCGTCCTCCCTCCCAACACACACAGCTTCACCTTGTGAGAGATGGGCTTCTTCCTCACTCCTCACAGACACAAGCCCGTGGGTCTCAACGTCCTCAGGTCAAACCCATTGACCGGTCCCGGGTCGATGCCCAAGTCACTCGGATGGCTAACTCTAAAGGTGCACATGCACCGTCTTGGCAGGCTCCTTTCTGACCTCAACTCAGTTGGAGTCGTGAATCAGCTCCTTCCTCTATCACACTCCAGACACCAGGAAAACACCTCGAGCCCTGGTACTCAAAGGCCTTCCCTAAGAGTACCATCTTGAGCCAGCCTCAGGTCAGCTGTGCACATGGGTCCCATAAAGGAACTCGGGGCAATGGCTTGATGTCAGACAGAGGCCTTCATCCTCCAAGGCAGAAACCCAGGCTGCCTTCTGTCCTTGGATCCCACCCTCTGCTCCAGCTCAGACACAGCCCTTGCGTGTTTGAAGAAGACGAGGCAGTCCAAGTCTCAGGCTCATTTCTAGAGTGAAGTCCAAAATCGTCTCAGGGTTAAGCAGGGGAGAGGCCTTCTGATCCTGGCCAAAGAAGCCTCCAAGGCAGTCGAGGCCACCACCTTTGATGACCTCCTGCCTCGTAACCCTTTTCCCCTCATCAAACTCCAGAGCCTGACTGAGTCTAAGAGTATTGCTAGGTTGTCACTACTTAGAAACCATGGTCTCAAGACCATCAAGAACCGGTCCTCACAAGATCAACATACAAGGCTCGAGTCCAGTCGGGGCAGGCCCAACCCCTCCAGACTGACTTGCCACGCCCCACTTGCCGACCTTAGCAGTCCACTGTCCCGCAATGCTCAAACCCTCCAGAAGAGATAGTCAGTGTTGTGGTGATCAATGACCCGGACGACTCTCAGGAGGAGTGAATGAACAAGTTCGAGGAAATGATGCAAGCCATCCTTGGAAAGAGAGGCCTCCAAGTCCCCTTCTTCGATCGATTCCCTGACTGGTGAGGACACAGTTGCCAGGCAAACTCTTCCATCAACCTCCCAAGACAGTTTTACCTCCCGTGGGGTCTCCCAAACCAACATAGATGCTATGATGTAGCCCATAGCCTCAAGAACAAGGTGTCAAGCATGTAGGAGAGGTCGCTCTATCAAAAGCCGTATCCTTCGTACATAGACCAAGTACCCTTCCCTCTGAACTATCAAAAGGGGAAGCTCCCCCTGTTCAATGGTACTACATTTCCTCACCAGCATACTTCTCACTTTCAGGAGGCTTGTCGGGAGACAGCAACTGACGGATGACTCCTCATCCTCCAGTTCGTTGAAACTCTTGAAGGGCCAGCCTTCCAATGGTATGCTCGGCTGCCTCCCAACTCGGTACACACATGGCAAGAGATGGAGCAGTTGTTCTACCAACGATTCTATGAAGTCCAAAGGAATGTGGAGAAAATCAAACCCTGATGCAAGACCCTGATGAGCTGGTTGACAAGTTCATCACCCACTGGAGAGAGTTTGCAACCTTCCATGCCACTCCCATGACCGAGAAGGAAGCGGTCCAGACCTGCATACGGAACATGCTTCTTGAGTTCGCTCTACATGTCAAGGCATCCAATCCACCCTTCATGTCAGATCTCATCTCCAAGGCAGTTCGTATTGAGGGATTATTCAAGCATCATGGCAACCCTTGTCAGCAACCTGCCAGCTCAAACTCTCGCTTCAATAATCGGGGTAGCCAAAGGCAGTAATCAGCACGGCTGTCACCATGGCTGACACCAAAGGCGCAGTTCCTCAAACCCTGGACCTTTTCAAGGCACAGGCGTCTTCGGCCAGGGGTAAGAAGTAGTCTTACAATAATATCCTGCCTCCTAAAAATTCTAGGTGAAACGACTACTACGCCCAGCACCAGAATAAGGTTTACCCCTTTGACATAGAGTGGATGCCTACACTACTTCAACTGCTACTAGAATAGAACATGATACAGTTACTAGAGGCCAATACTGCGGAGTCAACTGGGCAGGAGGCAAATGAGAAGTATTACGCCTATCACAGGCGGGTATGCCTCCCCACTTACGACTTCTATAAGATCAACGACAGGATCGAAGCCCTTATTAATAAGGGTTAGATAAAGCTCGAAGAGTTGAAGAAAGCCTTCGGGGCAACTGAGGTTTTTCACATAGTCACGATCCAAGAGGACTACGGGGCACACGCTATCCTTTGTGCATTTTTCTCCATAATGCTCGAAGAAGGGCTTGTCACTCCCAAGCTGGCAAAACAGCCCAAGTTCCTGCCTCCAGAAACCAAGAACCTCTGGTGCACGTATCACCACATATGAGGCCATGATGTCAACGAATGCACTGGCTTCCACAAGCTCTTGGCAAAGAAGAGGCAACAGTATTAGGAAGTTCAAGTCCCTCTTCCGCATGAGCAAGAAGACCTTCTGATGCCAGTCTAAGGAAGTGCTGAGCTAAACCCTCTGCAGGCCCTCTTCAAGGCAATGCTCCAACAAGGCCTTGTCACTCCCAAGCCCGCCATGCAGCCGAGGCATCTTGCCCATGGCACGTAAAAACTTTGGTGCCTTTATCACCAACTATGGGGCCACGAACTCAACGAATATTCTGGGTTCGAAGCTATAGTCACAGAGAAAGTCCAGCAAGACCACATCGTTTGTGCGGTTCTCTCGAAACGTGTCCAGGCCGTCGCTCCCGTTCCAAAGGAAGCCCCACTATCAGCCCCTCCGAAGTATACACGGACCCTTCAAAGCCTTCGACCTCTCAGCCCTGGAAATTCTACCATGGGTGGAGTAGGCTCAAATCCTTGAAACGTGAGGCAGTCTATCAAGCTAGGGCTACTAACCAACCTGATAGGGTGGTCCAGACACCCCCTCAAGTATCCCAAAGGAGACGACGGACACCTAGGTCGACCCACTGAAGGAATCGTCCTCCTCAGCCACCAATTGAGGAAGTAATCCTCAGGCCCCTTCCTCTACTGCCGACCTTGCAAGACTTTATCCCGAGCGCATCTCACCTCGTCCTTTCATCCAATCAAGCGGACATCCTTGAGTCATAAATAGCTTAGGATTTCCCCAATATGTGACAATGCTAAAAACACCCCACGTAAAGAGCTCCCCTAGGCACATCCAATTCTGGGGATGACATAAAGAGCTGTCGGATCGTTCTAACTCTTCTTCTCCTTCCTCTTCTATTTTCTCCACAGGTGCAGCTCGACGGTGCCCAAACTTGCACACTCTAAACAAAGAGTTCTGAGACACCAGCCTCACCCAGCCACAGCAAGAGCGGCTCAGAAAGATGGTGGCCCACACGGCTGGATTCTTGATAGCTGTCGACGCCTTGTCAACCCGAGCAAAAACCGAATCATCTTTAGGTTCCTACTCCCACGAGGCCTGCCACATGATCCAGGTGCATGAAGCATCACCTAGCTCAGGGCAAGCACCAAGTGATCCCAGTCACGAGGTCATGGACTCCCCATTTGAGGCTGACCCTTCCATTGCCTGGACTAGCCAGAGACCGGTACTCTCCCACACTGTGCCCCTCTTAGAACCCGAGATGTCTGGATCATGGGCTTCTACATTTGTGGTCAATGAAAATCCTGGTGAGTCTCCCAACGAGGAACTCTAAGAAGCTCCAAAAGAGTGGGAAGAAGGCGGTCATGCCATGGCTGATGAGCTCGAAGTGGTCAACCTAGGGGATGAGGCCGACCTAAGGCCGACTTTTATCGCAACAAAAATGTCCCCAGTGGAGAAAGAAAGTTATATCTCCCTCCTCCGAGCAAATCAGGATGTCTTCGCCTGGCACTATCATGAGATGCCCGGTCTAGACCCTCAGATTGTTGTCCATCACCTTGGTATTGATCCAACCATCAAACCCATGAAGAAGAAATAAAGAAGGTTTAAACCCGACCTCGAGATGCAGGTCGAGGCTGGGTGAACAAGCTCAGGCAAGCAGGATTCATAGGAGAAGTCAAATACCCAAAATGGCTGGAAAATGTTGTCCCAGTCAAGAAGAAGAATGGCCAAATTAAGGTCTGTATTGACTTCTACGATTTGAAGATTGCCTACCCCAATGATGACTTCCCCCTCCCTTTCATCGAGATGCTGGTCGACTCCACAGCTCATTATCAAATATTCTCCTTTATGAATGGGTATTCCGGTTATAATCAAATCAGGATGGCACCAAAAGATGAGGAGGCCACTGCGTTCTTGACCCCAAGAGGCATCTTTTGCTACACTGTGATGCCTTTCGGGTTAAAGAATGCCAGTGCCACATACCAGCAGCCCATGATGCCATCTTTAAGGACATGATCCACAAGGAGGTCGAGTGCTATGTGGATAACCTGGTGGTGAAATCTGAAACAAAGGACGCCCACATACAAGACCTCAAAAAGGCATTCAAACGACTGCTGCGTCACCAACTCAAGATGAACCCCTTGAAATGCAGCTTTGGCATACGCTTAGGAAAGCTCTTAAGGTTCATCGTGAGGTATCGGGGACTGGAGATCGATCCAATCAAATTCAAGGCAATTCAGGACATGTCACCACCTGCAACCCTCCATGAACTGCAGTCTCTTTAAGGACAGCTTGCCTACATTCGAAGGTTCATTTCGAACCTTTTAGGGCGATGCAGTTTTCACATCTCTTAAAGTACACTCCCTTCATATGGGATGAGGCATGCCAAGCTGCACTCGATGACATCAAGCAATACTTAATGAATACTCCAGTTCTCTCTATAGCAGTGTTGGGAAGGCCTCTCATCCTATATGTGACCGCTCTTGATGAGTCACTCGGGGAACTCCTAGCACAAAACAATGATGGAGGTAAAGAGATAACGCTCTATTATCTCAACTGCTGAAAGCAAGGGTGGTCGAGAAGAATTACCCTCCCATCAAGAAGATGTGCCTAGCCTTGATCTTTTAAGTACATGAAGCTCTGCCATTACTTGCTCAGTCATGGGGTCAAGTTAATCTCCAAGGAGGACTTGGTCAAGTTCCTTGTGACCCGGCCATGCTTGTCAAGATGTTTTGCCAAGTAGGAATTATTGCTGATGGAGTTCGACATCACGTATGTACCACAGAAGGCAGTCAAAGGTCAAGCCCAAGTAGACTTCCTCGCAGCTCACCCTGTTCCTTCAGAATCTCCCCTATCGAGCGACCTCCTAGATGAAGAAGTTTTATGTACGGCGCAAACTCGGTCGTGAGAAATGTACTTTGACGGAGCATTACAGTCTGACAGAGGGGGTGCTGGTGTTGTGTTCTTAACACCCGATGGTAGAATGATCCCTTTATCCTTCTCACTTGTAGAGGCATTTTCTCATAATGAAGCTGAGTATCAAGCCCTCATAATCAGACTGGAAATCGCCCAAGAGCTAGACCTGAAACACTGAAACATCTTCGACGACTCTGAGCTGGTCATCCGACAGCTTAAGGGGATTTATGACGTAAGGAAAGATACCCTCAAGCCTTATCATGACACGGTCAAATCCTACATGGCCCAGTTCAATGATTCCTCCCTGAGTCATATCCCTAGAAGGCTAAACTAGTAGGCTGATGCACTCTCGAAGCTTGGTGCCACCGTTCAATTATCTTCATCGGGCCCCACTCCAGTCTGAGTAATTGCATGGAGATACGTTGACTTAAGAGCCGAAGTTGACGTAGATGATGAGAGGGATGTCTTCCCTGAATGCCCGCTTACCCATTCGGGGCACTCCTCGCAACTAAGGATGTCGTTGAGGCAGAGCAAGAAATGTCCCATGGAAATGGATCCAAGGCCAAGGAGCAGGAGCCCGAATTCTTCTACCCAATGTGTGTGGAGGTTGAACAAGTAGAGGACTGGAGGGAGCCTATCATGGACTTCATAAAGCATGGAAGGCTACCTCAGGATCGGGCGGAATGCAACGGCATACGACGGATGTCCACCAAGTACACCCTTCTCGATGGAGATGTCCTCTTTCGTCGGTCATTTGATGGAATTCTCCTCAGATGCGTCAATACACAAGAGCCAAGAAAAGTACTTGAAGAAGTGCACTCGGGTATCTGTGAGCTACATCAGTTCGGCCCTAAGCTCTACGAGCGCATACGCAGACTTGGCTATTACTGGCCTTCCATGGTGGCTGACGCTCAAAACTATGCCAAAAGATGCCCGGTGTGCCAGATCCACTGAAGCCTCATTCATCAACCCCCGGAGCCTCTCCACCCTACAGTGACATCGTGGCCCTTTTCCCAATGGGGTATGGACATTGTAGGACCCATCGATGCCCCTTCTGCCTTAAGCCATGCCTTCATTATGGCACGAGAAACTGCCTGAAGCTTTGTGGGCTTACCGCACCACCACTCGGAATGCTACAAACTCCACTCCTTATTCCCTGGTTTATGGAGGTGAGGCGATCTTGCCCCTCAAGGTTCAAATACCCTCACTCCATGTTGCTATACATCAGGGACTGACTGAAATCGAGAAGGTCAAGCTCTGTTACCAAGAGTTGGATGAACTTGATGAAAAGAGACTAGAGGCCCAGCAGAACGTCGAGCTCAATTAAGGAAGAATGAAAAGATCCTTTGACAAGTCTGTCAAGGTAAGCTCATTCGCTCGTGGGGATCTAGTTTTAGCATGTCAAGCGACCGATTGTTATGCATGGGCGTCGTAAAGGAAAATTCGAGCCCAAATGGGAAGGTTCGTTCATAGTCAAAGAGGTCACCCCAAACGTGGCCCATGTACTGGCAAACTAAGATGGAGGAGAGGCGATGCTCCCTATCAATGGATGATACCTAAAGAAGTATTATCGTTGATGTATCCCTAGAAGACAGTATGTGCAGCAAGAAAAGAAGGAAATGGAAAAGAAGAACTTCAAGCCAGTTCAAAAGAAGTTTGTTTCTTTCATTACATTAAAAAGAGTTACAAGTTACAATCAAGGGTCCATTACTAAGAAAGTTACAAAGCTCTTGCAATTGAGGATAAGAGGACGGCTACAGGCCAAAAAGAAATACTCTCATCATGAAGAAGAAGCAAACAAATGAAAGAAATGTCTCCCTCATGAAGAAGAAGCAAACCCACCAAAGAAATGCTCTCCTCATGAAGAAGCAAAACCACTTGGAGAAGTTAGCTTCAGTCCCACCAAAAGAGGAGGGTTACAGGCCAAAAGAAGGAGCCAACCATTTTTTAGTTAGCTTCAATTCATCTGACGAGGCATGGCTGGTTTCCAAAGGATCGGCCCATGATGGAACAACATGGACTTCACGGCTGTGCCGCAGGATTTGGCTTCCAACAGACCACGACGGCACAACCTTCTCATTTGCCATCACTCTTGACCCCTGAGAGACATCACGTCCATGATCATCGCCGCGCGTGACTTAACACCATGCGCAGCCATCGCCATGCACAACACAATGCCCCATTCTACCATCACCACGGGAAAACCAACGCCGCGCGAGACCATCTTCGTGACCAGCATGCTCCTGAACGTGGCATCGTCGTATGCGGCCTAAGGACATGCGAAGGAAGCACCGCATACGACTTAATGTCACGCATGACCTTGACGTACCTCAGTTCCCACCATCCCCAATTCCCAGAGGGCATTAACCCTTGTGTTTCTTTAGTTTCCCCAGCTACCGGCCCACGGCGACCGTCCACCTTCTCATCCCCCAACCCTTCGGGTTCCCACCGGTGTTTCCCCTCCTAATCAGGAATCCACTCCTGTCCACCGGGAAAACCGTGTCCCGCTTTCCACTCGCTACCATAATTAGCAGAAAACCACCGGAATCACCAGAAGGCATCCCTGAGACCCTGCGAATCTCCCTTCTCTCTGCTCTTCCCACTTCAGTGAGTTCACCACCAACTCACTAGAATTCCATTGAGTTCCCGGTGAGCCCACTGCTATTCTCCCTTCTTCTCCTCTGATAACCAGAGGACCTACAGAGCCCTCGGTACTCGTTGCAATCTCCCCTTCAGCAGTAGAACAACCAGAGAAGCGTTCAAACCCCTGCAGGGCACCTCTGTAAATCCTGCTAAGGCCCCGAGAAGCCATGTTCCTTGCTCAAGTCTTGGCACTTCCCAAAAAGGTATGCAATCATGGTACGAAGCTTCACGACCTCCTGAAGCTCACCAGAAAAGCTCCTAATCGCTTGTCTCTGCAAATTTTGATCGGGAAGTTCTCGTCGGAAAACCTTCACCAAAAGCTTTGACCCTCCCTCTTTAAAACCCCTTCTACTATTTCACCCTTCGATAAAACAGTAAAGCGGGGTTTTTCTCTCTTTTATACCCAGTAGTGCCGTAAACTGCCCTCGACACTTGGTGCCACACGCACACCATGGCACTCTCAGCTGAACCATCATCCTGTACTTTCAGGAAGTTCATCCCCTACACCACAGCCTCAATCCTCGAGAAGTCCAATGTCTTATGATGGCTCTGTTTTCCTTGAAGTCAAATTCCCTCACCATACCATGGTCCAATGCACGACCCTAAACAACACGGTCCGAACTATATGACCTTAAACTATAGCGAAGGTCCAGTTGCACGACCTTAAACTGCATAGTACTTGTCTCATGACTCAAAATTGTACGAACATGGTTCAATGCATGACTCTAAACTACACGGTCCGAACTATATGACCTTAAACTGTAGCGGTGGTCTAGTTGTACGACCTTAAACTGCATAGTCCTTGTCGCATGACTCATAACTGTTCGACAACAATTCGAATTATATGACCTTAAACATTAACGAGGGTCTAGTTGCACGACCCTAAACTGCATAGTCCTTGTCTCATGACTCAAAATTGTACGACCACGGTCCATGTTGCATGACCTTAAATTACACAGCCATGGTCCAAACTATACAACCTTAAACTGTAGCGAAGGTCTAGTTACACGACCTTAAACTGCATGATCCTAGCCGCATGACTTTAAACTACATAGCAATGGTCCAAGCTACAAGACCCTAAAACTATAACGCACGACACGATAAAGGGTCCATACACACAACTCCAATCGAGAGATAAAGCACCTACTCAATGAAAGGGTATTTCATCAACATCCCCAGTGGAGTTAGATGTGTGAAAGAGTCATACCTACCCCTTGAACCCCTAATGGGTTTGTTTCACACCAACATCCCAATAAGAGTCACGTCTTACTACAAGCCACTATCCCCAGGGAGTTTAAGACCCTTCTTATCCTCTCCACCCTCATGAGGTTCATCTGTGCTCTGGCTTGTCATTGTCAGCATAGTCACATGCATGCCATTGCTCATTATCCCCAAAAGGTTACACTGGACCTCCTAATCCCTAGTGAAGTCACGTTCGTCTGCCACTCCTCGAGTGCCACCATCTCTATCTAAACCTCTCACTTGTGTATAGCCTTAACTATCTCTATCCTCAGGGAGTCAGATTGCTATCCACAACCCATCCTCCATGTAGCTTTACCTACATGACGATCCACACACTGGTCCGTACAGCATGACCAAACTGCACAGCCCTGGTCCATGTTGCATGACCTTAAACTGCATAGCCATGGACCAAACTATATGACCTTAAACTATAGTGGAGGTCTCATTGCATGACCTTAAAATGCATAGTCCTAGTTGCATGACTTTAAACTACATAACCACGGTCTAGCTGTATGACCCTAAACTGTAGTGCACGTCCTAGCCGCATGATGTTAAACTGATTTGCTCAGGTCCAGGAGGCATGACCTTAAAGATGCCCCCACATACGCCCACATGCCTTTTACGTACATCTTCACGCACGTCTTCCCTAACTGACCCATTGGTGTGCACATACCACCTTTATTTCCTCCCCGGTGAGAGTACATATGCGCACATGCCCTTTACGTGCATTTTCACGCACACCTTCCCTAGCTGACCCATTCGTATGTGCACATCACCTTCACCATCATTACCATATTTTCCTCCATTGAGTCTTACCCATGCTTACCAAACGACGAACCCTTCCATGAGACATATTCACCGTCGGCCAGTGGGTCACCATTGTTCACCCACCAGCCATCCATCATCTACTGTTCACAAGGCAACTTCATGTCATCTTCTCAAGTGAGTCAAATTCATCACTAAGCTCACTCTATGGCCTCCACAAACTGCCATTCACCACCACTTTGGTCCAGCTGTATGATCTTATACTATAGTGCACGTCCTGACCACATGATGTTAAAAGGCTTTGAACAGGTCTCAAAGGAATGACTCTAAATACGCCTTTACATAAAATAAAAAAAAAGGGCTTGGTGTACACCTAACAAGGGAACACCATGATTAAAAATGATGGACATGCATGGTCACAATACCATGACTAAGAGAGTTCAGTGGAAAACAAAATCCAGGTATTGTGAAACCAAAAGGGCATCGTAAGTAAAAGAGGATGAAAAGGGTGGAGATCACAGTAGGTCTTAGGTAAAAGAGCCCAGAAATAGCAGAAATTGGTGAAAATTGTCTTCACAATGCCACTTCTCTTGTTCAAGTGAAAACCTGCAAAAGGGCGCTCGGACTGACAAGACAAGCTAACGCACGACCATCGCCTCAGCCAACATTAAATCTCCAAACGGTCACAATCCTGGCTTATGAGGTCTGCTTAAAATCCTCAAAAGCCAGCATCCAATCAGAACACTACATAGCTCATCAGGGAGTAAGAGCCGTATAAGATCTCCCAACCATCATGGCTCATCAAGGGCTGAGAGCCACATAAGATTCCCCACGTTTCAACATGGCGCATCAAAGAGTGAGAGCCACATACTCCCAACCATCATGGCTCATCAGGGGGTGAGAGCCGCATAAGTTTCCCCATGTTTCAACATGGCTCATCAGGGAGTGAGAGCCACAAAAGATCTCCAAACCATCATGGCTCATCAGGGGGTGAGACCCACATAAGATCCCCCACATTTAAACATGTCTCATTAAGGAGTGAGAGTTGTTAAGATCTCCCAACAATCATGGCTCATCAGGGGGTGAGAGCCGCATAAGATCCCCCACGCTTCAACATGGCTCATTAGAGAGTGAGAGCCGCATAAGATCTCCCTAGTTCAACAACAACAAGAGTCCTTGAGGGTGAGGACAATGACCAAAATATCCCTACAGAAATGCTAAGAACCATCACGAAGGCAAGAAACTGATGAAGTCAGGGTCTAACCTACCACAAGCTTCAGGGTATGCCTCGTCAAAATCCCCTAGTCTACATGGGACTAGACTTTTGAGATGGGTCAGAAGTCCCCGACTGGACCCCACTAGATGGGACCTATAGAGATACCCTGAGCATCAAAAGCAAACCTGGTGTAGCAGCGAACAATGCCAACCTAAGGTTCATACAATTTGGCCTTCAGAAAAGGCCTGACTCTGTTAAAGGAGGTCACTAGCAAACCTGGTGTAGCAGCGAACAATGCCAACCTAAGGTTCATACAATTTGGCCTTCAGAAAAGGCCTGACTCTGTTAAAGGAGGTCACTATAAAAGCCTCATGCTTTAGAATCGTAAATAGTCCCTTAAGGGTGAGGACTTTGACAAGATCCCTCAGACTTCCCGAATGATTGCACTTCTCGATTCTCTCGAAGCACAACATTTGGCGGGGCATGCTGTTGGAAGGTATTTTTCATCAACATGGGGCCCCCGCTCAATAAAGCCTAACAAATAGTGGAAATTTCGCCAGTCTCATAATAGTTCTAGAATCAGCCAAGATCTTCATAAGGTCTCCCAAAAGTCTCCTGCCATGTTTTGTCATAGTCTGACATCTCTAAGGTAGTGCAGACTGAGAAACAGTTCCAACAGAATCGGCCTCAAACACCTTGAAACCTTATAACTAAAGCTACATTTTTGGTGTTTTAAATCTCTATGAGCCCACCACAATTAGATCCGGCATGATTAAAAACCCCCAAGGGTCAAATTTCAGCCCGAACGGACACTCCAGGAAAAAGTTATAAGCAAAAGAGTGAAAAAGGAAGGGTCGCATGTTATTCCCGTGCGATCACCCTACAACTCAATGCCATGGAAGGGATAGTCACGACCAGTGAATTTTGACGCTCATATGTCACTCATCTCAAGTCGGATCATGCTCAAATTTGGGGAGCATGTTCGACTAGTCAAGACGAGCGATTCGATATGTGGTACGCCCTGTGACGACACCCAAGCGCGAAGAAAAGCTAGAGAGAAGTTGCTAATCTGTGAAGAAAGTGCAAGAAATTTAGTAGCATCGTACCTCGCTCGAGCAGCCAGATCACGCCACTCGCGAGACCAATTCCATCGTGTGCGTAAGGTCTCAAGCTATCATTGACCCGAACCCCGCACGTGATGAACAGTTGGATTCTGCACAGAAAGCCGATGGAGTGACTACAAATTCTGTCACCGAAATTCCAGATTCTGGCCAAAATTCCAAAGTTGCAAAATCTTTGTCTGGGCACGAAATCGAGCTGCATTTGTTGCCCCGCGATCGTAATGGTATGCTCAGTGTAGTTCAGTGAAGAAATCACTGAAAAACATCAAAGAACAAGTACACTATCGATCTGAAGTTTCAAAATTCATTCAAATTTTAAGTCACATGATCATGCACTAAAAACACAATCCATGGCTCGAAATTGGTATCAAATCGATCGCCATGCTGAGCCCTACAAGAAAACAATCATCTTATGACCAACCGGGCATCAAAACGACCTCAGATCAGCCATGCAATATCAGGCAAGTTCTAGGGCAATACAGGGACTATTCTGAAATTCCACAAATTGTTAGGAAAGGGAAAATCTGTCATTTTATACCCTATTTTCTATTTTTTTTAATTCAATTTAATCTTAATTTTCAACAATTAGGGTTACTTTTGATCATCCACCCATGTTTGGGGAAAATTCTATATATATGTACCAGCATTGTACGCACCAAAGGACTCAACCTTTCACAAAAGAGAGAGTTTTTACCTAATATAAGTTTCTCTTTCTTCTCATTGTTGGGTCACGTTTGAAAGAGAGAGTGAGGTGAGAGAAAATTTTCACCGGTACCCTTAAGTTCGAGGTAAATCTTATGTCCCTTCTTTCGTCTCTTCGCCCCTCCTTCTTCGTTTGAGTTCCTCGCAGGGCTCATGCACGGCAGTGGCATTGCCGTGAATGCCTCCCTTGAGGTTACACAGGTCACACATGGCGATGGCAGCGCCATGTGCGAGTCTTGTTCTCCGTCTATTCTTCTATCTCCCTCTCCCAGTGAGGCCTGTAGATGGCGCTGCCTATCGTCGTCCACAGACGTAGCTTTGACGTCTTAGTGAAGAACTCACACGTATATAGTAGACGATGATACCCTTCGCCATCCGCAAGAGACCTCGTCAACATCAACCACCGTTTGTGACTTCCTTCACATATTTAGTGCTCATCGTCATCCTACCGACGTCCCACACCTATCGTCTTGTGCCTTGTGATCGCGCACTTTACAAAGGACTATCGCCACACGCTTCATCAGAGACTATCGCTACTCGCGTGGGAGTGTGTTGTCTCCCTTTATTGCCAATGGATATGCCTAGTGCCGTCTGTAGTTCATTTCTCACTCTCTAGCCATGAGCAGTAGTGTCGAGCGCAGCTCACTTGATTGAGGGTATACTTAGCTTAGCACCGTCATATCACTCTCCGTTTCGAGTAGTAGTGCCGCCATGCTGGTCTTGAGAACCATACCCATCTTGCTACCACTCCGAGTCGATGACTTCCCAGTTGCCATGCTAGTCTCACCTCTTCGTCGAGTTTTCCTTCCCTTTTCTATCTTTATTTGAACGTTACGCTTCATCGCCCTCTCGTTTGAATGTACATTACTCTAAGAGAAGGGTGGGTCTTTCTGACCCACTTGACTTACAATTTCACCATATAAGTGTTGTGTAGAAAGAAAGGGGATTGTAGGTCAAGGGCGGCGATTTCGAACCAGCTAACGCAGCTGGGGGACTTTCTTCGTGATCTTAGAGGGCGCCCACGCATGCCGGTCTGAGTTAGTCCCGAACCCACCTTCAATTCCTCTGTTATCGGTTAGTATACATGGCCTTGTTCTCCAGTAAGGTTCTGAGAGAGCAATCTCAAATCTCGGGTTCGCCTGAAACTCGAGATACGTACCACCAGATCATCTAGATTTGGAGGGCGAGATCGAGGTATCACCCTCAAGCCAATAGGTTAGTCGAGGCTTCAATAAGACTCTGTGCAATGTTTTAAGGAAATCAATATCGAAGAGGAAGAAGAACTGGCATGACAGCTTCTTGAAGCCTTGTGGGCCTATCGCACTACCACATGAAATGCCACCGATTTCACTCCTTACTCCTTAGTCTATGGGGGTGAAGCAGTTTTACTCCTTGAGATTCAAATCCCTTCATTACGTGTCATTGTACATTAAGGACTAACTGAAGATGAGAGAGTCCAACTTCGGTATCAAGAATTGGATGCACTCGATGAAAAGAGGTTGGAGGCTCACCAGAATGAATGAAGAGGGCCTTTGACAAGTCAGTCAAAGTCCGCTCATTTGCCTATGGGGATCTGGTTTTAGCGGTCTAGAGGTTAATTGTTATGCGTGGGCAACATAAAGGGAAGTTTGAACCCAAGTGGGAAGGTGGGAAGGTCCCTTTATAGTAAAAAAGGTCTCGACAAATGGAGCTTACATACTTGCACATCCGGATGGAGAGGAGGCAATGCCCCCTATCAATGGGCGATACCTAAAGAAATACTACCCATGATGCATACTCAAAAAGACTCGACGCGCAACAACAAAGAGTTAAAAAAATGGTAAATATAAAAACAAGCAAGACAATTCAAACAAGGTTTAACTCTTTTATTTCAATAGAAGGAGTTACATGCCAAAGAACCCATTATTAGGGAGGTTACAAATCTCTTGCATCTAAGGATAAGAGGACGATTACAAGCCAAAACCCGCAGTGCTGCTCTTGCATCTAAAGATAAGAGGAAGGTTACAGGAAAAAAAGAAACGCCCTCATCCAAAAGAAGAAGCCAACCATTTTTGAGTCTGCTTCAATTCATCTTACAAGTATATCAAGCATACAAAGCAGACTTCTTTGACAAGGAACTGGCCTATGATGGAAAGCATACCCTATTCATAATGAATGCCCTTCCACAGAATAACATGGACTTCACTGTTCTGTTGGAGGCCTTGGCTTCCAACAGGCATCATAAGACATGCCTCACCATTGGTCACCGCCCTTTGCCAACCCCAGTCATCGCTGTGCATAATCACATCAGAACATGTATCACCACCGTTCATTAAAGGGTCGAGCAAGCAATAGCTATGCACGACTAGCTCTTGGCACATCATGTCCCTAGTCACGTGCAACCAAGGCGCTAGCGTCATACGAGATTAGCACTGGTTGTGTTTCAGCGACCCAGCACCAGCTGTGTATCCTAAAAGCTAGCGTCATCTGTGTTCCTGAGGACTAGCGCTGGCTGTGTATCCTGCACTAGCGTCGGCTGTGTTCCTGAGAACTAGCACCTGCTGCATCAACACCGGTTGACTTTTAAAGCCCCTCACCACTACGACTGTTCACCTCCTGATGACTCTTCATTTTCCCCACGCTACCTCGGTTCCCGAGGCCCCTCGTTTTCCAGCCTGAGCCCCTTCATCTCCCCAATGATTGCACACCTTCCCGACGCCCCTTGTATTCCTCCCGCGACCCTTTGTTTCTAGGTAACTGTTCGCCTCGTGCGACCTCTCGCATTCTCACCAGAAACTCCCCTTTTCCAACCAGAAAGATTACTGGGAAACTTTCCCTCTTCCTACGTTTCACCAAAAAACCACCAAAAAACCAGTGGGATACCCTGACAAGCCCTCTGCTGCAAATTCCACCCTTTCTCGCCTTCCCTGGTACCCCAAATACCACTGCCAGAATTACAAAAAACTTTCGCAAAACTCCTTGCTTCCTAAAAAACTCCGGTGATAGTAACCCTCGCAAAGGTCCTTACATTCCCTTGCCGGTGTTCTACCCTCTCAGCTAGAATCTGCTTGCTGGCAAATTCTTCAAGACTCCCTGCAAAATCTTACCGTCGAAGTTCTTGCCGGGAATTCTCTCACCTTCACTGCTAAAAAGACTTAGTTGTTTTTACCCTTGGTGAAACGGTAAGAATGGGGATTTACCCCTTTATATAGGCAAAGTTTCCCTGAAGTGTCCCCCACAATCCAGGAATGCCAGTCATGTCCTTGAAGGCCAAATGACGGTGGGCTTGATCGCGTCGGGCTCAAACCCGAGGCCCAAATGAAAGTCTACCGCTGACCATGAAAACTCAAAAGACCAAAACCAGGTCAGGCTTGAGCCCAAGGCCCGAACTCAAACACATACCTAACGCCACCAGTGTTCTTAAATACCAACACCGACAAAGTTCTTAAAGATCTAGCGCCGGCTGTGTTTTAAATGATCTAGCGCTGACTGTGTGCTCCAAATCCCAACGCTGACTGTGTTCACAACATACCCATCGCCGACTGTGTTCCAAAGTTTACCGCCACTCTTGTTGCCACTGGTCACGGTAGCACCACTTGTGTTGCCTCTGCCTGCGCTAAATGTCGTTTACGTGTTAACACTTCTACTTCACAAACCTGCTGCCGTGTGTGTTACACTCTTCATGCTAGCACCACCCATGTTCTAGCGTCGTGCGTGCTAGACCTTGGTCACCATTGTGCATGTCTCAGCATTATCCCCAGTAGAGCCATGAGCACAACATTGCCACTATCCCTAGTGGGTGTTGGGCCAAAGCTTTAACCTCCGTCATCCCCAACAGAGTTAGGAGCAGGCCATTTCTCCCATCTCAGTAGGGGAATTACACCTGTATTGCAGCCTATTGATCCCCAGTGGAGTTAGGGTCGTGCTTCCCCTTTAATCCCAGTGGGTCTGTCTCACACCAAGCTATCCTACCCCCAGGAAGTTGGGTTTACTCTCATGAGCCTATCCCCCATGGAGTTCCATCTTTCACCACTAGGGAAGTCACATTTGTCCCCTAATCCCCAGTGAAGTCTGCTCCCCATATAAAACCCCTGCTATCATTTTACCCCCAGGGATTCAAATTACTATCCACAAACATATTTCCCATGGCGCTTCACCTACAAGGAGACCCACACCATGGTCTGTGCTGCATGACCTTAAATTGCACAGCTTTGGTCTAGATGCACGACCTTAAACTCCATGGTCAAAACTATATGACCTAAAAGCTGTAGCGGAGATCTAATTGCACAACCTTAAACTGCATGGTCCTAGTTTCATGACTCTACACTGCACAACCACTGTTGAAGTTATATGACCATAAACCATAGTCTACGTCCTAGCAACAAGACATTAAAAGTCTTAACACCATGGTTCAAACTTTATGACCTTTAAACTGTAGCAGAGGTCTAGTTGCACGACCCTAAATTGCATGATCATAGTCGCATGACTTTAAACTGCATAACCACGGTCCAAGCTATATGACCTTAAACCATAGTGCACGTCCTAGCCAAATGAAGTCAAACTGCTTTGCACAGGTCCCGGAGGCATGACCTTAAACTTGCCCCCACAATATGCGCACATGTCCTTTACACACATCTTCATGCCCGCCTTCCCTAACCAACTCGTTCCTACACGCACCACCTTGATTACCTCTCCAGTGAATCCCTTCACTACCATCCACTATTCCCCAATGAGTCTCACCCATTCGGCCTTCCATACTCGTCGTAAGCTAGTGGTTCACCACTTTTCACCTTCTACACATACATCATCCATCTTTCACAGAGGTACCACAAAGGTACCTTGTGGTCCCTCCTCAAAGTGAGTCAAATCACCATTGTACTCACTCTGTGGCCTCTACAGACTGCCATTCATCTACACCGAGGTCTAGCTGAAGGACCTTAAACTGTAGTGCACATCCTGGTCGCATGACGTTAAAAGGCTTCACACAGGTCCCAAACACACCTTCACAAAAAAAAATAAAAAAAAAAATAACGGGCATGGTGTATACTTGACAAGGGAACGCCATGAGTAAAAATGACGGACTGGCATGGTCACGAAACCATGAGTAAGAGAGTTCTGTAAATAAAGACCCGGGCACGGTAAAAGGGCACCGTGAGTAAAAATGGAAAATTAAGGACATGGCCAAAAGGTCATGGGTAAAAGAACCTCAAATAAAAAGAAGTTGGTAAAAACCATCTCTATGGCACCACTTCCCAAATTCAAGTGAAAATTCATTAAGAACGCTTGGACCAATAAAAAGGTCGATGCAGCGTTCGCCTCAACAGGAGACTTTAGCCCACACTCAAAGAGAAAACTCCCTGGTGTCACAATACCAAGACCAAAAAATATGAGCTTCAAGGAAACGATTCCGACAGCCTGAGTCCATTTGCAAAAAGGACTCGAAGAACAGAAAACTCGCCAAAAAAGCATGACAAGCCTCATGAGGAAGAGCACTATTCCCACGAGATCACTTGCATACTCCACAATGCTAAAGACGTCCATGAAGGCAATAAACTGACAAAGCCAAGGAAGAACCTACCAGAGATGTCAGGGTGATGCCTTGCCATGAGGTCGCCTTGCCAAAATCCCTGCCTAGCAGATAGGCCCAGACTTTTGGGACAGGCCAACAAAAGGCCGCCGACTGGACCCGATAGGAGAGGGACCATAGAGATACCCTCCTTGTCAAAAAGCAAACCTCGTGTAGCAGCAAACAACACCGACCAAAGGATTTTTGGTTGTCGATCCAAAAACAATGAAACCTAGACCAATTGGGAATAATGCCCTAAAGCATGGCACTCGACTGCCAGACAGGCTTGATTCTGACTAACGAGGTCCGAACAAAATCCTTGGCTATTAAAATCACAATTAGTCCCTTGAGGGTGAGGACTGCGATAGGATCCCTAAAAAAAGTCTCTTCTCCCCCGAAAGTCTCCACGGATGGACCTATACATTGCATCCAGACATCTGAGCATCCTAGTTGTAGTATTGCGTGAATCTCCTTGACGTTCACGTGGTTATGTGGCTAGGAAGAAAAGGTAATAAAGCTGAAGGAAATTTTTCGAATGTTGTCCTTCTCGCTTCTCTCGAAGCAAAAATATTTGGCGGAGCAAGCTGTTTGAAGACATTTTTTAACACCTTGGTCCCTGATGTAGAATAAAAAGGAAGTCAAATAATAAATTGACATACAGTGAAATTCCCAATAGTTTCCAAATTTCCCAATAATGGGTCAGAATTTTCCTAAGCACTCCAAAAGGCCACTTGTCAAGTTTGTCTCAATCTGAAATGTCTAAGGTAGCACAGACAAAGAAACAATTTCGAAAAAATCAACCTCTAGGACCTCGAAAATGGACTACGTAAAAAGAGCTATATTCTCAGTGCGTCAAACAATTGTGAGACTACCATCATTGGATCCGGCATGGTCGCAAACCTTTATAGGTCAAGTTTTGGCTTAATCAGGCATTCCAGGACAAATTTATGGGTAAGAGACCAAAAAGGGTAGGCCCCACTCTATTCCCATGCGGCCTCCCTACACCAATCTCCATTAAAGGAGGCTGATGTGCACAGTCCCGAGCAACAACTTCAAAGGGCAGTATCTCGCTCGTTTTGAGTCAGATTAGTCTCAAGTTTGGTGAGCGTGATCATCTCATCAAGATGAGAGTTTTGATATGTGGTACAACCTATGAAGATACCCTAGAAGGGAGAAAAACTAGAGAGAAAATGATGATTCGTGAAGATAGTTGCAGAAAATTTAGCAACAATACGCCATGCTCGAGATATCAAATCACGGTGCTCGCACATTGGATTGACGCGAGACCAGTTCCATTGCATGCATAACGTTCAGGGCTATCTTTGGTCCGAACCCCGTACATGATGAATGGTCAGATCTATCACATGAAGCCAATAAAGCTGCTAAAACTTTCGGTCGTCGGATTTTCAAATTTTGGCCAAAACTCAAGTCAACAAAATCTTCGTCCGGACACGAAATCAAGCTGTGTTTGTTTCCATGCGATCATGACGACATGCTTACTGTGATTCAGTGAAGAAAGTAAAGAAAAACATCAAGAAACAAGCACACTATTGATCCGAAGTTTGTGAGATTCATCCAAATTTCAAGTCGCATGATTGTGGCCTAAAAACACGATCCATGGCTCGAAGTTGGTAGCAAATCGATCGCCATGCCTAGTCCTATAAGAAAACAATCATCTTTGGGTCAAACAAACACCAAAAGCAACCCCGAATCATCCACAGAAGATCACGCAAGTTCGAGGGCAGCGGCAGGGACTGTTTTCGAATTTCACACATTGTTAAGCAGGGGAAACAGTCCTTTTGCACCCAATTTTTGAATTTATTTTAATTAAATTAAATTGTAATTATCATCAATTTAGGTAGTTTTTGGGCATCCACCCATGTTTGGGCCCAATTATATAAGTACATGCTAAACACAATTGTAAAGAACCCTGGATTATTCAATACTCATCAATAAAATTTGAGAGTTTTCATGTTCAAACTGTGGGAACATCTTGGAGAGAGAGAGAGGAAAGAGAAGAAAAGGTTTGATACCCTTTGATGAAGGTAATTTTCTCTCTCCTCCTCTCATCTCTCTCTTTCTCTCTCCTCCTCTCATCTCTCTTTTTCTCTCTCTTCCTCTCAGCTCTCTCCTCATCTCTATCTCTCTCTTTCTCTCTCCTTCTCTCATCTCTCTCTCTCCTCTCGTTCATCTTTCTTTCTTATTTCCTCTCTGATCTTCTTTATCCACTTTCTTTCTTTTTCTTTATCTTTCCTTTCTCTCTCTTCTCTTTCGTATTGTCTCTCTGTTCTCTCTCCTTCTTCTCTGTTCATGCATGGTGAAGTTTATCGCTTAGTATGATGCAGTCTTGCTTTAGAGACACGTATAGTTAGCTGGGCCATAACCCGAGTGGCGGGTCAAGCCTCTGTCAAAGTCTCCTTGTCTTGCCTTCTGTCATGGATGGCAGAAGCACATCGCCGCTCATATTTTCTCTTTCCTCTTAATTTTATGTCATGGACAGTAGAAGCACATTGCCGCCCATGTTTTCTCTCTCCTCCTATTCTCTATCATAGATAGTAGAAGCACATAGCTGCCGATGTTTTCTCTCCCTTCATTCTTCTGTCATGGACTGGCGGAAGCACATCGCTACTCATGTCTTCTCTCTCTTCTCTCGTTCTTCTATCATGGACGGCGGAAGCACATCGCCGCCCATGTCTTCTCTCTCTTCTCTCATTTTTCTGTCATGAATGATGGAAGCACATCACTGCCCATGCATTCTCTCTCTCTCTCATTCTTCTGTCATGAACGACAGAAGCACATCGCCACCCATGTCTTCTCTCTCTTCTCTCATTCTTCTTTCATGGACGGTGAAAGCACATCGCCACCCATATATTCTCTTTCTTCTCTCATCCTTCTATCATGGATGGCAGAAGCACATCGTCGCTCACGTCTTCTCTCTCTTCTCTCATCCTTCTATCATGGATGGTGAAAGCACATCGCCTCTCATGTCTTCTCTCTCTTCTCTCATTCTTTTATCATGGACAATGGAGGCTCATTGCTGCCCATGTTTTCTCTCTCATCTTACCCTTTTGTCATGAGCATTTGGAGCTCATTGCCGTCCGTGATCTTTCCTATCTTTTTTCTCATCGCCGTCCATGTTCTTTCCTTTCTTTTTTATCATCACCGCCCGTGTTCCCTTACTCTCTTCTTTCTCCTTCTTCTTCATTCATTTCCTTCTCTTTCCTCTTTCCCTTTTTCCTTTCTCCCTCATTGTTGATCTCTTTTTCTTCTCTCATCCACGACATCGATAGTATTGTGCATGTTTCTCTATCTCTCTCTTCTTTCTTCTCTCTCTCTCTCATTTGACTAAGTGAGGCTGAGACAAATATTTTCATGGTAGTCTTGTCGTCTAGCAGTATTGTCGCTGAGTCGGTCTTAGTTACTATGTCCGCCTTACTGCCACGATAGGCCAGGTACGGACCCAGACTGGATCAAGATTGAGTTAGGCGCGAGCCCTAGCCTTGACCGAAAGGGAGCCTAGGTTCAAACCAAGGTGTGAACCTGGTTCGGACATGGGCTAGGCTGGGTACAAGCCTGGACTTAAACCCAGAGAGTTTTGATAATCAAACCAGGTGTGGACCCGGGCTGAATCAAAGATTGAGTTTGGCGTGAGCCCTGGCTCGGATCAAAATGGGGGCCCTAGGTTCGGACCGAGATGTGAACCTGGTTCGGATCTGGGATAAGCTGGGTACATGCCTGGACTTGGACCGAGAGGGTTTAGCTCGAACCAAAAGAGGGTCCAGACTGAGATCTAAGATTAACCAACATAAATAAGCAAGCATAGCACATGAAAACTTTTGACCAGATTATAGGTAGGCTTGGCTTGAGAGTGGGTTCCTAACTATTGAAATGCGGGTAGGCTGATTTAGGTCCCCACGTAGGTCCTGGCCTCCTATTATAGGATTTTCACTACGCCCTAATATACATGGAGTTGCTTTGAGACAAAGGATTACGGAGGGGCGCTCATAGTTAAAGTTAAGTGAATCACAACCGCCTCAACTCTCAAATCTAGGTTCCCCTCATGTCGTTAACTTGGATTTTGGGGGTTTTCGAAATATTTTCTTGTTGGTTTCCCGGTCTGGTGTGTGCTGGAGCGTGTAAAGAAGCACGCGACAAAAAATAATTATCAAGCACACAATGCAATGAAGAAATAAAGCGAGTGCTTGACACGAGTTGTGCCTAGCGATGTGCGCTTCGAGGCAAAGCTCGCTCGAAGCACAATATAGATGGAGGAGTAGGCAACCCCTAAGAAGGTACAGTCAAAACAGTGAGACCAAGCACAATACCACAGTTAAATAAAAATTTAACTTTGGTGAAATACGGTTACAATACACAAGAAAAAGCAGGGAAAATTATATTTTGATGAAATAAAATAATATAAAATAAAAACATAAAAGCGTAAATAGAACAGACTAGTATTAAGAAAAATATTTTTTTTGTATTTTTTCAAATTTTATTTTGATCTGAAATTTTTTAAACAGTCAAAAGAGAGTTCCCGAAATGAGACTGCAAAGTCTCAAAACTTTCTGAGACTTCTGGATTTGGGCGGCACCTGCGGCGTCGCTAAGGCGGCACTAGTGGTGTCATCCTCACAGGCTGGGTGACAGTGCTACTGTCGCCCAGACCAGACAGGGTTTTGGGGTGTTGAAACCCTGGGTCCTGGTCACAGTGGAGTTTGGGACCCTGTTTGGACAGAAAACAGTACCTAAAACGTGTGTTTTGACGCTGGGATCAAGCTCGAATTGCCCCACAGTGGGCGTCAAACTGTTACGATGAAAATTAGACTGATCTTCCGATGAAGATCTATCGGATTTTGATACCTTAAACTGATAAAAATAATGCAGTAGAGAAAGTGGGACAAATCGAATTCAGATATAAGGTCAAATCTACCCAGAACCAAGCAGATATGCTCTCAGATCTGTGGCAGAGCCAACATGATCCAAAACATCAAAACATGAGTTCCAAGTAGTAAATTGACCAAAATTAATCAAAATTAAATCAAAACAGTAACAAGAAGAAGAAAGAAAGGGTAAGAGAACAATACCAAACCAGCCCGAATGATCAGAGACCCCCGAGCCTTCAAGGGCTCGAGACCCCCGAGCCTTCGAGAGCTCGCCCGTAACAGAACCGACATCCTCTTTGCCTCTCTGATTCTGAATTTGACCAGAAGATCTCTGATTTAGAAGGGGTTGTTATGCCCTAGAGATGACTAAAAATGGTCAGGTTTTTTGGACCTATCCTTTCATGGCTTAAGGTTTCTCAAGCTTAGGGTTAGGATTTTAGGCTTAACTTTCTTTGAGCAAAGGGTTAGGTTTTCAATCTTCCTCCTCTCTCTAAAATGGCCACGAAAATGAGGTTTTATAAACTGATTTAGAGAAGGGGAAACTTTCCATCACCAGCCAGCTACCAACCCTGGACTTCCTATTTGGGGTCCCGGGTCTGGGCGACACTGGCAGTGTTGCCCAGCCAAAATTGTCCAAAATGAGCTAAATTTGGCCCAGAATGGCAGGGGATCATTCATGTGCAGATACTACCGTTTTCGGGTAGTTTGGGCTAGGTGGCACTGGTAGTGTTGGCCAGGTCAGGACTTCCCAAAACGGCAACTTCGCCCAACCTGGGCTGAGTGACACTGGCAGTGTCGCCCAGACCCACAATGTCCAAAACTAAATTTTCTTTGGTCAAGTTTGTAGTGCAAGTTATTATGAAGCTCCTATAGAAAATTTGGGTCAAAAAGAGTGCTTTTATTATTTTTGGTGATTGTTTTGGTAAAACAGGGCATTTGCAGGACTTTGGGTGAAAACAGGGTATCTACAGGGTTCTAGGTAGGCAAAATGGTTCTGGGTCACAGGGTAGGCTGTGTGGGCTATAGATTTGGGTTTACTAGGATAATGCGGTCCTAAGGGTTCAAGAAACCACAAAATTTACCATATTTAAAATGGGGTGTCTACAATTTCTAGTAGATGGTTCTTGGTTTAGGCAACTATCTTGTTCTTGGGTACCAAGGTTAACCTGATTCAAGCGACTGATTGGGAATGACTAAGGCTTTGAACTTCTGATCTACCTTGCTATATTGACTCAGTTGAATATTCACATTTTTCTAGGTGTCGAAGGCAAGCATGCAACTTAGGACTTACTTGGAGTTGGCCAAGGCAGGGACCATGTCTCCTATTGGGTTGGGACGGGTAAGTGGACTGCACCTTGACCTATTTGGGCTTGACCAACATGACCTCTAATTGGCTGCTCATAAGGATTATAATAGTGAGATGGTGACTGACCACTAGGACTAACCCGATGAGAGACTAACCCAAGGAGGGTCTATTAACATAAGGGTTTTCCTCACCTTGGTTATGCAAACATGACTTAAGACCAATCCCCATTTATTGAAGGATTGGTCCTGGTATAATTCCTTGACTATTCATTGCCCCTGATATAATTCCTTGACTATTCTGGGTGCCATAGATCCTACAGGCTGGTGGTCTACAATTCCTAAAGTGCAGTCTAGAGGACTACATTTGGAGACCTGGACATCTAGCTATGGTCCCACGGCGGTTGAGATTGGACTCACCCACACGGATACTATGAGTTCGAGGGCATCTTGGTAGTGCCTCTCAAAAAGGTAACCTAGTGTCCTAAAACTAGGCTAAACTGAAGTCATAGGGCCTAACTATATTGTGGTTTGATCTTACAGGCCTCGATCTTTAACTAAGAATAGAGCAAAAACAAACAAACCTAACAGCTAAGCAAAACATGACATGAAAGCATTTGAAAAAATTGACCTACGTTTCGTGGATAGGTGAGGTTTTTTTTTGGGAGGGGGGGGGTGGGTGTTGGGTTCATAACTAAGAAAAAGTTTGAAATACGATTAGGTCTGAGTAGGTATCCACATAAATCCTAGCCACCTGTTAAAGGGATCAACCAAGATCTTACTATATGTAGGGTTCTTTGGTACTAAGAATCGTAGGAGGTTACTTGTATTAAAGTTGTGTACTCCCCACCCCTCTTGCTCTCAATAGCTAGGTGCCCTCATGACTTTAACTCCGAAATTAGGGTTTTCAAAATTAATTGTAAAATAGGTGTTTCAGAAGTAGGTGTCTAAAGGGTGATGTAAAAAGGAGCACACATGCAGGTGGTGCAAAAGTGTGACAAACAAACAACAATATAAGGTAAATATGACAAAGAATCAAAAGATCTAATATAACAAGTAAATATCATAGGACAATATTTACCCCTTACTACTAATAACCAATGTACATCTAATTTCTCCAACACACAAGGAAACAAAAGATTAATAACTATCTTACTTGCACAAATGTAAAAGTCTGCAAGATCCACATTGTCGGAGTCACATATTTTGTCTAGAGAAAATGCACAAAGTATGAAAAATATAAAAAACTTTCTTAGCAAAATAGTGAAGTTCGAGTCCCATTTATAGAGAGAAATTTGTCATTTCACCTCCACCCAATATGACCGATCATTGCACTTGTTGTTTGAAGAGTTGTGACTCTTTCATTCCCAATATTAATTGTGAAAAAGGGTCCATCAGTCACAAACGATATACAACTGAATATGTACCAATCACATAGCTCCATGCTGTCTCTTCGAGTCCCCAAAAACAAGCTGTTATGCACAATAAATTGCAATCTCATCACTGGCGGTTGGAGCAAGGAAAAACAGATACTAAACGATTCTTCTCGACGGTTGGGAATCAAATTACTCCACCAGTCCATTACCCATAGCTAGAAAACTATAACCAAGCGATAAGCCCGACCTACACAAGTGCAATGGTAAAAGCCACTTCTAGTACCTATGCGAGTTCAATGTCAGAAAAATAACTAACTACTTCTCTATGTAAATAAGACAATACACACTTTCAAAAAACATTATAATTAAAAAATATATTATTTTAAAATAATACATGGTGCCTTTCTATAACAAAAGTACAACATAACACACCAAAAATATATGAAAAAGCGTATTGCAAGACTATTTTCCTTTGTCATAGGGAGATCACAATCATATTGGCCATTGGTGATGCAAATTGCATTTAGAAGTTTTGGGTCCCAGGATGAAATTATCATTTTCAAGATGTTTTTTCACCGCGCTGTACTTGTCACTTTCAAGATTTGTTTTGATCAACAAGACGAATCTGTCATTGTTTTTTGTTTGGGGTCCTAGGATGTCTTTGTCATTTTTTATTCGTTTGTTTGGTAATTTTGGGATTTGTCAAGATCTAAGGAATTTGGTGTAAAGACAGAATTTATTGTGTGAAAGTTTCCATGAGTCCAAAGGCCAAAATGTGTAGTTTTAGAAGTTTGGTTTCATGTATGGGAACTTAGGTGCATTAAAGTCGCATGCAAGTATGGTTAATAGGACATAAGGGTAATCTAGTTATTTTTAAATTTTGCTAGAGATGTTTTGGTCATCTCCCTAGCTCCAACAAATTGGTTTATACATGGGACATTGTTGCAAAATTTAGTTAGTTTTGTTGATAATTTGATAATAAAATCTTCTTCCTCCTCCTTGGTGTAGAGAGAGTGAGAAGAAGTTCCCATTCTTGTGTACCGATAGTACCTTGAGTTGAAAAGTTGTAGTTGTATACTGCGAGTACCTTGAGTTTGACAAGAGTTAGGGACCATATTTTCTCCTCAATCCCTTGATTAAGATCAAGGAAGCCGGGTTGTCGTTGAACAATCGGCCTCGGATATATCCTATCCGATAACTGTTTACCCCATTTAGTATCAGAGCATTCTCAGGATTGACGGGACCATTTTTGCTTCCTTGACGGTGATTGAGGAGTCTTGTTGCTTAACCGGTTTGAACCTTTTTGGTTGTGTGTCCAGTTTCGCACGATTTAGATATGAAATTTATGGTTGGGTAGTGCAATTACCAAGCTAAAATCTTAAAAAAATAATAGTGGAACTTTGTGATACTCCTCCAAACTGTTGAATTTTACAATTGACAGCTGGGAGAGATTGTAAGCACCATGTATCTAGATTGAATGATCGTGTTGTGTACAATCCCAATCATATATTGAGTAGGTTTTCTATAATCCTAATGTATATTTTATTGAGTGTGTTCCTCAACAAGATCAATAGAAAACAAGTACATAGATTTAAGTCACATTTTTCTGGTGGATAAAAAAGCTGATTATAATATGGGCAGGGTTTTTATGAGTCCATGGACTGACATATAGAAAGGCAGGCCCCTTAATAATTTAGTTTTGAAATAGAATTTGATTCTAATTTTTAAGGAATATATACTCTTTAACATGGAGATTATTTATCTGCAAAAATAGATAAATTTTAAAAACTAGAAATTGTATTTTTTTGAGAAAATATTTGAACCAATGATTTTACTTTTTCTTTAGAGAACTATTATTTACCGGACCCAATTTTGATGGACGGTGTAGATCTTTAAGCCCGTATAGTAACATGTGCAAGCTTTTATACACCAAACAATTTTCCTTATGATATTGGCCACTATTGGAAATCTACGAGGGTTACTCTTACGTATTGTCGTGGCCGCTTGGCCATTCCCTCCCTCGTCCATGAGTTTGTTTGTGCGGCATCTTATAAGTATTTCAATTAATTTACTCACGCAAATATGAACAAGGTTCCATTACTTATAGTTAAGCAAAAGATGATATACGCTCGTGGGATTATATTGTCTATTTACTATCTTGGGTTAAACTTTAGGATTCTAAATTTTGGGGATGTAATCACCACAATTCATAGATTAACCTAAATAAATAAATAAATAAAAAGTCCTAATTGCGCCTTCTATCCACATGAAAAAAAAAAAATCTCGAGATTGAATAAAGACCATCCAATTTTTAGATGAAGAGATCGATATGTCAAAAAACTCAATTTTTTAATGTTTTTCTTTGAAAATAATCATCTAATAATTCTTAAGTGGTTCCCAAAATTTAAGATGGAAAAAATCCTTCCAAGTATGTCTTTTAACTGAGGGAGTAAAGGTAAACTAAAAGATGCCAAAAGAGTATAGTATATGCCCTCTACATTTAAATTGAAGATGGCAGAGACTCATGAGAATTGGAGGAGAGGAGTTAGGCTTTAAAAAATTTGAACAAGCGTTTGTAAATCAATGTCACAAAGAACGCATAGATTGCCGTTGAAAGTTAAAATATGGAGATGTCACCTTCTTGTGCATAGAGAGGGGATTGCTATATCTATATAT
>NW_006497454.1:1538009-1559341 GCF_000471905.2 Amborella trichopoda
TACTACTAGTAGTATAATTTTAAAGTTTAAAGTTATAATAATAATAATATATATATATATATATATATATATATATATATATATATATATATATATATATATTAATGTGGGTATTACAGTTTAACCACTTGTGACCTCTTTGGTAGAAGTTTTCTTTATTTCTTTTGTTATTCATTCATTTAAAGATAATGAAAGTGATTTCCTTGTGAGATTGTGAGGAGACTTGTTGTTTTCCCTTGGCCTTTGAAGCTCATGTCCTATGTTTCGCAGAACAATGAGGAGTTCTTTGGGTTCTTCCAGGGCTTCCTTCTTGGAGAGGTCTCGACATTTTTCCCGGGGTTCGTCGAAGTTTCTTGGGTCTCCAACTCATGTCACCTCCCATATTTTCCTAGTTTTGTTATGTTGGGAACCTGTAGGGATTAGGCAGAGTCTCCATCCTTAGGGTTTGCTTATGCAGTATTTTTGTAACTCAAATACATGTTTGTACTTGAGGCTTTGGATCAGAGGCTCTCTTTTTAATTTTTTTTTTTTTTTTTTTTTGTTTTTTTTTGTTTTTTTTTGTGAACCCATGGTGCCCTTTACGAGTTTTACCACATCCTTTTTTTTTGTTTTTTTGTCTTTCGAGCCCATTACAGGTAGCATGTCTTGAGATACATCGCATTAATGGGGTCCTTGAGCTTATACCCCTCCTGATTTTTTAATTTGTAAGAATTTTCTGCATGCACTCAGGTTACCACGAATGGCCCCTCTCAATTAGGTTTGAATATGCCTAATGGGTGTGGATTTACAGGAGCATGAAAGATCTTCTTGAGTACCATGTCTCCTTCTTTGAATTGTCGAGGAACAACTTTTCTTTAGTATGCCCTTTTAATTCTATGATGGTAAGCTATGATTTTCTATGTTGTTCATAATCCTTTTTCATCCAAAGTATCAACGGCAACGACTCGTGCTTCAATTCTTTAGTCCTCATCTAAATCATATGAATGAGCACTCAGAGAGATAGTATCTCAACTTCAATGGGAAGCACAGCCTCCATACCATATACTAATGAGTATGGTGTCAAGCATAGGAGTCTTCTCATTTGTTCGATAGGCCCATAGCGCATCATTTGACTTTTCATGATAATCTTTGCCACCTTTTGTCATTGTATCTATAATTATGAGAAGTCCTTTGTTTTTGGGCTCTGCTTATTCATTTCCTTGAGGGTAGTAGGGTGTGGAGAATTTCTGCATCCCAAACCTTTTGCATACCTTAGTGACCTTTTTATTTTTGATGTTGGTTCCATTGTCAGTAATGATTGATACTAGAACGATAAATCTGAATATAATGTTATTTTTTATAAAATAGAGAACTTGCTGACCTTCAATTTTGACAAATGATGCAACCTCTACCAATTTTGTAAAGTATTATGTAACCGTTGGTATCTAACGGTGGCCATTCGAGGCTTTCGATGAAATAATTCCGATAATATCAAGGCCCCACATGGTAAAGCGTCATATGTGTGGTGTTGAGTTAAGTAGTACAGACAGTGCACGAATGAAGTCTCCATAAAGCTGACAATTGGGACACCTCTTAACGAATTTCCAACAATCTTCAGCCATGGTAGTCCAATAATAACCCTAACGCTTGATTTTCTGAGCTAAGGCAGCTGTCTCAGAATGACCTTCTTCATTACGTAATTCGGTTAATACCTGGTCGATTTCTGGATGATCAAGACACAGCAAGATGACGCCATCAAAGGATTTCCTGAACAAATGGTAGTCTCTTATTAGGAAACCCATAGAAAACCTTTAGAGGGCTTCCTTATATTTTTGTGGCTCCGTCAGGGTATGACTCATCTTTCACAGGGACAACATGTCATGGAACCATAGTTTTTCCTTGACTAGCGCATCTGAGGCCACGAAAGACACTTCCTCATCGTTCTCATTTTCGTGTTCCATTTCTTTTTTGATCCTTGGTGGGGAAGGGTCATGTTTGTGCCTGATGTAAAATGGCAGTGTGGAGACTTTTAAAGGGATATCGACCATCGAAGCAAGGGTCGCAAGGGTGTCGGTGAACCGATTGTTTTCCCTAGTTACATGCTGGAAGGTGATTTGCATAAAATATTTTATCATATTTTCCACCTTTTCTTGATAGGGTTTGAGATTTTCTTCTTTAACCTTTCAAATCCCCTTAACTTGGTTTATGATGAGGGAGGAGTCACCAATGACTAGCATTTGCTGGATCTTCAGTTCCATGGCATTCTCGAGCCCGATTATCAAGGCTTCGTATTCAGCAATGTTATTGGTACATGAGAAATTCAGTCTGATGGCTATTAGCATTAAAATCTTTTTTGGAGAGCATAGTATAACCCCTACACCCAACCCATATTTGTTTCATGCACCGTCGAAATATAGCTCCCAAGTTGAATCCTCAATTGTGAAGAGGTCCTCATCAAGGAGATCCATGTTAACATGAGTGTTATTTGGTAATGCGTGTTCAGTTAAGTGGTCAACAATGGCTTGTCCTTTGACCGATTTTTAGTGACATATTCGATCTCGAACTCGCTCAATAGCATTCTCCATTTTGCCAAACGCCCATTAAGGACTGGCTTCTCTAAGAGTTACTTGAGTGGGTCTATTTTTTAGATGAGTTTAACAATATGAGATAAGACATAGTGTCTTAATTTTTTCATAGCCCACACAAGCGTTAAGCAATGTTTCTCCATGTCTGTGTATCTCCTCTCATATTCAACCATAGTTTTGCTGATGTAGTACATGATTCTTTCTTTTCGATGATCATTGTATTGTCCTAACATTGCCCCCATGGTTTTTTCTTTCATAGATATATATAGGAGCAGGGGTTTGTCTGGATTACGAAGACTAAGGACATGGGATTTGGCTAGGTACTCCTTGATTTGGTCGAACGCCTCTTGACATTCATTGTCCCATATGAATGCGGTATCTTTCTTAAGGAGCCTAATGAAGGGTGCGCACTTGTTTGTAAGCTGTGAGATAAAATGCCTTATGGCTTGTATGCGACCTTGAAACCCACGTATTTCTCTGATGTTCCGGGGATAGGTATTTCGGTGATGGCCCGTATTTTGAACGAGTCCACCTCAATGCCCCTTTGGCTTACAATAAAGCCTAGTAATTTTCCGCTCCAAATGCATATTTTTGTGGATTCAGTTTGAGTTGATGTTTGTGGAGTCTTTCGAAAATGGTCCTCAGGTTAGTGAAGTGATCGAACCTAGCCTTTGACTTGACCAGGATATCGTCGACATAGTCTTCCATGATGGTGTGTATTAAGTTGTGGAAGATGCTAGTCATTGCCTGTTAATAAGTTGACCCTGCATTTTTTTAGGCCAAAGGACATTACACGAAAGCAATAGGTTCCCCATTGTATTATGAACGATGTTTTGGTTTGGTCTTCTTCTGCCATGAGGATCTGGTTGTAACCCAAGTAACCATCCATGAACGACAACATCTCATGCCCCGTAATGTTGTCGACTAAGGGAAATTGTCTTTGGGACATGCCTTGTTGAGGTCTCTGTAGTCGACACACACTCTGATCCTCCCGTCTTTCTTGGGTACAACCACTATATTGGCCAACCATTCTGAGTAGTCGACAAGGGTATGGAATTTTGCCTTGAGCAGTTTATCGATTTCTTCTTTGATTTTGAGCTCAAGGTGAGTCTTTTGACATCGGAGTTTCTGCCTTACTGGCTTCACCCCTTCATTGAACACTAAGTGATGTTGCACCAATATGGAATCTAACCCTGATACAAGCGAAGACTTTACGATATTCCTTAAGAAATGAAATCATGTTTTTTCTCTCCTTGGAAGATAGGAAGGTTCCAATCTTGGTTAACCTTGAGTCTTTCTCAGTCCTTAAGTTGAAGGCGATTGTCTCTTTGATGGAAGCTGTTGGGTCACCATCAAATCTCTTCTTGAACTGCTCAACATGGAGAGTGAGTTCCACAGGTTGAGGGGTTTCTTCAGACTCTTGGTTCTCTTGATCTTCATCTGGGTTATCTGATCCATCATCTTGGGCATTTTGCGAGCTATCATGAGTTTTTGCCATTTTTTAAAATTCTTTTTCCATATTATCATTTTTATCATGTTTTGAATTTTCACTAGTTTTTGAAATGTCACAAGAGCTGTCCCTTATGGGACTCGAGAGAGATATGTTGACAACCAGACATGTTGGGTGGTTAGGTGGCACCTTGCATCTATCCGTTTTTTGACACCGGGACTTGAATGTAACGTTGATATGCTTTCAACAATACTCGAGATTGGGGAGTGATTGACCAATGTCGTCCCTGAGTTCAAACAGGCGAATGAGCATGATTGGCTGTGTCAGAGAATTCCCAGTTCTTATGTGTGTGCTAAGATGTGGAAGGAGAATCCACCACCATTGGGGAATTAAGGATCACCTTTGGCCATTTAGAAAAACGATCATCGAGAGGGTCGAGGCTTTGAATGCCTCCAGATACAAAGCACGGAAGGCATGAAGGCTTCATCCGCCATTAAAATAATGTGAGAGAACACCCGAGTCCTCTTTGATCCCCATTTTCAGTTTGGCTTGGGGTGATTCAGAGATTGTCGTCGTTACACCTTTCTCTTGACTTCCCAAGAATTGTCCTAGTTGAAAGCCTTGAGAGAAGAGCATGTGCCAAGCCTCGAGGGACCCGAAACCGTATCGATGTTAACATTGGATGATGTCTTCCATCAATGCAGAACTTTGTAGTATTTAAGGAACAGGGTCACTGGCCTCTAGGCGTAAGGTGGAGCAATTAGCTTGCTCGAAGGAAACAAGTGGGATTTCTCTGAGCTCGACTCTCACGACTAGCTTGCCGTTATCTACTCTAGATCTTGGAAGAGAAGAAAGTTCAGCACATACCCTAGCGACGCCGTTCTTGATTGGAAATTTGAGGCATTGATGAAGCGTAGAGGCTACCACAAGATTCTCATGTAGCCACGACCTTTCTAGTAGCATGTAGGATGAGGGTTTTATGTCTAAGACATCAAACTTTATCACTCGAACGATGGGGCCGATCTTGAGTGTAAGCGGCAGTATGCCTTCAGTTTGTATCTTGCTCCCATTGTGCGCAGCGATATTGAGCTGATATGGCTCAAAATCACCCGAGCTCGTGCATATCTACTTCACTGTTTTTGTAGGCATATGTTTAAGGATACCCTATTATCAACGAGCACACTCCGTATCTCATATCCTTACATGAAAATGGTGATGTGCAGTAGTTGGACGTGAAATCGGTTGAAGATGGCTGGGATGTCATCGTCCATGAACACGATTGGCGTTGGTGTTGTCAACTAGTTGATCATCCCACTTAGCACTTATGGTCGGATGTTGCTTAGGATGTACGTCTTGGCGAGGACCTTATCAATCTAGGACCTATGTGTTGGTGAGTTGGCAAGCAGTTCCAAGATGGAGATGTAAGCTTGGATCTTGCCAAGATGGCCCAGCAAATTGTAAGTTGCTGAGTTTTCTTGTGAGTCCTTTTGGGGTTCTTGATTTATGGTAATCGTTGGTTGCTTGGGCTAGAGGGTTTTCCCTATTCTTTCCTCGAGGCTATCAGCCATCAAACAGATGGGCTTAAAAACTTGGCCTCTTCGAATCAAGGACTCTACTTCACCTTCTTAAAGCTCGATAGGATCAAGCCTTGCGAGCGAGATAGGGTGCTTTTGGGTGTTGGCCCCTCGATTAGAGGATGATCCCTTCTCATTGATATGGACCACATCGATTTCTATCACGTCATCCTCATCATATTGGTCCCACTTTGTCAAGGCTTTGAGATGAAGGGGTTCTTTTTGGAAGATCCAATAGATCCTCTTGGGGCTCCTGAAGGTGGTGAATACTAAGGAATATGAATTGAGTCTGGTCTTCTTCTTCGACTTCATTCTCGATCATATGGATGATGATGCTCCCCTTAAATTTGTTTTGGGCTTCCGTCTTTCCGATCGTTGTGGCCGTATTTTCAAGAAGAGGATTTGTGAAGATACCCATCTTTTGATTAGGTTCCTCAACAGGCTTATTCTTTGGTGATACAGTGATGTCTCCCCTATTATCAACCAGTGAATGACGTGTTTTAAATGAAAGCATTTAGTGTGTTATGTGTGTGGTTTCAGTGTCATTTGCACCACTTGCTCTTGTCCGTGACTTGGAATAGTGGCTCAGATGGTGTTGGGAGGTAAATCATGTCTTTGAAAATGAGTAATTCCAACACTTTTTCTAATGGGTCTTTAATATGAGTGAAATTATCCTCTCGCATTTGGTTGTTATTTTGAGTGTTGGCTTTAGGCCGACCCCTCTGATTTTGGTTGTGATAATTGCGCTGAGCAGCTGAACATCGAGTCGACCCATTTCTGACAATTTCATTAACCTAACCGAAAGTATTCCCCTTGTTGTTCTTCTTCTTCTTATTTGTCTTGTTTCGGGGAGTGATTATGAGTTTGTTCTCGAGTCTAATGCTGAGAGGTATTGCTTCGGCCCTTTCGTGGCATGCCACCCACTCAATCATGGAGTCGAAAGAGTAGGGGATAAGACTTTGGGTGAAGAAGGTCATGTTTTTTTATGGTATTTTTCAACACTTGTATACTCGATGCAAAAAACAAGAGAGCAGCTCATGACCTAGATCCACAGGTACCAAAATTCCTATGGACTATGGAAGACGTAGGTCAATAAGCCTTGATCCAGAAGTGAAATTTTCAATAGTCTCAGAATGGCCCAAGAACGTTCAAGATCGTGCCTAACGGTCTCGTAAGAACACCTACCATGTTTCGTCTCGATCCAACAAGTTTAAGGTAGTGCTGATGAAGAAACAGTTTTGGGAAATTGACCTCTAGCACCTTGAAAATGAACCTTATAACTGCAGCCCTATTTCCAGGGCATCTAATGACCGTGAGACCACTTCCACTGGATCCGGAACATTAGAAAACCCTTAGGGACCAATTTTTGGCTTGTTCAGATGTTTTTGGACCAAGTTATGACCAAATTACCCAAAATAAGTAGGCCTCACACTATTACCGTGCACCCTCAGTGAACCAGTTTGCATTAATGGATACTGTGTTTTTGATTTTTGGGCAAAACTTTGGAATGCCATATCTCTCTCATCCCAAGTCAGATCTAGCCTAAATTTTGGGGGCACGTTCGTCTTGATATGCGGCACGCATGATGACATGGCTCGAGCCAAGAGAAATCGAAAAGAGAAATTCTCATAAAAGTTCCAAAAGTAGCAGAAATTTCCAGCAGCATGTCTCCTCGATTAAACACCTACATCACGGTGCTCACATGCCAAATCGACGCATAATCAGACATGTTATGACCACAAGGTCAAGAGCATCCTTCTGGTCAAACCTCGCGCGTGATAGACGATCAGATGTGTCAGAAATCAGGGATGAACAGTGGCAATTCCAGCCACCAGAATCCAAATTCAGGCCAAAGTTTTTCAATTTGGAAAATGATCGTCCAGGCCCTAAATCGAGCCATTCTTTTCACAGAATGATCGTGGTGACTCGCTCGTTAAGCTACAACAAAGAAATCGACAAAAAACATTGAGAAACGGGTTGAATCCTAAATCTAAGGTTGCACGTGTTCCCATAAGTTTGTCGCGTCATGATCGTCGCCCGAAAGAGCAATCCATGGCTTGAAATGGGTATCAAAACGACCATCTTCTAGAGTTGATCAAGAAAAAAATAATATTTTAGCCGGATGAAGATCGGAAGGACCCCCCGAATGGACTTTGGAAGATCGCAAAGGTTATATGGCCATGACGGGGACTTAATTGAAATTTTAGGATCTTTTGGTCGGATGAAGCCCGGAAGGATGCTGAACAGATCCTGGAAGATCGCAAAGGTTGTATGGCCATGATAGTGATTTAATTGGAATTTCAAGATTTGTGGGTGAGGGGAAAAAATGTCATTTTATCCCTAATTTCTTAAATTTCTTTAATTCATTTAATTCTTATTCTTCCACAATTAGGTTAAGAATTGAGCATCCACTCATGTTTGGATTAATTTTCTATATAAGCACGTACTCAACACATGTAATGGACTCCTCTCTTCATCAATTGAAAATAGGCTTTTACTTGAGTTTTTTTCTCACGGTTTAGAGAGAGAGATAAGAGAGAAGATCTAGGCGGGTACCCTTAGCCGTTAAAGGTAATCTTCTCTCTCTTAGTTTCTCTTTTCTCTCTCCTCTCTTTTCTCTTTTTTCTCTCTCTTCTTTCTCTCTCCTCTCTTCTCTCTCTTCTTTCTCTCTCTTATTTCTCTCCTTCCTTTCCCTTTCTCCTCCTTCATTCCTCTCTTTTCTCTTTATTTCCTTTCTCTTTCTTCTTCTTTCTCCTCTCTCTCTTCTTCTTTCCCTTCCTTTCTGCTCTCTCTCTGTCTCTTTCTGTTCATAGGGGCAGTGACATGGGCATACCCTTTTTGGTAGGCGTCGTCGCGGTCTCTATATTCTCTCTCTGTCTCTCTCCTCTCTCAAGGATATCAACGTGGGCCTACTCTTTTTGGCGGGTCTTGTTGCAGTTCTTGTGTTTCTTTTCTCCCTCTTTTCTCTTCTCATTCTCTCTCTTCTCTTTCTTTATCTCTTTTCTCTCTCTTCTTTCTTTTTCTTCAAAGACGGCAATACATGCCGTCGTTTGTGAACTTTCTTCTTCTCTTCTCTCTCTGTACAGACGGCAGTACAAGCCATCGTCTATGCACTATCTTCTTCTCTTCACAAGCAGCAGCTAAGCCGCCATCTGTGTTCTCTCTTTCTTCCTTCTCTCCACAGACGGTGTTATAAGATGCCGTCTGTGTTCTTTTCTCTGTCTTCTCTTTTCACTGATGGCAGCTAATCCATTGTTTGTGTTCTCTCTCTTTCTTCCTTCTTTCTCTTCACAGACGGAAGTATAAGCCACCATCTATATTCTTCATTTCTCTCTCCTCTCTTTTCACAAACGGCAACTAAGCCACCGTCTGTGTTATCTCTTTCTTTCATCTCTCTTTTCACAAACGGCAACTAAGTTGCCACCTATGTTCTTTGTTTCTCTCTTCCTCTCTTCTCTCTCTTCATAGACGACAGTATAAGTCGTCGTTTGTGTTCTCTCTTTATCTCTTCTCTCTTTTCACATACGACAATATAAGCCACCGTCTGTGTTCTCTCTTTCTCTCATCTCTCTTTTCAAAGACATCAGCTAAGCCACCACCTGTGTTCTCTCTTTCTCTTTTCTCTCTTTTCATAGATCTGTGTTCTCTCTCTTCCTTTCTTCTCTCTCTTCACAAATAGCAGTATAAGTCGTCGTCTGTGCTCGCTCTTTCTCTCATCTCTCTTTTCACAAATGGTAGCTAAGCCCCCATCTATGTTCTCTCTTTCTTTCTTCTCTCTTTTCATAGACGGTAGCTAAGCCGTTGCTTGTATTCTCTCTTTTCATAGACGACAGTATAAGTCGATGCATGTGTTCTCACTTTCTCTCTTCTCTCTTTTCGCAGACGTCAGCTAAGCCGCCATCTGTGTCTTCCTTTTCTTTCTTCTCTTTCTTCTCTTTCTCTCTTCTCCTTCTCTCTTCTCTCTTAATTTTCTTGTTTCTTTTATTATCTTTTTATTTGAAGGATCTGGGTGAAAAATAAACCAGCCTTCTCTCTTTATTTTCTCTCTATTCATTCACATTGTGAAGAACTAGTCGAAAGACATACTAGCCCTTCGCTTCATTTCTTTTTTCTTTCTCTTTGAAGGACTAGTTGAAAGACATACTAGCCCTTCGCTTCATTTCTCTTTACTTTCTCTTTGAACGACTGGTTGAAAGACATATTGGCCCTACGTTTCTCTTTTCAATCTCTACTTTCTTCTCTCTCTCTTTCTGAAGAATCAGGTGAAAGCCCAACTGATCTTCGTTCATATATTCTACTCTTTTCTTTATCGGCCTTTCTTTGTCTCTCCCTCATTTTCTTCATCTCACCCCTTTTTGCTTTCATTTGTCATTAAGAAATAATGTCGCGAATCTCTTGTTAAGAAGACACCGGAAGGCTGTCCAATTGAGATGGACCCAATGGAATTGTTCCTTCATTATCCCCTTGAATGTACACGCTTGTGTGCATTTATTCAAAGACAAGATGCAGTCTTCTGATCCACTTGTTTGTATTCTAATGTGTGTGTGTGTTTGAAGGGAAGAAGAAACAGGTCAAAGGAGAGGACTCCAAACCAGCCACAGGCCAAGGGGCATTCCACGTGATCTAAGAGGGTGCCCATGTGAGCCAGCCCGATTGTGTCACGGACCCACATGCTGTAAGTCCAGCGTCACAACCTAATTCCTCTCTCATCGATTGGTATTCCTGCCCGTGTCTCCTCTACGAGGTTCCGAAGAGAGCGATCTCAGGTCCCAGGTCCATCTCGAACCCAAAACCACGCCACCAGGTCATCCCGACCCAGAGGGTGTGATTAAGGCACCTAACCAGCTTGGCGATTCCACTGGGGACGCGCTGCCCCATAGTCGAATCATCCTTGTTTGACTTTTCTTTCTTCTATTTCGTAGTCACCAACACACACGTCTTCAGGATTATTCAACCCCTTCATCCGAGTCGAGGATTTTATAATCCCCGTACTCATGATCCGCCTCATGAACAGGTTCCACGAACCTCGTTCCTGACTTTCCTTCTGAGTGTTGACCCCATGTCACGCTCCCAGGTTTTGACCTGGATAGGTGCGAGGAGGGACGTAAAAGTCCCTCACTCCCCATCTCCTAACATTGGTTGGCCCCCTATCAATGCACCTTGCATGGGTGGCGAACTAGCCACCACAAGCTGCATGCACCCTGCTACTGGCAAATCACTTGCCGGTCTCATTGCTCAAGGAAGCCGAAAGGCCACCCCTTCCTTTCCTGCACATGGCAGTATGGCTGTCAGTGCTCCTGCAAGTCACCGTATGGCCAACCCCCCCCCCCCCCCACCTCTCTATCACATCGGGCCTCTGTAGCAAGAGGCTCGATACATCAAGGAGGAAGCCCTAAAGCCACCACCTCTCATACATGCATCAGAGCTCGTGGTCCAACCACTCAAGCCACACCTCAAGGCAACCCTCAGGATGCCTTGAACCACTGTCCAGGCTCAGGTCTTCTTGAACCTGGCTCTGTATATTTGTTGCATATGCATCGTACTGCTCGGGGTAGCCCTATTGCTGCATTTACCCGAGTACACGAGATATGACCCCCTTGTCATTCCTCCCAGCACATGCATGGGCACTCCGTGAGGGACAGTCACAAGACCATTCCCTCACAAACACATGCTCGCAATCCTCGCCTACTAAGGCCCAACCTATTGCTCGAGCCTGAGTTGACCCCTAGGTCACCCAGAACCCCTCTGCAAGTGGAACACAAGCTCCACCCCCACGGAAAACTCCAAGCTCCCGGCCGAAAGGTTATTGACAATTGTCTCCTCCCCCGTTCATCCCTTCTCCTCCCGTCGAACCACTCAAGACATGGTACTCAGAGGCCTTCCCAAAGAGTACCCTCCTAAAGTATCATCTTCAGACTGGCCCTATCGTTGGAGCTCATAACAGAGCTCGGGGCAAAGCTCTCATGGGTGATAAAGTCTTCCATCCCAGATCTCTCACCAAGCCAAGACAGAAACCCAAGCTGACTCCTGTTTTTGAACCACATCCAATTCCTCATCTCATGGAGACGGCTCTATTGTGTTTAAAGAAAGTGGACCATTTGCAATCATAGTCCCAGTCTCGATTTTGGAGGGAAGTACACCAGAGCCTGAGAGCCAAACAAGTCCAAGGAATGTGAATAGTTTCGAGAGAAGAGCCCAAGGCACTCGAGGTAAGCAAGCCTCCTAATCCTCTGATTGAGAAGCCCTTTTATGCACTACAGGCCACAGCAAAACTTAAGGTGGAAGAGCTAGAATTCTGCATGGTTGTCAATGTCATAGGAGACGACCTTGCAACCCCTGTGATCCCAAGACCATCGCGAACCAGTCCTGACCTGATCAACATACAAGGCTCAAGCACAGTCGGGGCATGTCGAACCCCTGCTGACCGACCTGCCGCACCCAGTTCAGCCGTATGTCAGACCCCGACCCCACAAGAGATCAATCTTCCTAAAGAGATAGTCAGCGTGATGGTCGTTGAAGATCCCAACAACGTTCAAGAAGACTTTGTGAATCGGTTCGAAGACATGATGAGTAGGATGATGGAGAAGAGAGAGTTGATGAAAGTACCTGGCTCCCTGAGAACTCAACTCACCAGGAAGCCAATTCTCCTCATCCAGCCAATCCAGTCCCGAGGCAGTTACCTCCTTCGCATGACCATTCCTCCTCTCAACAGGTCTCACAATCTGACGTTGATGCTATGATCACCCACAATTTGCAAGGCAGACAGATCTCGGGCATTCAAGATACAGCCTTGTATCGAAAACCCTATCCATCATACATCGACCAGCTCCCATTTACCCCTAACTATTAGAAGGGGAGACTCCCACTCTTCAATGACATGTGTTCGCCTCACCAGCATATCATCCATTTCAATTTGGCATGTCAAGAGATAGCAGCTGATGGGAGGCTTCTTCTCCGCCAGTTCGTTGAAACTCTTGACAGACCGGCATTTAAGTGGTATGCCCGATTCCCTCCGAACTCAGTGCAGACCTAGGAAGAAATGCAGCACTTGTTCTACAAGCGCTTTTATGAAGGTGAAAGAAAAGTCCAGACTATTGAGGTTCTCACATTAACCCAGGGCCCAGAAGAGACGGTAGATCAATTCATCGCAAGATGGAGAGATCTGGCTATGCACCAAGCCACCCCCATGTTTGACATTGATGCGGTCCAAACATGTGTGCACAACATGCAGCCGGAAATCTCCCTGCATGTCCATATCAGACTTGATCTCCAAAGCAGTCCAGATAAAGAGCCTCCTTAAGCAACATGGAAAACTTAAAACCCCATCATTAAATGGGGAAAACAATCGAAGCTTTGGCAATGTTCGTCCCAATTGTCGGGGCAATCAACAAAGAGGAATAATCAATGCTACTGTCACCGTATCAAACCCCAAGAAGGCCTCCCCTCAAACTCTGGATTTCTCTAAGGGGCTGAACCCTGCAAATACTCAGGGAACATCTCATGCATGCTAACAAAAACTCCAGTCCTACAACAAGGTGCCTCCACTTAAGAACCTATACAAAAAGGACTATTGGGCAGAGCAGAAAAAGAAAGTCTACAATTTCGATAGGGAATGGGTTCCGACCCTACTCCGAATGTTGATTAAGCAACAAATGATCCCCTTGCCGGAGATGAAAAGGCCAAAAGATGCTGATTTCGTCACCCATAAGAATTATTGCACCTATCATAGAATGTTGGGGCACCCTGTTCAGGATTGCTTCATGCTCAAAGATCACATCGAGGCTTTAATCCAGAAGGGGCAGATACAGCTCGATAGTCTCAAAAAGGCATTCGGAGCAGCTGAAGTGTCTCACGTGGTGACAGTTCAAGAAGAATGCGAGAAAGAATACCATCTTGATGAACTACCACCAGACCTTCTTCAGGTGCTATTTTGTATGATGCTTCAAGTAGGGATCATCACACCAAAGCCATCAAGATAGCCCAGGCACCTTTCTCATTGGACCGAAAATCTCTTATGCCCGTATCACCAGATACGAGGTTACAACTTGGATGGTTGCTTCGGCTTCCAAGCCATAATCACAGAGAAAGTCCAAGGAGGACACATCGTTGGCACTATCTCAGGGGATGATGTTCGAACCATCAGGCTGCCAACATAAGAGGTCACCCAAACACAGACCTCCTATGAAAGTACACTACAAGAGCCTTCTGATCTTGATGAACCCTCGACTTCCCAACCATGGCAAGTCTATCGAGAACGAAACAGACTGAAGTCTATGAAGAGGGAAGCAGTTTGCCAAGAAAGGCCAGCCCCAAAGCCATGTGGACCTGGTCAGCCTGCTCCTGTTCACAAAAATGGTAAAAGCAGATGAGCACCAAGGGCTGCCCACCGAAAGAGGAAGCTCTGTTGAATTCCTCAAGCCCCTTCCTCCGTTGCTGACCCTGCAGGATTTCTTCCCTGAGTCAGTCATTGACCAAGACCCACAATCCAGTCAAGAGCACATTCATGAACCTTCCTCCTCTGCTCAAGTTCCCACTACGTCGGATAAGGGCGATGACATTAAAAGCACCCCCCAATGGTCCAAGCAAGGTAAAAACCTAAAATATTCCTTGCACACATCCAATCCCGATGATGACGCTTAAAGCTACCCGGATCAGTCCAATCTGAGTGACGACCGTAAAATATCTCCCCCATCTTCCATCCCCGACTCTTCTAACCCTTCTTCTTCCTCTGCTAACACGCCTTTTACAGGTACAGCTCTCGAATGCCTAGACTTTGAGGCTCTTGATAAGGAGCTGAAAAGTTGCAACATTAGCAGACCGCATCGTAAGAAATTGTAAAAGACGGTGTCCCAAGCAGGTGAATTCCTGACAAGCATTGACGCATTGGCATCTAGAGCCAACAAGAAGCCTCCTCCCACTATTGAAGAGCTCATCAAGTGACATAGAATCCCAAGTCCAAGGGAGCCTAATGGCCTCCTGAGTTCTAGCAACGACTGAAAAAATCAAGAGGGCATAGCTTCCATGCTCACGAAGCATGCCACATGGTGCAGATCTCTGAAGCAGTGGCCAACACTGACCCAATCGGTCTCAAGCTTGGTAAGAAGTTACAGCCACTCGTCCAGAAACTAAAGCTCTTGAAGCACCCTGGTCCGCCACTCATCCCATACCCTAACACACCGACCAGCCCACCACTCATTGGGTACCTGGGTCACCATTGGTTCCATATCCAAACCCTCAACTTCCATCAGCCTCTATTTCACCAATACCTACTCCTATCGCCCAATCTAACCAGTCCATACCAGACTCGCCTGCATGACTTGGCCAGTAGGCACCAAGTCTGGTGGCGCAAACTTTACCTACCCAGTCCTCACAACCTCATCGAACCATACCGGTTGTGCAACAAAGTCAGCCGGTACCCCAAAACAAACCTTCACCACCTAAGCCTACCTCTCAACCTACCATCTCACTAAAGCCCTTGGCGGATCCAGGCGTACAAGAAGATGGTTATCGTAAGGACGATAATCATGTAGTGGTTGTAGCAATGATTGCTGAATCACAAAACTCTCCCCTCGCATTCCTTGAGCCCTGTTCTTCTCAATCAACCATGGCACCTCAAAATTCGCTCTCTCAACCATATGCACTCCCTCTCCTTGAAACCGACCCCTCCTCAAGCAAGCAAGCAGAAGAAGTAGCTACCATGCTCTATACCATCAAAGCCCAATTTGAGGTGTCAATGTCGAAAGCATGGGTACCTATGAACTTAGAATTCAGGATATTCGAGGTCAACAAAAAACCCCTTGGATCACAGACCGATGACGAAATGGAAGTTCAAGAAGTCCCCGAGGAATGGGAAGAGGGTGGACAAGCTACAACTGACGATCTCGAGGAAATAAACTTGGGCGATGAGAATGACCCGAGGCTAACTTTCATTTCAGCTAACATGTCTCTAGACGAGAAAGAGCACTATATTACCTTCTTAAGAACAAACCGAGACGTCTTCGCCTAGAACTATGATGAGATGCCCAGTCTCGATCCCCAAGTCATGTTACATCGGCTCGGCATTGACCCATCCTTCAAATCTATAAAGCAGAAATCGAGAAGGTTCTGACTTGATCTTGAAATGCATATAGATGTTGAAGTAACCAAACTCAGGGAAGCAGGTTTTATTTAGGAAGTCAAATACCTGAAATGGCTCGCCAATGTGGTGCCAGTTAAAAAGAAGAATGGGCAAATCAAGATTTGCATTCACCTCCCTGACTTGAATGCTGCCTGTCTAAGGGACGACTTCTCATTGTCGTTCAAAGAAATGCTTATCAATTCCACAGCCCATTGCCAGATCTTCTCCTTCGTGGATGGATATTCAAGATACAATCAGATAAGAATGGCACCAGAGGATGAAGAGGTCACCACCTTTCTGACTCCCAAGGAGGTTTTTTGTTACACGATGATGCCATTTGGATTAAAGAATGCAAGAGCTACGTATCAGCGAGTGATGACCACCATTTTCAAAGATATGCTGCACAAGGAGGTGAGTGTTATGTGGATGATTTGGTGGTGAAATCCAAAAAGGAGGAGGTTCACATGCATGACCTTGAGCAGGTGTTCAAGCGGCTCCGCCTTCATCAGCTCAAGATGAACCCCTTGAAATGTGCCTTTGGTGTACGTTCAAGGAAATTCTTAAGGTTCATTGTCAGGTATCGGGGATTGGAAATCGAACTTGTCAAGATCAAGACAATTTGAGGAATTCCACCACCAATGACACTCTGAGAACTCCGGTCTCTTTAGGGACATCTTGCTTACATTTGAAGATTCATTTCCAATCTCTCAGGTCGTTGTAAGCCTTTTACACACTTGTTAAAGAAGGACTCTCCTTTCATATGGGATGAGGCATGTCAAGCAGCCTTAGATGATATCAAAGAGTATTTGCTACGCTCCTCGGTACTCTCCATGCTAGTGTTAAGAAGGCCCCACATTCTGTACGTGACCACCCTCGACAAGTTGTTAGGTGTGATCTAGGCACAGAATAATGAGGAGGGGAAAGAAATCGCTCTGTACTACCTCAGCCGCAGTATGCAAGGGGCTGAAAAGAATTATCCACCAATTGAGAAGATGTGCCTGCCACTGATCTTCGAAGTCCAAAACCTTCACCATTATCTGCTCGATCATGGACTGCAGCTTATCTTAAGAGTTGACCCCATCAAGTCCCTCTTGACACGCCCTTGTTTGTCAGCGTGCTTGGCTACATAGGCGTTATTACTAATGGAATTCAACATCTAGTATATGCCACAAAAAGTAGTCAAGGGCCAAGCCTTGGCTTATTTCTTGGCTGCACACCCCTTACCGGCAGAATCTCCCCTGTTGAGCGACCTCCCCGATGAGGAAGTGTTTTGTGTTGAGCCAGCTTATGATTGGAAGATGTACTTTGATGGGGCCTTTTAGTCTGAATGAGGTGGTGCCGGTGTAGTATTTTTTACCCCTCAAGATGGCGTCATTTCCTTATCCTTCTCCCTTGCAAAGGCCAACGTGCTTGAAGTCTCCTTCGACCTAAAATTGAAACGATTAGCCAATTTCAGCGATTCCGAGCAGGTAATACAGTAGCTCAAAGGAATATATGATGTAAGAAAGCCAGTCTCAAGCCTTATCATGACACTGTCAAGACCTTGATGATAAACCTCGATGACTTTTCTTTAGGGCACATCCCTAGAAGGTCGAATTCCCAGGCTAATGCCCTTAAATCTCCTCGAAAGCACCCACGCCTATATGCGTAGCAGAGTGGAGACACAATGAGCTGGTTAAAAAGTTAGATGGGGGCGATGAAAGGATTCTTTTTCTGGAATTCCCTCCTTACCCATTCGAGGCACACCCTGCTGCCAAAGATGCTCTCGAAGCTGAAATGAAGGCCAAGCTAGTCCAAGGCGATAAGTCTGAGAAATAGGAAGGGGAGATCTTTGATCCAATATGTTTTGAGATTGAACAAGTTGAGGATTGGAGGGAACCTGCCATCATCTTTATTAAACACGGTCGGCTATTGGACAATCGCATTGAGCGCAACAGTATATGAAGAATGGTCACCAAATACACTCTTCTTGACGGAGATGCTCTCTTTCGACGATCCTTCAATGGCATCCTCTTCCGATGTGTCGACACAAAAGGGGCGAAGCAAGTATTGGAAGAAGTGCATGCCGGGATCTGTGGCCTTCATCAGTCCGGTCCTAAGCTATGTGAACAGATACGTAGGTTGGGATATTATTAGCCATCAATGGTCGCAGATTCATTGACCTATGCCAAAAGGTGTCAAGTGTGTCAAATACATTCAAACCTCATTCACCAGCCACCAGAACGTCTGCATCCAACGGTGATGTCATGGCCTTCTCACAATAGGGCATGGACATTGTCGAACCCATCAATCCTCCCTCAGCATTGGGCCATACCTTCATCTTAGCTACTACATATTATTCTCCAAACGAACTGAAGTCCCTCTCAAACATGTCCCCAGGGAATCCATGGCCAATTTCATGAGACATCACATCATTTACCCATTCGGTGTGCCTAACCGCATCATATCATATAATGGTCCCCAGTTTAGAAGCCAGCACATCGATCACTTGGTTAATCAATTTGGCTTCAAGTGGAAGTACTCTATTATGTACCACCCTCTAGCAAATGGTTTGGCCAAAGCCTTCAATAAGACCCTTTGCAGTGTTCTGAGGAAATCAGTGTCAAAGATAAGGAAAAATTTGCATGAGAAGCTTCCTGAGGCCTTGTGGGCTTATCGCACCACCACCTGGAGTGCCACCGACTCTACTCCCTCAATGTCCAACTTCCTTTGCTTCGTGTCGCCATACACCAGTATATAACTGAAGATGAATAGGTTATGCTTCGCTACCAAGAATTAGATGCACTTGACGAGAAGTGATTTGAAGCCCAACAGAACCTTGACCTCCATCAGGGGAGGGTGAAAAGGGCTTTTGACAAGCAGTCAAAGTTCTCTCATTCACTCGTGGTGACTTGGTTCTAGCAGTAAAGCAGCCAATTGTTATGCATGGGCGACACAAGGAGAAGTTTGAATCAAAATGGGAAGGTCCTTTTGTAATCAAGAAGGTTTCTCCAAATGGAGGTAACGTACTGACCCATCCCGATGGGAAGGAGGCAATTCCTCCAATCAACGGACGTTACCTGAAAAGGTACTACCCGTGACTTACAGTCTCAGAGGCATGACATTAAACACGGCCTTCATCAAATTTCACTAGCACCCTTTTGCCTCTGCACCTATGCCTTTTGCATGCTCTTCCACACATTCCTTTCCTAGCCGGCCCATTCGTGTGCACATCGGCAAGGTTCAACCCTCATCACATTTCCATCCCCACTCAATCATGCTCGTGTCCCTAATCATGTGAGAAGACCCATTTTAATCACCAGGGAATCACATTCACTCCCTAATCCCCAATGAGTCCGCTTTTGCCTACCATCCCTCACTGGGACACACATTCATTTGAACTCACTACCCATAAATAGTCTCAGCCATTTTCAACCACAGTGAGTCAGACCACCATCCATAGAACCATTCCACATGGAGCCTCATCCACTTCACATCCCCCAGTGAGTCCACCCCTCACTGAATTACCCACGTATATGGCGACTTGCACAGCGGTCCAATTTCACGACCCTAAACAGTAGCACATGTCTTGGCCACATGACGTTAAATTGTTTTGCACCATGCTTTAGTTGCACGACCTGCACCCGTACTGGCCACATGACGTTAAACTGCTTCACACCACGATCCAGTTACATGACCTTAAACTGCAGCACACATCCTAGCCACATGACATTAAACTACTTCGCACCACAGCTCAATTGCATGACCGTAAACTGTAGCACATGTCCTAGCCTCATGACACTAAACTGCTTTGCACAATGATCCAGTTGCACAACCCTAAACTATAGTGGACATCTTGGTTGCATGACGTTAAACTACTTTGCACCGTGGTTTAGTTGTTTAAACACATTTTTTAGCACCTTGGGTGCTCGATGCGGAATAAAAGAGAAGCCGGTCAATAAAGCCCTGACATACAGTGTAATTTTTGAAAGTCTCAGAATTGACTCAGAATGGGTGAAAATCTTCATAAGGACCCGAAAGGGCCACTTGTCAAGTTTCATCACAATCCGACATGTCTAAGGCAATGCAGACAAAGAAATAGTTTCGTAAAAATCATCCTCTATCACCCTGAATGGACTTCATAACTAGAATTCTATTTTTCGTGTTTCACATAGCTGTGATACCACTGCCATTGGGTTCGACATGGTAGAAAACCCCTATGGGTCAAATTTCGGCTTAAACAGACAATCCAAGACAAAGTTATAGGTGAAATACTAAAAAAGGTGAGGTCACACGCTATTCCCATGAACCCTCCCTGCACCAGTCTCCATTAATGGAGACTAGTTTTCATAGTTTTGGGCAGTGACATTGGAAGTCCAAATCTCCCTCGTTCCAAGTCAGATAGTGCCCAAATTTTGCAAGCGTGTTCATCTCGTCAGGACGATATGTGGCACGCCCCGTGATGATGCCCGAGCAAGGAGAAAAGATAGAGAGAATTTGGCAATTCATGGCAAAATTTGTAAGAAATTTAGTAGCGACACGTCTCGCTTAAGCGGCCTAATCACGGCGCTCGCCTGCCGATCAAAGGTAAACCAGTTCCAACGCATGCATAAGGTATGAGGCTTTGACTGAGTCGATTCCCTTACGTGATGAACGGTCGGATTTCACACGTGAAGCAGATAAAGTTGTTGTAGATTCCGGCCATCGAAATTTAGATTCCGGCCATCGAAATTTAGATTCCAAGCAAAACCCACAGATTGTAAAATCTTCGTTCAAGCACGAAATCGAGCTGCGTTTGTTGCAACGCGATCGTGACTACATGCTTAGTGCGATTCAGTGAAAAAACTAAGAAAATACATCAAGAAATGAGCACACTATCGGTCAGAAGTTTTTCAAGATTCATACAAATTTCAAGTTGCGTGATCGTGACCTAAAAACACGATCCGTGGCTCAAAGTTAATACCAAATTGATCATCATGCCGAGCTGAACAAGAAAGCAATCATCTTTTTGCCAAACGGGCGCCGAAGCAATCCCGAATCAACTATGGCAAATCAGGCATGTTCTAGGGCAGCAGCAGTGACTGTTTTGAAATTTCATGTATTGTTGGGCAGGGGCAAGTTCATCATTTTTTACCCATTTTTACATTTTATTTTAATTCAAGAAAATTGTAGTTATCATCAACTAGGTCATACTTTGGGCATCCACCCATGTTTAAGGCCCAATTCTATAAATACATGCTAAACTTAATTGTAAAGGGCTTCCCTCAAGCTTCAATTTCATGAATAAAATTTGATAGTTTTACATTGAGGTTGTGGGCATGTCTTGGAGAGAGAGAGAGGAGAGAGAAGAAAATTTAGGTACCCATCGGAGAAGGTAACTTTCTCTCTCCTCCTCTCTTATCTTCTCTCTCTCTCTCTCTCTCTCTCTCTCTCTCTCTCTCTCTCTCTCTCTCTCTCTCTCTCTCTCTCTCTCTCTCTCTCTCTCTCTCTCTCTCTCTCTCTCTCTCTCTCTCTCTCTCTCTCTCTCTCTCTCTCTCTCTCTCTCTCTCTCTCTCTCTCTCTCTCTCTCTCTCTCTCTCTCTCTCTCTCTCTCTCTCTCTCTCTCTCTCTCTCTCTCTCTCTCTCTCTCTCTCTCTCTCTCTCTCTCT
>NW_006497454.1:1559361-1578646 GCF_000471905.2 Amborella trichopoda
GCTAAACTTAAATTGTTAAAGGGACGTTCCCTCCTAAGACTTCAATTTCTATGAATAAAATTTAGTATAGTTTTACTATTGAGGTTGTGGGCGATGTCTTGGAGAGAGAGAGAGGAGAGAGAAGAAAATTTTAGGTACCCATCGGAGAAGGTAACTTTCTCTCTCCTCCTCTCTTATCTCTCCTCCTCTTCTTTCTTTCTCTCTCCTCTCTTCTCTCTTCTCTCTCCTCTCTCCTCTCTCCTCTCTCCTCTCTCCTTTCTTCTCTCTCCTTTCTTCTCTCCCTTCCTCTTCTCTCTCTCTCATCTCCTCTTCTCTCTATCTCTTTCCTTTCAGCTTCAAATACGTACGACAGTAACCATCGACGTGCGTGCCTCTCCTCCTCTCTTCTTTCTTTCCCTCGTCTTCTCTCAGTCTCTCTCTCCTCTTCTTCTTTGCTATCTTTCTCTTTCTTCTCTTTCTGTCTCTCGCTCTTCTCTCGGCATGCACAATAGTGGGCCATTGTCATGTGTGTCTTTCATCTCCTTCTTTCTTCTTTTTCTCTGTTTTCTTTCCGTACTCATCCCCCTTTCTTTCCTAATCCTTCCTCTCCTTCGAAATCTTCTTTCTTCCCTCTCCTTCTCTCTCTTCTTTCCTTCCTTTCTCTTTCCTTTCTTTCTTAATCTCTCTTCTCTTTCTCGTTCTTTTTGTTCTTTCCTTTCTCTCTTCTCTCCAGTCATCCACGGCGGTGTCCAACGCTGAGCATGACATCCTCTTTCTTTTCTTAATCTCCTGAAAAATGCATCGTGAGCCGGGCCTTAACCCGAGTGGGTCAGGCCTTTGTCCAAGTTCCCCTGTCTCCATGCTGTGCACAGCGATACTCATCACCGCACATGACATTTCTTCCTCTATTTTCTGATAAATACATTGAATTGAGCCCTTTAACAAAGTGGCGGGCCAGGTTGCATCTGAGTCCCTTTTGACACGCACGGCGATGCCTATTGCCGCATGTGCCTTCTCTATTTTCTTCTTTCTTTTTCCTCTATCATAAACGGAGAAACCCCATCGTCATTCATCTTTTCTTCATATTTCTCTCTCCTCTTCCATGGATGGCCAAACTGCTTCGTGGTTCATGTTGTCTTTTTCTTTCTCTCTCCTCTGCCATGGACGACGGGAACCCCATCACCATCTATATTTTGTTGTTCTTTCTCTCTCCTCTCTCATGGACGACGGATCCTATCATCTTTCATGTTTCCTTCTTCGTTCTCTCTTCTATGCCATGGATGGTGACCCCATCATCGTCGATGTTTTCTTCTCTCTCTTCCTATCATGGATGGTGGAACCCTATCGCCTTCCATGTTTTCTTCTCTCTCTTTCCTATCATGGATGGTGGAACCCCATCGCCGTCCATGTTTTCTTCTTCTTTCTCTCCCTCTATCATGGACAGTGGAACCTCATCGCCATCTATGTTTTCTTCTTCTCTCTCCTATCATGGACAGCAGAACCCCATCGTCATCCATGTTTTCTTATTCTTTCTCTCTCCTCTGTCATGGACGGCCGAACCCCATCGTCATCCATGTTTTCTTCTTCTTTCTCTCTCCTCTATCATTGACGGTGGAACCTAATCGCCGTCCATGTTTTCTTCCCTCTTCCCATTACCTGTCATGGACGGTAGAACCTAACACCCTTCCCATCTTTCTTCTCCTTTCTCTCTCTTATCTTCTCTCTTTTCTCTCTCTTCTTTCTTCTTTATTCTCTTTCATCTCTCTTTTCTTTTCTCTCCCTTATTCTCTCTTCTCTTCTTTCTTTCTTCTCTCTCTTCTCTTTCTTCTCTTTTCTCTCTTCATTCTCTCTTCTATTTCTTCTCTTTTCTCTCTCTTCTCTCTTATGTTTCTTCCTTCTCTTCTTCATTCTCTCTTCTGTTTCATCTCTTTTCTCTCTCTTCTCTCTTATGTTTCTTTCTTCTCTTTTTTCTTCTCTCTTCTATTTCTTCTCTTTTCTCTCTTATGTTTCTCTCTCTCTCTTCTTTCTTTTCTCTTCTTCTCTCTTCTCTCTACTATCTTGTGATTCTCTTTCTTCCGTCTCTCTTCCCCTCCTCTCTTCTCTCTCTTCTTTCTTCTCACTTTTCTCTCTTTTCTTTCTTCTCTCTCCTTCTTCTCCTCTTCTTCTTTTCTTTATTTCTCTTCTTTCCCTCTTCTTTTTCATTCTTCTCTTCTCTTCTTCTATTCTTCTTTTCTCTTGTCTCTTCACTTCTTCTTCTCGTTCTTATATCTTCTCCCTTATCTCTTCTCGTTCCCCTCTTTCTTTCATATCTCTCTTCTTTCTTCCTTCTCTCGTGTTTGACTAAGGGACAGGCTTAGTCTAACACTGTCATTGTAGTCCCGTCGTCGAGCAGTATTGCCATCGTGCCAGTTTGAGTTACCGTGCCCGTCTTGCTGCCACTACAGGATAGCCATCTTGCTAGGTTGATCAGTGATTGGTTCTGTCGTCTAGTAGCATTGTCGCCGCGCTGGTCTGAGTTATCGTGCCCGTCTTGCTAGCAGACCAGATCAATCACTATACTGGTCTAGCCACTGTGTCGGTCTAGCCACTTAGTCAAATTCTTCTCTTCTCTTTCCTCTATTCTATCTCTTTCTTCTCCTTTTATCATCGCAATCTCTATCGTCTTATTCTTTCCTTCATCTTTTGGATGTGCATTCCCCCAAAGACTAAGTGGGGTCCTTTGGCCCACTTATCTTGTAAAATTAATCATGTGTGTGTGATCGTAGAAACATAAGAGTACAGGTCAAGAGAAGAGATTCCAAACTAGTTGTAGGACTGGGAGGCTTTCCGTCGTGATCTAAGAGGGCACCCACACGAGTCAACCCGAGTGAGTCACGGACCTAGGTAAGGTGTGCCCCACCTCATGTTAGATTCCTCTCTCATCGGTTGGTGTACTTGCCCTTACACCTTAGCAAGGTTCCTGAGAGAGCGGTCTCAAGTCCCAAGTTCCCCTTGAAACCTGAGACACGTGCCACCAGGTCATCCCGACCCAGGGACGAGATCGAGGCATCTAACCAGCTTGGCGACTCCATTGGGGACTTACTACCCTTTTGTTGGATCGTCCTTGTTTGGCTAGTCTCTCCTTTGTTTTCTGTATTGCATTCACATGGCTTTTGGGTTTCCTAACCCATTCGTTTGGATCGAGGATTTTCTCATCCCCGCATTCGCAAGTTCCCCCCAAGAACAATTTCCTCGAACTTCATTCCCAACTTTCCTTTTAAGCAAAGACCTATCATCTAGCTCTCAAGTGTTAACCTGGATAGGTGTGAGAGGACTTAAAGGTACCTAACTCCCTATCTCCTAGCTCTGGTGGAACCCTAACCGAAGAACTCTGCATCAGTCGCACGTCTGTCCCTTATTGCAAAAGGCAAAGGAGTTGTCATTCCTCATGTGGGTCGCTGCAAGGCTAACCCCCACATTCCTCCACCACCTCGGGTCTCTATGCTTAGAGGCTCAACACATCGAGGTGGAGACCCTGGAGCCTGCACCTCACGCAAACACCTTAAAGCTCGTGGATCATCCACTCGAGCCACACCTGAGGGCAACCCTTTTGTTACCTCGAGTAAGTGTCTAGGATCAGGCCTCCTTGAGCCTAAACCTGTGCATATGCATGTGCATCCAACCACTTGGGGCAATGCCATTGCTGCACCATCCCGAGTACACAGGAAACGACCCCCTCGTCCTCTCGCTAAGCACCCTGTAAGAGCCAGGCTTTCACTGGTGCCCTTACAGACACCAGCTCGTAGCTCTTGACCTCTTAAGGCCAAACAACTTATTCGAGCTTGGGCTAACTCCCAAGTCACCCGTGATCCTTCTTCAAGGAGAACACATGCACCTCCTTCATGAACCGCTCCTTGCTCCCGACTCAACTATCGTCACGAGTAGATTCCTTCTCCCTCCACCCTTTCTCCTCCTAGCAGACACCTCAAACCCTAGTACTCGAAGACCTTCCCCAAGAGTACCATCTTGAACTAGCCCCGTCAACTCGGTCATGCCTCTAGAGCCCATAAGAGAGCTTGGGGTAAAGACCTGATGTAAGATCAAGTCCTTTGTCCTTCCCGACTCAGGTTGACCCAAGTTCTTGGCCCGCACCCATTGCTTCACTTAATGGAGACAGCTTTCTCTTGCGTAAGAAGGGCTAACTAGCTACAATCCCGATCGTAGTTCTGGCATGAGGTCCATCAATGTCTCAAAGACAAGAGCGATAGGGGTCTGCAAATCTTGATAAGGGAAGCCACTAAAATAGTCGGAGAACCCAGTTCCAACGACCCTCTTCATTAGAGCCCCTTCTACCCTCTTCAGATGACAGAGCTCGAAGAAGAGGTGCGTGAATCCTACATAGTGGTCAGTGGCGTAGAAGATGCCTCAACCACTCAGCAGCCACGGTACCAAGACTGTCAAGAACTGGTCCTCACACGGTCGGCATATAAGACTCGAGCACAATCGGGGCATGCTGAGCCCCTATTGGCCGATCTTCCACGTGCGACCCGCTAAGCTCAGAAGCCTTCAGCCTCACCTAAGGCTGACCTTCCTAAAGAAACAGTCAGCATTATGGTTGTAAATGAACCTAGCGACTCTCAGGAAGAACGCATGGATAGGTTCGAAGAGATGGTGTGATAAATGATGGAGAAGATTGATCGCATGGAAAGCATGGGGCCCCCAGTCAATGTATCCCATCATGAGGCCAACTCTCGTCACTCGGATGATGCAGCTCCAAGGCGGCCTCCTCCTCCTGCCTCACAGGACAATTCCGTCCCTCACCCCGTCTCTCAAGAAGACATCGACGCTATGGTTGCCCACAGCTTGAAGAACAGACAAATCCTGCGTATACAGGGTAAAAGACTTCACCAAAAGTCAAACCCCTCCTACATTGATCAGGTTATGTTTCCCTCAGACTACAAAAAAGGGATGTTTCCCCTATTCAATGGTACGATTTCCCCGCACCAGCATATTGTGTATTTCCAAGTGGCATGTTGAGAAACCACGGCTGATGGGAGACTCCTCCTCTGTCAGTTTTTTGAAACCCTTGATGGGCTGGCCGTTAGTGGTATGCTCGGATTCCCCAAAATTCAGTATATACTTGGGAGGAAATGGAGCAACTGTTCCACCAACGCTTCTATGAGGTCGAGAGAGAAGTCCAAACCATCAAGCTTCTCACCTTGACCAAGGAACCTGACGAACCTGTGGATCAATTCATAGCAAGATGGAAAGATTTGGCTGCTTGCCATCTTAATCCCATGCTTGAGAAGGAAGCAGTCCAAATATGTGTGCGAAACATGGGACTTGAGATCGCTCTACATGTTGAGGCCTCCAATCTGACCTCTATGTTAGAGTTGATCTCTAAGTCGATTCGCATAGAGAGTTTGTTATGCCACCATAGCAGGTCACAACAACAATCTTCAAGCTCGGGAAACAATTGGGGCAATGGCAATTCTCAAACCAACGTCAGGGGTTACCAGCAAAAAGGAGTAATCAATGCAACCATCACTGTAAGTGATCCAAAGAAGGCTACCTCTCAGACTTTGGACCTCTTCAAAGGGGTAGGCACAGTGAAGACAATAACTCAGGGAGGCAAGCAGCAGCAATCATACAATCGGGTACCCCCACCTGGGAACCGTAAGTGAGATGATTATTGGGCCAGGCATAAGAATAACGTCTATCCTTTTGAAAAGGAATGGGTTCCCGCACTACTCCGACTATTACTGGAGCAAGACATGATCGAGCTGGTCTCGATACTCATGCAAACTACGATGCTTACCATCGGAGGATTAACCACTCTACAGAGGAATGCAACACACTCAAGGACTTCTTGAGGCTCTGATCCAAAAGGGTCAAATAAAAGTCGAAGAACTTAAGAAAGCATTCGGGGCAACTGAGGCTGCCCACGCTGTGACAGTACAGGGGGAAAGCGAAGGCTCACACTCTTCTGATGAGCTGCCATCTGATCTCCTTCAAGCTTTGTTCGGTATGATGCTCCAATAAGGACTCGTCATATCAAAGCCGGCAAGGCAGCCCAAGCGCCTTGCTCAGGGAACCGAGAATCATTGGTGCCTGTATCATCAACTATGGGGCCACAAGCTAAGTAAATGCTATGGGTTCGAAGCCATAGGCACAAAGAAGGTGCAAAGAGGTCACATTGACTAGGAAAAGAAGGTGCAAATAGGTCACATTGACTTCACCGTCGTGGAAGAACACCCACAAGTCAGTGACGTCCATGAGAATGTTTCAGCACAAGAATCTCTTGATGCCTCTGATTCTGCTAAACCCTCGACTTCCCAACCATGGAGAATCTATCACTAGCGGGGCAGACTCAAATGCTTAAAGCGAGAGCCAGTTCGTTAAGCTAGGGCTATTCACAACGATAGCAAGACGAATCAAGCACCTCCCAAAGAAACTAGGAGGAGACGAGCGCCAAAGGCAGCTCGCAGGAAGAACAAGATTCTTCAACCACCGGTCGAGCAAGAATTTCTCATGCCTCTTCCCCCATTGCTAACCTTACAGAACTTCATCCCCGGCACTATCACTCTTTCTCCCTCGTCTCATCAAGAGGACATCCTTGGGCCATCTTTTACTCTGGGCACGTCCAACGAGGGTGACGACATTAAAAGCACCCACCAATGGTTTAAAGAGGGGAAAGACCCAAAAGACTAGCTTTTTACATCATCACAACTCTAGTGATGATGTAAAAAGCTGCTCAAATCAGTCTAATGAGGGGAACGACGTTAAAAGTCCCTCACCTACTAACCCCTCTCCATCTTCTTCCTCTTCTTCTTCTTCTTCTCCTTCCTCTTCTATGTCTCCTGCAAGTACAATCTTGAAATGTCCAAACATCAAGGCTCTTGATAGAGAACATGAAGGAACCAATATAAGTAGGATGCACCGGAGGTGACTGAGAAAGATGCTAGCCCAAGAGGCTGGATTCTTGAAAGTCGCTTACACCCTGGCGGCTCGAGCCAAGTCAAACCCATCTTCTTTTGCTGGGAAGCGCAAGAAGTCAAAGCTGAAGAAACCTTAGTGGCCTCTTGAGCCTGACTTTGAGTAGACGTTGAGAGAATCAAGAGGACAGAGCTTCTATTCTCAGGAAGTCTGTCACATGGTGCAAATTTCATAATCATCACCCAACAAGGGGCAAATGAGCCTGAGATCGAGGAAAACACTGCAACCTCCACCTCAAAAGCCAAGCATCTTAAAGTTTCCTAGTCCGCAACTTCTCCCTCACCCGAATACCCCAAACCATTTACCCATCCTCAAGCTCCCCGAACTCCTTCCTCTCCCAAATACCCCTAACAATCCACCCATCCTCTAATTTCCTAGGCTGCCTCTGGTCCCATATACCCAACCACGTGCTAAGCCTCAACCTCAAACCTCCACTCCACTAAAACAAATCCCTATCACCCAATCCACTCAGATCACCCAAACTAAGCCAGCTGCACAACCAAGTCAGCCAGCAACCCAAAATAAACCTCCTCCACCTAAACCTGCTCCTCAACCTACTATACCACATAAACCAGTGGCAGGACTAGGAGCACAAAAAGCTGATGAGGAAAAAGTGAAATACGATGTGATAGGGCACCTGAGGAAGCTTTCATCCCTTCTCAGCATCTATGATACTCTTATGCTCTCAAGGGATTACCGTATGACTCTGGTTTAGGCTCTTTCCAGTCCAAAGGCGTACGAGAACGAGGTGGAACCCATTGAGGTGGACCCAGCGATCTTGAGTGAGTGTATGGAAATCACCTTCTCAGAGGATGATCTACAATTGGGAGAAAAATTTCACAATCTCCCTCTCTTTGTGACTGGTGAGTTACATGCATACCCCATCAACCGAATTATACTGAATGGAGGGTCAGCAGTTAACCTTATCCCAACGAGAATCCTTACTCGATTGGGATTAGGGTACAAGGATCTCACTTTGACTCATATCGCATCCAGGGGTTCAACCAGTCAGGAGAGAAGCCAGCTGGCATGGTCCGCCTTCATCTCAAGATCGGTGAATTAAATGATTACGCTCAATTTCATGTAATCGACATCAACACATCCTACAAGATCCTTCTCGGCCGCCCGTGGCTCCATGACCAAGGGGTGATTCCATCCACATTACACCATTGCTTCAAGTATAGTTGAGATGGGATGAGATGGGAGACAGTATACAGTCTATGCTGATAAATAACAGTTTCCTATAGCCGAAACTCACTATGTTGATGCCAAGTATTACTTCACAGATTTGGTGTCACCCCAAAAGTCAAATGATGGTGATTACAAGCCTGTAAGGAAGAAAGAACCTTCACCTCATGAAGATGTTGAGGACATTGGGCGAACACTGGTGAGCATGTTAAAGTGTAGACACCACATTTTAAATCTGACAAATTCTATGGTTTCCTGAACCCCTAAGACCACATTATCCTAGTAGACCCAATTTAATTACCCCAAAATTAACCAAATCCTATCCTAATTTGAATTAGAGCTTAAGAGCTTTTCAACGGTCCAAGAATCACCTGAATCAGACATATGGATAGAACGATATAACAAATGACAATTTAGTCCTTGTGAAACCCAACTGTAGGGCCAAGGGTCGAGTTGTAACGGGCCCGATAGGCCCAGACACGGGCTGATGATGCAGTCAACGCATTTGATGATGTAGTAAACATGTTTTCTTTAATTAGATAAGACTAAAACTTCAAGATAAATCTAAAAAATTCTAAAAAAAATCCAAAAAAATAGAAAAAATCACCAATTGAATCTTTCTCCCTAACCCTAAAGGAGAGAGAAAAACAGACCAAAAAAACCCTAGAAATTGAAATTAGAAAAATTACCCAAGAATATAAAAAATAGAAAAAATTCTTAGAGAATTCCTAAAAATTTAAGAAAAATCCCAAAAAATTAGAGAAAATCTCATAATTTATATTCAACCTCTGGGGAACCCTTTTAAAACTAAGGAAATTCTCCTCCAGACCTCGAGAAAGACCGACAGCTTTAGAAAAATCTCTAAATTGAAAACCCTAGAAAAGATAGAAACCCTAACTTCTTGAAGTTCTAACCCCCAAGACTGATAAAACCTAGACCTAGGGCACAAAAACCCTAGATCAAAATTTGAATTAGGGCACAACAACCCTAGATATAACCTTTTACACCAGAGATTTGCTGGTCAACATCCGAAATCAAAGAGGCAAAGAGGATCGGTCTGATACGGGCGAGCCCTCGAAGGCTCGGGAATCCCAAGCCATCCAGACCTATTTGGTATCATTTCGTCCTCTCTCTTTCTTCTTATTTTTACTGTTTTGCTTCTTCTTTTTATTTTTGATCTGTTAACTTGTCTTAACAGTTGTATTTTAATGCTCTGGATCATGCTAGCTCTACTACATATCTGAGAGTAGATCTGCTCGTTTCCAGGCAAATCTGGCCTCAGATCTGAATTTGATCTGTCCCACTTTCTCTACCACTTTATTTACATCTTTTTAATTAGTTTAAGGTGTTAAAATTTGAGCGATCTTCATCCGAAGATCTATCAGATTTTCATCGTAAACAGTTTGGCGCCCACCGTGGGGCTATTTCGAGCATGATCCAAGCTTCAAAATACAATTTTTACTCATTTGTTTTCACTGTTTTCAGTCACAAAAGATCCCAAAAGTCGGCTGTGACCAGAATCCAGGGTTTCAGTGCTCTGAAACCCTGCTTTCTCTTGGCAACACTCCCAGTGTCGCCCAAATTCAAAGGTCTCAGAAACCTCTGAAACTTTGTAGATCTATTGTAGAGACTCTTTTGTGACTGCACTAAAACATTCAGATCAAAAAACAAATTTTAAAAATATAAAAAAAATATTTTTCAGTTCAATCTAGCCCTTTCTATTTTACTTTATTTTAATTTATTTCATCATAAATATTTTTATTTCCTACTTCTTCCAATTTTAAAGTTATCTTATTTCATCGAGATTAACAAGATAAAAATATAAAAGAAATTAAAAAATAAAATGTTGCGCAACACCACCAGTGTCGCCCAATTGCAAGTGTCCCAGAAAACTTTTGGGACCCCACAGGACCATTCCGGGGAATTTTGGCTCCTTGTTGACCAATTTTTTACCTAAAATAAAATTTTAAAAAATATTAAATAAATATTTTGCTTCAGATAGATCTGTTCTGATTCTCTCCTTTTGATTTTATTTTAGTTTGTTAATTTTGACTGAAATCATATTTTCCCTGCTTTCACCATGCTTAGTTTAACTGTATTTCATCAAAAATAAAAAATAAAAAAATACATTAGAGTTGCTTACCCCTCCAAACCTAGACCCATTGTTTCTCCGAGCTGAGACTCGTGCACCATGTAGTCTAGATCTTAGTCTAGGTTCTAGCATAGGTCTAAGCTTAAGAGTTGCCTCTAGAGCTAGACTAGGCTTACCCTAGTTCAGGGTCTTAACCAAAATCCATTGAGTCTAGTAAGTCTAGGTTCCAGTCGAGCCTTAGCCTAGGTCTTAGTTAAGGTTTTTACCCCTAGTATCAGGCTAGGTTTGCCCTAAGTCGTCGAGTTTAGATCTTACCTAAGTCTAAATTTTAGAACCCAACCAAAAGCATTCACCATGTCAGTCACTCAAGAACCCGAAGAAGATCTTTTGAGCCTCCTAAGAGGAAGTCCTTCATCTCCAAACCTCGATAACCTTCCCAAATGGGACTGATATAATGAAGATGACACACTAGAGATTGATATGGTCAGAACCAATGAAATGGCGTCATCTTTCAAACAAGTCGCCAACAACCCAAAGTCTCCCATTACTCTTGCTAGGGCTGACCCTATCAAGCTTCACACTGGCGAGGTCGTCTCCTTAACCCGAAGAGGCCGAGTGTTCAAACCCATTCAATTGATGGCCGATACTCTCGATGAAAGAATGAGAAATACCTCAAAAACCGAACAACCAACAGGGGTGGTAGATCACAAGCCAAACAAAGAAATTCAAGGATCTACAACCACCTACGATCTACAGGCTCATTTCAGGAAGATCCAAGCTCAAATCTCCATCTTGGAGCTACTCGCCAATTCACCAACACATAGAGCCCAGAACGAGAAGGTCCTTGCCAAGACACACATCCCGAGCAATACACAGTCGGATGAGTTGTGCGGAATGATCAACCAGCTGATGGCACCAACACCAATCGTATTCACAGACGAAGACATCCCAGCCAGCTTCAACCGATTTCACGTCCAACGTCAGCACATCACCATCTTCATGCAAGGATATGAGTTACGAAGAGTGCTCGTTGATAAAGGGGCATACTTAAAAATATGCCCTATGAAAACAGTGAAGCAGATAGAAAAAAGCCCGGAAGACTTCGAGCCATGTCAACTAAGTATTACTACATACAACGGAACCAAAAGACATGCTGAAGGAATACTGCCTCTCACACTCAAGATCAGTCCTACCATCCAAGTGATAAAGTTTTGTCTTGGACATAAAACCTTCTTTCAACATGTTGTTAGGAAGACTGTGGCTGCATGAAAACCTCGTGGTCGCCTCAATGCCTCAAATTTCCAACTAAAAATGGCGTCACAAAGGTATGTGTTGAACCACCTGCTTTTCTCAATCCTAGTATACATAACGAGAAGCTAGCTGTAGGAGTTAAACTCAGAGAAATCTTGCTCGCTTCCTTCGAGTAAGCCAATTGTGCCACCTTACGCCTAGAGGCCAGCGACCCTGTTCCTCAAATTTTGCAAACTTCTGCATCGACGGATGACATTATTCAATGTCAACATCGATATGGTTTCGGGTCCTTCGAAGCTTGGCACATGCTCTTATCCCAAGGCTTCTAACCAGGTCAAGACTTAGCTAGTCAAGGGCAAGGCGTAACGGAGGCAATTTTTGAATCATTCAAAGCCAAAACTGAAAAACATAGATCGAAGAGATCTCGGGTGTTCTCATACCTTATTGTAAAGCCGGATGAATCCTTCAAGCTATCCGGGTTTTGTATCTAGAGACATTCAAAGCCTCGATCCTCTCGATGCCCGTCCTTCAAAACGGCCTAAGGTGATCCTTGAATCCCCAACATGGAATAACTCTTCTTCCACATCTCAGCACAGACAAGAAATGGGAGTTGAAGACCCTTTTGCTGACCTGGATTTGAAGGTATGCACAATCGACTCTAACACAGCCAAGCATGCTCATCCACTGATTCAAACCCAGGAACAGAATTGGTTGATCACTCCCCTATCTCGAGAATCGCTGGAAGCATACTAGAGGGACCTACAGGTCTAGGTGCCAAAAAACAGATAGGCGCAGGGTGGTCATCTAACCACCCTGCGTGTCCAGTCCCTAACATTTCTCTCACGAGTCCCATAAGGGACACCTCTTGTTTTATTTCAAAAACCGTTGAAAAATCAAAACATAATAAAACTGATAATAATGAAATAGAATTTTCAAAAACGGCAAACACTCAAGATAGCCCGATAACGGTGTACAATACCCAAGATCACGAATTGGATGACCAAGACGAAGATCAAGAGAGCCAAGAGTCTGAAGAATCTCTCAACCTGAGGAACTCACTTCCCATGTTGAGAAATTCGAGAAGAGGTTCGATGGTGACCCAATGGCTATCATCGAAGAGACGATCGACATAAACATAGGAACTCAGAAGGACCCCAGGTTAACCAAGATTGGAACCTCCCTACCTCTTGAGAAGCGGGAAAATATGATTTCCTTTCTCAAGGAATATCGCAATGTCTTCGCCTGGTCATATGATATGTCAGGGCTAGATCCCACATTGGTGCAACATCACCTAATATTCAACGAAGGGAAAGTCTGTAAGGCAAAAACTCCGACATCAGAAGACCCACCTTGAGCTCAAAATTAAAGAAGAAATCGGCAAGCTGCTCAAAGCGAAGTTCATTACCACCGTCGATTACTCAGAATGGTTGGCCAACATAGTGGTCGTACCCAAGAAAGACTGGAGGATCCGAGTGTGTGGTTACTACAGAGACCTCAACAAGGCATGCCCAAAGGACAATTTTCCATTACCAAACATAGATGCCTTGGGCGACAACACTGTGGGGCCCGAGATGTTATCATTCATGGATGGCTTCTCAAGTTACAACTAGATCTTCATGGAAGAAGAAGACCAGACTAAGACTTCGTTCATAACGCAATGGGGAACTTACTACTACAAATTCATGCCCTTCGACCTCAAAACTGTAGGGGCAACTTATCAGCAGGAATGGCTAGCATCTTCCATGACTTAATGCACACCATCATGGAAGACTATGTCGACGACATTCTGGAGGCTTAATCATCTCACCAACTTGCGAACCATTTTCAAAAGGCTCCGAAAACATCAACTCAAAATCAATCAACAAAAATGTGCCTTTGGGGTTGAATCTGGCAAATTACTAGGCTTTATCGTAAGCCAAAGAGGCATTAAGGTGGACCTGTCCAAAATACGAGCCATCACTGAAATGCCCTCTCCCCGGAACATTAGAGAAATTTGTGAGCTGTAAGGTCACATACAAGCCATAGGGCATTTCATCTCACAACTAGCAAACAAGTGCACATTGTTTAATAGACTAAACAAGAAAGATACCCCATTCATATGGGATAATGAGTTCCAAGAAGCATTTGATCAAATCAAGGAGTACCTTACCAAAACCCCCATCCTTAGTCCTCCTAGTCCAGACAAACCCTTGTTCTTATACATGTCAGTGAGAGATAAGACCATGGCAGCAATGTTAAGACAATACAATGACTATGAAAATGAACAAATGATATACTGCATCAGCAAAACTATGGTGGACTATGAGATAAGATACACCGATGTGGAGAAGCATTGCTTGACGCTTGTGTGGCTCATGCAGAAGTTAAGACACTATATCCTATCTCATTTAGTCAAGCTCATATCAAAAATAGACCTACTCAAGTACCTATTGGAAAGACCAGTCCTGAACGGACATTTGGTGAAGTGGAGAATGCCATTGAGCGAGTTCAAGATCGAATATGTTACTAAAAAATCGATCAAATGACAAGTCATTGCTTCCCACTTAGTTGAACACGCACTGTCAGATAACACTTCGATCAACACGAATCTCCCTGATGAGAACCTCTTCACAATTAAGGAATCAATTTGGGAGCTATACTTTGATGGTGCCAGGAATGAATATGAGTCAGCTATAAGAGTCATACTATGCTCACCCGATAAGATTTTAATGCCAACAACCATCAGATTGAATTTCCCATGTACCAATAACGTTGCTAAATATGAAACCTTGATAGCCAAGCTCAAGAAAGTCATGAGAATGAAAATCCAACAAATACTAGTGATTGTTGACACTTTACTCGTCATAAACCAAGTTCAAGGGATTTGGAAGGTGAAAGAAGAAAAACTCAAGCCTTATCAAGAAAAGGTAGAAAGATGATCTCATATTTCAAGAAAATCACCTTTCAGCATGCAACTAGAGAAAATAATCGATTCGTCGATGCCCTTGCGAACCTTGCTTCAATGGTTGATACTCCTCCATAAATCACCACGGTGCCATTCTGTATCAGGAACAAACATGATCCTTCCCCACCAATGATTGAAGAAGAAATAGAGCAAGAAAATGAGAATGATGGGGAAGTATCTCTCGTGGCTTCAGATGCGCTAGTTAAGGCAAAACCATGGTTCCATGATGTTCTGTCCTTGCTGAAAGATGGGTTATACCCTGAAGGAGCCGCCAAAAAGGATAAAGAAGGCCTTCAAATGATTTCTATGGGATTCTTAATAAGAGGAGATCTCGTGTTCAAAAAGTCCTTCAATGGCATCATTCTATGGTGTCTTGATCAGCTAGAAATTAACCAAGTACTGATAGAGTTACACAATGAAGGAGGTCATTATGGCGCAACCACCTTAGCTCAGAAAATCAGACGCTAAGGCTATTACTGGACCACTATGGCTTAAGATTGTTGGAAGTTCGTAAAGAGGTGTCCCAAATGTCAGCTTTATGGGGACCTCATCCATGCACCGTCCGTACCACTCAACTCAACACCGCTTTTATGGCCTTTTGTCATGTGGGATCTTGATATCACCAGAATGATCTCATCGAAAGCCTCAAACAACCACCGTTTTATATTAACGACTACAGAGTGCTTCACCAAATGGGTAGAGGTCGCATCATTTGTCCAAATTGAGGGACAACATGTTGCCTTTATCATAAAGAACAATATTGTAATAAGGTTCGGTGTTCCTCAGTCAATCACTACTGACAATGGATCTAATCTCAAAAATGAAAAGGTCTCTAAGGTGTGCAAAAAGTTTGGGATCATGCAGAAATTCTCCACACCTTACTACCCTCAAGGAAATGGACAAGCAGAGGCTACAAACAAAGGACTTCTCAGAACTATAGATAGAATTAGAAGGTGGAACAGATTGGCACGAAAAGCTAAATGACACGCTACGGGCCCACTAGACAGAAGACTCCTACTGCCATGACCCCTTACTCATTGGTGTATGGTATGGAAGCAGTGTTACCCATTGAAGTTGAGATATTGTCTCTCCAAGTGCTTATCCATAAAGATTCAAATGAAGAACAAAAGATCGAAGCATGAATCGCTGCCCTCGTTAATTTGGATGAAAGACAACTACAAGCAACACAAAATATTGTTGCCTCCCAGCGTAGAGTCGAGAGGGCATACCAAAGTAAAGTTGTCCCTTGACAGTTCAGGGAAGGGGACATGGTACTCAAGAAAATGTTCCACACTCATGCAAACCCACACCCTTTAGGCAAGTTCAAAGCTAATTGGGAGGAGCCATTCGTGGTCACCCAAGTGCACACAGGCAATTTTATCAAGATCAAGAATCATGAGGGGTGCGAGCTAAACGACCCCATCAAAATACTACTCAAAAGAGTGTTGAAAACCTAAAAAGGCATCACAAGGAAAAAAAAGAATAGAAAAAAAGAAAGAAAAATGGACGTGGTGAAAACCTTAAAAGGCATAACGGTTAAAAAAAAAAAAAAAGAGAAAAAAAAATCTCCAAGAAGGCGCTTCTTATTCAAAAACACTCAAGTAAAAACAAGTACTTGCAAGTACCAACAATACGGCACAAGCAGACCCTGAGGACGAAGACTCCTCTTAAACCCTGCAGGTTCCCACATAACCAACTCAGAAAGATACAGGAGAGTGATATGAATGGAAAACCAAAGTGACTTCAACGAATCCTGGAAGAACATCGGACCTCTCCAAGATGGAAGCTCAGCAAGAATCCAGAGAAGTCTTCATGGACTCGCGAAGCACAGGATGAAAGCTCCAAATGTAAAAAGACAAGTTTGAGACTTTTGAGTTATCATGATCCCACAAAGAAATCATTTCATCATCTTTGGGTATAATATAATAAAGAAAATGACCAGCAAAGGGGCCACAGGTGGCAAAACTGTAAGGCCCATCCATTTTACAAGCGCTTTTTCAATCTAATTGTTAAGAGCCTCCATTTCCAAAACCCTTTTAAAAATGACTTCCTCCATCACTACAAGAGGTTAAACTGTTAGTCGATCTGGCCTCGTTCTCGAAGCCAACTTCCTACGCCTGTTATAAAGGCTTGAAACTAGCCAGGTACTCCATGGTTGTATGAGTATAACTACCAACTACCACATATCAAAGATTGGTGAACCTCACCAATGACGATATTGGCTAGTTTGGGAGCATTTTTCTCTCGACCGGATCTCCTAAGGCAAAATGAGGCAAGCTCATCTGCATGTATGCGTACGATGTCCCAAAGTCCAATTTGGAAAACGTCAAACTCGTGCGACGTAAAAGAGTTAAGATAGGATAAACATCAAATTCGTGCGACGTAAAAGAGCCGAGACAAGATAAGTGTCAAACTCGTGTGACTTTAAAGAGTCAAGACATGATAAACGTGAAACTCGTGAGACATAAAAGAGTCGAGACCTGAAAGAAAAAAAAAAAAGTCAAACTCGTGTGACGTTAAAAAGTCGAGATAGGAAAACGTCAAACTTGTACGACGTTAAAGAGTCGAGACAAGAAAACCATCAAATTCTTGCGATGTAAAAGAGTCAAGATAGGGACCATCCAGCCCCATATGATGTGAAAGGTTGGGTGTATCCAGGGCACAACCACCTTGTTCAATGGAAAAACGTCAAACTTGTACGACGTTAAAGAGTCGAGACAGGAAAACCATCAAATTCTTGCTACGTAAAAGAGTCAAGATAGGGATCGTCTAGCCCCGTATGACGTGAAAGGTCGGGTGTATTCAAGGCACAACCACCCAGTTCAATGGAAAAACATCACTTGTGCGACGTAAAAGAGCCGAGACAGGTATCGTCTAGCCCCGTATGACGTGAAAGGTCGGGTGTATCCAGGGCACAACCACCCTATTTCACAAGAAAAACGTCAAACTCGTGCGACGTAAAAGAGCTGAGGCAAGTATCGCCCATCTCCGTATGACGTGAAAGGTCGGGTGTATCCACGGCACAACCATCCTGTTCGATGGAAAAACATCAAACTTGTGCGACATAAAAGAGCAGAGGTAGGCACCGTCTAGCCCCATATGATGCAAAAATGTAGGGTGTATCCAGCGCACAACCACCCTATTCGATGGATTCAGTCTATCCCCGTATTGACGTAAAAGGGTTGGGTGTTTAGACCATCACTGCATGACGCTAAGCTGCTTTGAGGGCTCTATGGTTGCAGGAGTTAAAATTGCTAACCAACCTTGTTTTTTGAAATATCTTTCTCTTTTCAAAATTTTCACCATATGTCTTATGTTTTCCAAAAACTTTAATTTCTTTATTAAAATCATAACATGTCCTTGCTCCAGGTTCTATTTCAAATCTCCCCTACTTTCAGAACTTCTAAAAAAAGTCTTAAACAAATGAAGGAGCTTGGACACCTGTAAATGATGATTACCGTGTTCTCGTGATTATTGTGTTGTTGCCTCGTCTCTCACATCGGATTCGGTAAGACAAGTATCTTTCTATGGAAAGCCTTTTCCTATAGACAACCTTAGGAAACCCTAAGGAGATCAAAGAAAATGCCAGGTTTAAAATTCAAACTATAAAAACCCCTAAAATTAAGTAGCATGGCTCGAAAATCCAAGTCGAGTTTCAAGCTTGTGTAACTCACCGACATCTCACGCCGAAAACCCTAGGGGGAAAAATGCCCTAGATTGGTGAGCTCGGTGAGCCCAATGATTTAGAGGGATAGTTGGTGTGCCCCCTTACCACATGACCTCAAGAAGAAATTTAAAATGTCTGCTTTATCGTTGACATTCACTGCCCTTCGAAGGACAGAGAACGCCAAAGTGTCTACTTTTTTGCAACTCATCTGTCCCTCGAAGGACAGGGAGTGCTAAAGAGGGGCAACTGTAGACACTCCATTTTAAATCTGACAAATTCTATAGGTTTTTGAACCTTTAAGACCACATTATCCTAGCAGACCCAACTTAATTACCGCAAAACTATCCAAATCCTATCTCAATTTGAAGTAGAGCCCAAGAGCTTTTCAACGGTCCAAGAATCGCCTAAATCAGACATATGGATAAAAAGATATAATAAATAACAATTTAGTCCCTATGAGACCCAATTGTCGAGCCACATGCCGGGCCGTAACTGGCCCGACAACCCAGACGTGGGTTGATGATGCAGTCTATGCATCTGATGATGCAATAAATATGTTTTTGTTAATTAGATCAGGCTAAAACTTCAAGATAAATCAAAAAATTCTGGAAAAACTCCAAAAAAAATTAGAAAAAATCACCAATTGAATCTTATAAATACCTCCCTCCCTAACCCTAAAGGAGAGAGAAAAACAGACCAAAAAAACCTCAGAAATTCTTAAAATTAGGAAAATTACCCAAAAATACCGAAAACTTAGAGAAAATCTCATAATTCATATTCAACCTCTGGAGATCACAAAACTAAGGAAATTCTCCTCCAGACCCTGAGAAAGACCGACAACTTTAGAAAAATCTCTAGATTGAATACCCTAGAAAAGATAGCAACTCTAGCCTCCTGAAGTTCGAACCCCCAAAACTGAGAAAACCTAGACCTAGGGCATAAAAACCCTAGATCAAAACTAGAATTAGGACACAACAACCCTAGATCTAACCCTTTACATCAGAGATCTGCTGGTAAATATCTAAAATCAGAGAGGAAAAAAGGACCGGTCTGATACGAGTGAACCTCGAAGGCTTGAGAATCGCGAGCCATCCAGCCCGGTTTGGTATTATTTCTTCCTCTTTCTTTCTTTCTTCTTCATTTTATACTTTTTATTCTTTTATTTATTTTTTATCTTTTAACCTGTCTT
>NW_006497454.1:1578666-1601204 GCF_000471905.2 Amborella trichopoda
CTCATTCTTGGGAAAATCTTGCCTCACATCTGAATTCGATCTGTCCCACTTTCTCTATAAATTTATATCTTTTTAATTAGTTTAAGGTGTTAAAATTTGACAGATCTTCTGTCAGATTTTCATCGTAAACAGAAAGGCAAGGTAAAATTCTTCCTTTGACTGCCATTCATCCCAGTATGTCATCTACCATCCCTGAGGAAACTCCATCTTTGCTTGAAGATGAGGCTTCCCCTTCTGCTTTCAGTCTTGAGCAACCTTCACAAGAAGATGAACCAGAATTCATTCCTGAGATTGAGGAGGTCATGAGGATAGAGCTTCCGGCTCCAAAGGTCACCTATACGGCGGACCGTCAAAAAGTCTAGCATGTCCCCATTGCACTCTTGAAAGCAGAATTGGTGCATCAGCAGTCACAGAAGGTATTTCAAACCCCAATTTCCCTAAGCAAAGAGGATGCTCGTTATCCCACTACAGGATTAGCTCAAGCCAGTAGTCAACTACAAGTCCTGCGTTTTCCTGATTCTGTGGGAGGAGAGCAGTCGGAGAAAGGACAATCTTCTCAAGAGCAAGATCTCCTAGCAAAGTCAAGAAGTGAAGTTTGTAGTCTCCATAACAATTGGAAATTATGCATATCGCTTCAAAACATTTAAACAACTGCGTGCCTAAGACCAAGAGCTATGACAAGCTTGAAGTAAATGCAACTCAAATAGAAGCCAAAGCCCCTCCTGATTGGACTATTTACAATGAACAGCCTCATCAAAAGATGAGAAAAATGAATTATGAGCCCTTGTCCCATCAAACATTGAAAGGAGAAGAGGCAATTGCTCCCCCATTTGAGGTCATTGAAACCACAGCAGTTTGTCACAGGACAAGGCAACGCTTAGGGTTTTCCTTAGCAAAAGTGCAGAAATAGTAAATACCCTGAAACATCGCCTACCCAAGAGCAAGAGATGAAGTGCAGAGAAGCAAAAAGAATGAATGAAGGCACGCAACAAAATGAGACAGAGGAGAAAATTAGGTATTTCATTCATAAATCCAAAATTTTTACAAGTACCGACATATAGATAAAGAAAAAGCAAAGAAATGACACTCTAAAAAACGATCAATGATCTTATGGATCTCCACTCTGAATGTTGTGGAAGAAGCCTCGAAATGTGAATACACACCTTCATTTCAGCCACCATTTGAGCCTCCTATTCCATGGAGGTGGTTTCCGACTCGATGGTGCAAATGAATTCTGATAGATCCTCAGCCAAAGAGGCATCCAAGGCCCTCCTCTGATTCATCTCCCTCTCAAGATTATCAAATTTGTTCCTCAGCCTCCGCATATTCATCCTTATGGCTATCATCCATTTTAAACAAGCTCTTCCTTCCATCTTTGAGATCGAGTTGGTGAGCAACCATAGCAGCTTTCTTCTATGCGCAGGAAGCTACCCCTTCACGACGACGCGTGATCGACGCCTCCAAGGAAGCTAGCCTGCTGGTTTTCGCCTCATGATGAAACCTCCCCAATCTCTAGCTCTCCTATTCATTTAAAGTAGCATCAAAACAAGAGAGCACTTCTGGTACATTCCCCAAAATAGTGGTCATAAGGGCAAACTCCCTGAGTTTGGCCAATGCCTCGCCCAGCTCAACTAGAGGCTACTCCCTTAAACACTGAAGACCTGCACGGACATGTCCGCAATCATGTCAGATACCCCGTTGAAATCAGGTCTGGACGGTACTATTGGATCCACCACTATGGAAGGAGCTTCGATTTCGGGACCGAGCTCAAAGGAATGATAGCCATGTGAGTCACTAGCTCTTCTGGAGCAATCGCAAAGCCCAAAGCCTCCAGCTCCTCAGATTCAAAGGGAGCCCCGATCTCAGGCTGCTCTATCCCCTCAACAGTAGTCTCCTCACCTGACCCTTCACTGGTAGCCCTGTGCCTGTCAGGCCTGGCCCTCACAAGACTAGCTGCTCCTTGTCTCTCAATCTCTGAAGCCGCTACATCAGTCTCAACAGCGGCCTCTTTTACCTGGTCCACATCCCCCACAACCAGAACCTCTCCCGCTGAGAATGGCTGGCATCTGCACCACCTATAACTTTGTCGTCTGGGACAACAGCTTTTGGATGCTCGGGCACCCCATCAATCATAGGTTCCTCCTCTCGGGAGATGCTTGGGCCTTCCCAACCCTTAACTACAGCCCCTACCTCAGTCTAGGCATCGACCTCCAGTCAGCTTCGGGTTCCTCCCCTTGAGCAGCAACTATAGGATCCTCATCTCTAGCTCCATTAATCTCCATCGAAATCGGATCCGACTCAGATACTTGGGGCACCACCCCAAGCCCAGGCGCCCCCTCTCTATCAAAAGCAATGACGATAGGCTCAGAGGGGCCGGATTCATCTACCTCAGTTTTTGAAGAGGTAGAAAACAGTTCCGAAGAAGTAGATGATGACGGAGAAAGGGCAGGAGATGACTCGGAAGGAGCAGCTAACGAATCTGGGGAGACAAAAGGTGAAGAGTTGTCTGCAGATCTGGAATGACTGAAAGTTTCGTACTCTTATGTTTTCGGGCAGTCTGATAGCCCGCGGCGTTGCAAGAGTGCCAATAAGGGTAGAGCGCTTCCTTTTCTTACCTCCTGTTGGAGAAGGTGTAGCCGCCTCAGAACTCTCCTCGAGATCCTACAGGGGACCGCTCCCTATCAATGCATTTAGATCCTGAATTAGGCGCCCTTCATAACCAAGGACCTTTTGACCCTCCCTCCATTGAAAGATAAAGGTGAGGTTGTCAAAAAGGCTCCCTGACTTCTTCTCCATGGAAAGAAACTACAGAGAAGATTCATCTACTGCTATCTCTTAGGGTATCCCAAGAGCCTACCAGTTCCAGGGGTAGCCCAAGTCAAAGTCCTCGCCAAGAAGGGGAATGTTGAAGATCTTCCTTTGTCTAGTATCTTGGCACCAGATGCAATTTTCCCCTTTCTAGGAGTTATCAGCTTCCTAGAATCCCCGGTTGGTAATCCTCCACCAGCGTGCATAGGCCTCAGTCGCTCAGACCCTTCTGCAAAAGTGTCATACCACATATTTGCTAACCTCTGTCATCTCTAAACATGTGGACCATGCGGTGCGAATATGCTCTGGCCACCATGATTCTTGAAGAGTCTCAAGCTCTTCCTTCTTCCATGTGTTCACTTTGCCATGGTGCTTCTCAAAGAACACAAAGAAGGGACAACCCTGATCACGCCCGTGCTGACGAGCAAAGCGATGGGGGAAGTACTCTTCAAGTCTGGCACTGTATGGGGTTCGATATGCTAAAACCCCATCTCTAACGCTCAAGATAAACATGAGCTCCTTGATTGTTGTGGGAGCACCGTCTAGCTCCTTGCCCACTTCATCAATGAAAGCCCGGTCAGTAAGGCCCCCGACTTGAAATGGGACCCAATGCATGCTGGAAGTCTCATTCCCAAACAAGTTACGAGCATCCCCCGGGCTATAAAAGATAGCCTTCTGCCCGGCAATCCTCATCAAGAAGGGGAACATCTTCACCCCCATGCCTAGATTTCTAACATAGGTGGCAAGGAAATAGACTCCTAGCCACCCGTATACATAGTGGATGGGGAATGGCGTCTTGAAGTCCTCTAAGAAAGCTTCGCCTCCGACAAGGCCATTGCCCCCTTCCTTGCCTTAGTAAGCCTTCCCCCTCAAGATGGCTTCCAGTACATGATAGATGCTACATGAGATTGTTTGTGCAAGTGTCACGACCCCACCCTGTGACCCCAATCAGAGGGCGACAGAGCCCAAGATCACGACCAAATGTCCGAACGTCACTCAAGTGGGAGTGTCTCAACGCATAGAAACACGGAATCAAGAGCAAACTACGAAATAAAAACAAAAATATACACAAGAAGACAAGTAACAAGTAAAAAGCACAGTCGTTCCATACACATTGATAACCAAGAGTTCTTACAATCTTCTACAAGGCATGACTGGCCCAAAAGTTTACAAAAATAACATATACATCATAGTGATGGGGCCACCAAAACATACTATGCAAATCTTTGGAAGATGGCTCTCCAAGCTTCTCAAACTTTGAGCTTCCAACCATCCGAACACAAAACGGCTACGTGCCTTTAACACAGATACTAACACCCTTCACTCTAAAGTCATGAAAATAAGATGGAATGAGCTAATAGCCCAGTAAGCAGATCTACACCATTGCATTCCAATTAGTGTCATAGTGATAACAACATGCAGTGCACACAAATTCACAGAGTATCAAGTGTGGTCCTCCTGTGTACTTTTCAATATTCTAATAGTATTATGATACTAGCAGTTTAATACATAGTTCATGAGTCATAAATCACTTCATTTTAAGCAGAGTAGCATGGATAATAAAACACAGTTATAGAACTAGTAAGGCCTACTCCCGAAATAGAAGTTGCCTTGCTTAGGTTAAGTCAATCCTATCGCTTGAAACCTCTACCCTCAATCAGAAGGGAGGACAATGACAAGTGGGTGTCCCACTTCGTAATGCCCTCACACACACACACATCCCCCGCGTGCTTTGGGATTTTCGATGGGTAGTGACCTTGCAAGACACGACCCTCTCCTTATGCCCTTCTTTTGAGAGAGCATTACACTACCATTGGGTGACCCAATGCATAGTGCCCAAAATATTTGGGGGAGTGACCCACCCTCTTTCCAGTTTCACTTCTTGAACCTCATTCCTATCATTGCGTTTGAAGCATGGACATCAATTTCTGGCACACACTATCCAACCACCATTGGGTGTCCCATTGCGTGGTGGCCAGTGACACAAAATGTTCATGGTATAGCAATATCACAGTGTTTCTCATTATATCAAAGCCAACTACCAATGGGTGCCCCATTACGTAGTGGCCAATCTCATGATATATATATATATACATATATAACTACATCATTGGGTGTCACAGTAGAACAATACCCACTACCAATGGGTATCCCATTGCGTAGGGGTCAGTCTCATCGTGGCTTTCAATATCACATCAGTAACTCAGTATTGCATTATTACATTCTCAGTATCACAGTATAACGTCACATCATGACAATATCAGCATCTCAATATGACAGTATCATAGTAATAGTAATAGTATTCTAGTTATGCTTTACCGCTCAATTTCCTGCAATATAGGCAATGACGTGTGCTCACAATTAGAGTCATATCTTTTAGTCCATTTAGAGTTTGAAGACGGTTCCCAAACAAATTTTATATTAAACATACCTATATTTCAAATGAAGGTGGTTTGAACACAATTAGACCCTGACCTCTTAGAAGTTCAAGGGGATAGGGGGGTACTAACTGTGCCCTACTGCGTACAGGGAACAACGACACCCCCTGCTTCGTATCACTATAACTCTCAATCCATAAAGTAACCTGAGATGATTCAAAACCAAAGTTTAAGCTAATACATATATATTTCTAACAGTGTTAGTTTGAACGTATTTGGGCTTTATTTGGTTGTCCAAAGATCCGTTCCAAACAAGGTGGTAGTTTTAAATTTTGTCAACATTGTCCACAGTGACATATCCTCATAAAATGGTGTATAACTTTCATTCTAAGAAGAATTTCAAAATAATTTCTCATGAAAATTTTAACCCACTCAAAGATCTTTCAAACGACTATGGTTTCACCAAAAATAGACTTTGTTTTATTAATTAAATTCAGTGACCACCGCTGTGTCAATGAAAAGTTCTGGAAAAACAGTCAACAGTGACCTATACATGCATTTATGAATCATAACATCATTGCTATAGATAATTTCGACATTGGGAAAAATAAACATTTTACTAGACTCACATATCCTCCCAATGGCGGTGATTTGGGGTCAATCGGACCTCATTTTTCTATTTAAAAACTCTTTTAAAAAACATACATATTTCTGGAATTTCACCATATCATATGACATACCTCAAGAACATACACCATAACCTTCATTTCATGATAAAGATCATGATAGCAATTATTCTCTCACAATGTACAAACTTAAACATGCATTTCATATAGAATTTAGAAATCATACATTCATTCCCAGCATCCATCTTCATCATAGAACAAAAACCCCAAATTCCAATGAACAAGGCATGAGGAATTGCTACAACACATACGTTTTCATCGCTCATCTCATAAGCATAAAATCCATGCATCCTTATGATTATAATGTAATGGCGATGGATCCACTTACCTGAACCACAATGGTATCCTCTCTAATCCTCCTCTCACAGCTCTTACCCACTCGAAGAATGGTTGCACTCCAAAATCTTCATCCGGACCCGAAATCGAGCTACGTTTGTTGCAACGTGATCATGACAGCATGCTTAGTGCGATTCCGCAAAGAAACTAAGCAAATACATCAAGAAATGAGCACACTATCGATCGAAAGTTTTCAAGATTCATACAAATTTCAAGTTGCATGATCGTGGCCTAAAAACGTGTTATGTGGCTCGAAGTTAATACTAAATCGATCGTCATGCCGAATTCACCAAGAAAGCAATCATCGTTTTGTCAAACGGGCACCAGAATAATCCCGAATCATCCATGGAAGATCACGCATGTTCTAGGGCAGCAGCAGGGACTGTTTTGAAATTTTATGTATTATTGGGTAGGGGCGAATCCATCCTTTTGTACTCATTTTTACATTTTATTTTATTTCAATAAAATTGTAATTATCATCAATTAGGTCAAATTTTGGGCATCCACTCATGTTGAAGGCCTAATTCTATTAATATATGGTAAACCTAATTGTAAAGGGCTTCCCTCAAGCTCAATTTCATGAATAAAATTAGAGAGTTTTATAATGAGGTTGTGGGAATGTCTTGGAGAGAGAGAGAGGAGAGAGAAGAAAAGTCTGGTATCCCTCGATGAAGGTAACTTTCTCTCTCCTCCTCTCTTCTCTCTCCTCCTCCTCTTTCTCTCCTCTCTCCTCTCTTTTCTTTTCTCTCTCCTCTCTCTTTTATCCTCTCTCCTCTCTCCTCTCTCCTCTCTCCTCTCTCCTCTCTCCTCTCTTGTCTCTTCTCTCTATCTCTTTCCTTCAGCTTCAAACAAGTACGGCAGTAGCCATCGTCATGCGTGCCTCTCCTCCTCTCTTATTTCTTTCCCTTTTCTTCTTCTCTCAGTCTCAGTCTCAGTCTCTCCTCTTCTTCTTCCCTATCTTCCTCTTTCTATCTCTTGCACTTCTCTCAGCATGCACGGCAGTGGGCCATCGTCGTGTGTACCTTTCATCTCCTTCTTTCTTCTTTTTCTCTGCTTTCTTTCCTTACTCATCACCCTTTCTTTCATAATCCTTCCTCTCTCTTTCCTAATCTCCTTTCTTCCCTCTCCTTCTCTCTCTTCCTTCCTTCCTTTCTCCTTCCTCTCTTTCTTAACTCTCTTCTCTTTCTTGTTCTCTCTGTTCTTTCATTTTTCTCTTCTCTCCAGTCATGCACGGCTGTGTAAATCGTCGAGCATGACATCCTCTTTCTTTTCTTAATCTCCTGAAACATGCACCGTGAGTCGGGGCCTTAACCGGAGTGACGGGCTGGGCCTCTATGCAAATTCCCTTGTCTTCATGTCATGCACAGCGATACTCATCGCTACGCACGATATTTCTTCCTCTATTTTCTGACAAAGACATTGAATAGGCCCTTTCCCAAAGTGGCAAGCCGGGTCGCGTCTGTCCTTTTTTACGTGCACAGCAATGCCTATTGTCGCACGTGCCTTCTCTATTTTCTTCTTTCTCTCTCCTCTATCATGAACAGTGGAACCCCATTATCATTCATGTTTTCTTCTTCTTTCTCTCTCCTATGTCACGGATGGCAGAACCCCATCGATGTCCATGTTTTCTTCTTCTTTCTCTCTCCTCTACCATGGATGATGAAACCCCATCACTGTCCATGTTTTCTTCTTCTTTCTCTCTCCTCTGCTATGGACGATGGAACCCCATCGCTATTCATGTTTCCTTCTTCTTTCTCTTTCCTCTATCATGGACGATAGAACCCCATCGATGTCCATATTTTCTTCTTTCTCTCTCCTCTATCAAGGACAATAAAACCCCATCACTGTCCATGTTTTATTCTTTCTCTCTCCTATCATGGACAGTAAAACCCCATCGATGTCCTTGTTTTCTTCTTCTTTCTCTCTCCTCTATCATGGATGGTAAAACCCCATTATCGTCCATGTTTTTTCTTTCTCTCTCTCCTGTCATAGACGACAGAACCCCATCGTTATCCATATTTTCTTCTTCTTTCTCTCTCCTTTGTCATGGACGGTGGAACCTCATCACCGTCCATGTTCTCTTTCCTCTTCTCATTCCTCTATCATGGATAGCGGAACCCCATCGCTGTCCATGCTTCCCATCTTTCTTCTCCTTTCTCTCTCTTCTCTTCTCTCTTTTCTCTCTTTCCTTTCTTCTTTGTTCTCTTTCATCTTTCTTTTCTTTTCTCTCTTATTCTCTCCTCTACTTTCTTTCTTCTCTCTCTTCTCTTTCTTCTCTTTTCTCTCCTCTCTCTTCATTCTCTCTTTTGTTTCTTCTCTTTTCTCTCTCTTCTAACTGTTGTTTCTTCCTTCTCTTCTTCATTCTCTCTTTTGTTTCTTCTCTTTTCTCTCTCTTCTCTCTTCTATTTCTTTCTTCTCTCTTATGTTTCTTGTCTTTTCTCTCTATTCTCTCTTCTGTTTCTCTCTCTTCTTTATTTTCTCTACCCTCTTCTCTCTTCTGATTCTCTTTCTTCCGTCTCTCTTCCCCTCCTCTCTTCTCTCTCTTCTTTTTTCTCACTTTTCTCTCTTTTCTTTCTTCTCTCCCCTTCTTCTCCTCTTCTTCTTTTCTCTATTTCTCTTCTTTCCCTCTTCTTTCTCGTTCTTCTCTTCTCTTCTTATCTTCTTCTTTTCTCTTATCTCTTCACTTCTTCTTCTCGTTCTTATATCTTCTCCCTTGTCTCTTCTCTTTCCCCTCTTTCTTTCATCTCTCTCTTCTTTCTTCTTTCTCTCTCATTTGATCATGGGACAGGCTTAGTCTAACACTGTCATGGTAGTCCCATCATCGAGCAGTATTGTTGCCATGCCGATCTGAGTTACCATGCCCGTCTTGCTGCCACGACAGGCTAGCCATCATGTCAGGCTGGTCGGTGATTGGTTCTGTCGTCACGTAGTTTTGCCGCCGTGCTGGTTTGAGTTAATGTGCCCGTCTTGCCACCACACCGGGTCAATCACTGTACTTGTCTAGCCACTTGGTCAAATTCTTCTCTTCTCTTTCCTCTATTTTATCTCTTTCTTCTCCTTTCATCATCTCAATCTCTATCCTCTTATTCTTCACTTCCTCCTTTGGATGTGCACGCCTGTGTGCATTCACCTAAAGATAAGGTGCGATCCCTTGGCCCACTTGTCTTATAAAATTAAACATGTGTGTGTGATCGCAGAAACAGGATAGTACAGGTCAAGGAAGGCAATTTTGAACCAGTTGTAGGACTGGGGGGCTTTCCGCTGTGATCTAAGAGGGCGCCCACGCGAGTCAGCCCAAGTGAGTCACGAATCCAGGTGAGGTTTATCCCGCCTCACATTAAATTCCTCTCTCACAGGTTGGTGTACCTGCCCTTGCACCTTAGCAAGGTTCCCGAGAGAGCGGTCTCAAGTCTCGAGTTCCCCTTGAAACGCGTCATCCCAACCTTGGGGCAAGAATAAGGCATCTAACCACTAGTTGCATGACCTTAAACTATCGCACCCATCCTGGCCGCATGACATTAAACTGCTTAGCACCACAGTCCAGTTGTATGACCTTACGTTGTAGCACGCATCATGACCGCATGACATTAAACTGCTTTACACCACGGTCTAGTTGCATGACCTTAAATTGTAGCACACGTCCTGGCCACATGACGCTAAACTACTTTGTACAACAGTCCAGTTACATGACCCTAAACTGTAGCACACGTCCTGGCTACATGATGCTAAATTGCTTCACACCATGGTCTAGTTGCATGACCTTAAACTGTAGCGCACGTCCTGATCGCATGAAGTTAAACTGCTTTACGCTACGGTCCAGTTGCATGACCTTAAACTGTAGAACACGTCCTAGCCACATGACGTTAAACTACTTCTTGCAATGGTCCAAGCTATACGACCTTAAACCGCAACCTAGGTCCTAGTGGCTTGACCTTAAAGACGTTGTCACACCCCCTCCGTTGCACGCGCGCCCTTTGCGTGCCGTTCCATGCATGCCTCCCTTAGCTGGCCCATCCGCACTTGTGTACCACCTTCACTTGCCCTTCATGAACTTGCGACATTCCCCAGTGAGTCCAGCCCATGCTCATCAATCCTTGGTGAGCCATTCCGTCATCTATACTCACCGACAGCTAATGGGCCACCCATCCTCCACACAAAACATCATCTATCATACATAGACGGTCTCATGCCATCTCCCCCAAGTGAGTCAGGCCACTAGCATACTCACCCTATGGCCTCCACATACCATCATCTATCACCATGATGATTCAAGTTATATGACCCTAAACTATAGTGCACGTTTTGACTGCATGATGTTAAATTGCTTCACACAATAGTCAAGACTATATGACCTTATATCATAGCCTAGGCCCTTGGGGCATGACCTTAAACATGCCCCCACAAAAAAAACGGGCATGGTGTAAACCCAAAAGGGCAACGCCATGAGTAAAAATGGCAGACAGGATGGTCACGAAACCATGAGTAAGAATGATCTGTAAAATAAGAACCAGGCAGGTGAAAACCCGAAAGGGCATCGTGAGCAAAAATGGTGAAAAGGGTAGATATGGCCGTCAGGTCATGGGAAAAGAGCCTAATGAAAAAGGAGGTTGGTGAAAATCGTCTCTACGGCATCGCTTCCCCTGTCTTAGTGAAAACCTGAAAAGGCACACAAACCAATAAACAGGTTAACATAGCATTCGCCTCAACATGCGGCTTCAGTTGGCACTTTAAGAGAAATCCTCGGTAGTAGAATACCCTGTTATCAGAACCCAAAAACAAGAAGTTCACATGCAAGAAACTGTTAAACCAAACAACTCCACAAATACATCCAACAGGGTGAGGACTTTAAAAGCATCCCTCAGTAATCCTTCTTCTCTCTCTGAAGAGCTAGGTGAAAGCCAAACTAGCCTTCGTCCCTCTTTTCTCCTCTGCTCCGAAGAGCTATATGAAACTCAAACTAGCCTTTGTCTCTCTTTTCTCTCTCTAACTTCTCTCTGAATAGCTGGGTGAAAACAAACTAGCCTTCATCTCTTTTCTCTCTCTCTCTACTTCTTGAAGAGCTAAGTGAAAGTCAAACTAGCCTTCGTCCCTCTTTTTCTCTTTTTATCAAGCATTCCTCAAATACATCCAATAGGATGTAGACTTTAAAATCATCCTGCCATATGTCCAATAGGGTGTAGACTTTAAAATTATCCCACCATACGTCCAACAGGGTATAGATGTTAAAATCACCCCTCAAAGATCTCTCACAGGTAAGAAACTGTCAAATCAGATCAATACCTGCTCAGAGCAACCAAGGTAGAGCCCTTTCAAGGCCGCCCCACCAAAATCCCTCCCTGACCTGACCAGACACTCGAGAAAGGCCAACAAAAAGCCGTTGACTGGACTTAACAGGATAGGGCCCATAGAGGTACCCTGCTTGTCAAAGAAAACCTGGTGTAACAGTAAACAATGAGGCAAATATGTCGGACAAAGGTGAGGACTTTAAAAGTATTTGTACGTCCAATAAGGGTGACTTTAAACACATCCCCCAAAAGTCTCCACGTCTGGGTCTACATGCCCTTAAACAAGGCCACATCCCCCAAAAGTCTCCACGTCTAAGTCTACATGCCCTTAAACAAGGCCCCCAGCCGTCAGAGAAATTTGGTCACCCTCCGAGAAGCACCTTCGCACGAGTATCCCTTTGGCATTTGTGTGATCGTGGCTAGGAAGAAAACTAAAGTCGAAGGATAATTTTGATTCTGAATGTTGTCCTTCTCACTTCTCTTGAAGCACAACATTCGGCGAGGCAATCTCTTTGAAGGTATTTTTCAATACTTGTTTCCCCAATGTGAATAAGAAGAGAGCTACTCGTGACCTAGATCCACAGGTACCAAAATGCATGTGGACTTTGGAAGCCGTAGGTCAATAAGCCCTGATATAGAAGTGAAATCTCCAAAAGTCTTAAAATGGCGCAAGAAGGTTCAATATCGTTCCTAAGGGTCTCCTAAGAACATCTACCAAGTTTCATCACGATTCGACAAATTTAAGGTAGTGCAAACAAAGAAACAGTTTTGGGATATCAGTCTCTAGCACCCTGAAAATGAACCATATAACTACAGCCCCATCAACGGAGCATCAAATGACCTTGGGAACACTACCATTAGATTCGAACGTGTGTGTGTGTTTGTGTTTGCAGGGAAGAAGAAACATGTCAAAGGAGACAATTTCGAACGTGTGTGTGTGTGTGCGTGTGTTTGCAGGGAAGAAAAAACATGTCAAAGGAGACAATTTCGAACCGACCACAGGTCAGGGGTGCAGTCCACGTGATCTAAGAGGGCACCCATGCGAGCCAGTCCCAGCGTATCATGGACCCATGTGAGGTAAGTCCCGCCTCACGACCCAATTCCTCTCTCATCGGTTGGTATTCCTACCCACGTCTCCTCTACGCGGTTCCTGAGAGTGCGATCTCAAGTCCCGGATCCATCTTGAACCTGGAACCACACCACCAAGTCATCTCAACCTGAAGGGCGAGATCGAGGTGCACCTAACCACCTGTATTCGGGAGAGGCATTTTCTAGGGCCATGGAGATCTTTGCTGGGTCTGTGAATGGACATTCAATGACCCACATCGCCGCCTCGCAAAATCGAATGATGAAGTCTTCAAAGGATTATCCTGGATTTTTTTTTGTTGCACTCAGCTCGCCTAGGGAGAGAGCCCTTGATGTCGATCCATGGTAGTAAGAGACGAATAGATTGAACATTTCATTTTGAGTGATGTGTGGTTCAGTACACGTCATTCTTCGATGCCAGCTCATAGCCTCGCTGAGGCTCTTCTAAAAATGGCAGAGAGAGATTTTGGAAATGAAAAAAAAGACAATTTGGAGAGAATAACTTCTGAAAATTTGGAGCACAACAATTTGGGAGAAATATAAAAACAGAAAGAGACTCTTCTAAAAATTGCAGAAAGAGAGGGATTTTGGAAATGAAAAGAAGACAATTTGGAGAGAACAATAGAAAGAGAGAGGCTCTTCTCAATAAGGAGAGAAAGAGGCTCTTCCATTGAGAGCCAGAAAGAACCCTTGGGCATGGCGGAGCTGCCTCTAACCATATCCAACAGCTCTACTGGCCCCTCATCCATGAAGAAGAATCTCAGCCATTGGTCCTCCTCCATCCCTACCCTCAATGACTCAGTGTCCGACAAGTACTTGAAACTCTCGCAGCAGAGCTCCCCCCTCACGATCGAGATCCGTGTAGGTACATAGAGAGAAAGAAAAGAAAAATAGAGAGAGAGAGAATGGAAAATACTGAGAAAGAGAGAGGGTGGGTTTTGTTAGATCACGGGGAGAGAGAATAAAATAATAGAAAAAAGATGGTGTTTTAGAAAAGATATGTAAAAATTTCAAATTTATTTTTGTTTAATGGTAAAGTTACATATTTAAATAATTTTTTAATAAAAAAATAATGATTGTTTTGATAAATACACCCATCACAACCCCTTCTAACTTTGAAATTTTGTATTTTGAGGAGTTGATAACTCTAGATAAACCCAAAGGTCATTCAACACCAAATATAATGATCCTCTAATATTGGCTCTAGTATATTACTGTGTAGGGGCCTTCCTGTGACCTTCTGATATTTCCAACAATTTTTTTACTATATAGGGTCTCAATTTCCTATCCAAATAAACAAGACGGTTAGCGGACTGCCCTTGATTGGGAACCAACATCCATATCTTTTAGGTTTTTAGGGTAATATGCCCAAGGTTTTAAGTCAATTTTCGAAAATAGATTGCAACATATAGTTAATTGAATACTCTAATACAAAAATGCATCTAAGCATTACGATATTTGGAGCAAAATTGTGGTCGCATATAGTGTAGATGGGTCTAAACCCGAGTTTTGCAGAGGGGAAAATCCATGATCTAAGCGGGACCTTAGCTCTTTCCTCAAGCTCTCATATCCATCTCTCTCTCCATCTCTCTCTCTCATTCATGCACATGGAGGGTTCATGTGAATTATCTTAATACTTCAGTAAAACATGCATATAATAAATTCCATTATATTTGTATCTAGGAAAATTTATGGATAGACCTGAAAAAGTTATGGTATTACATGGAGGTCCTACTTATTCACTTTTTTTTCTTTTTCTTTTTGGACAATGGTCCAATGTTACAAACATCAAACTGATTTTTTATTTTTTTATTTATTTTTAAATTTCATTAAAGTGAAAGACTATTTGAGAGCTCATAGGTCAAATTTGGGTTGGTCTATAGTTGATAACACCAAACTGCCCAAAGGTTGGGGCAATTCGATGTTTGGAACAACTCCATATTACAAATTTTTTCGACATGGACCGATCTGATGTATAGAACATCGAACCGAGCCCTTCTACCTAGGAACACAGGGAGGAGGCCGGTCCGATTTCTGAAACATCAGATAGACTATTATTTTTTAAAAAGAACATAACATGGGTCGGTATGATGTTTCAAACATCAAATTGACGCCCCTATAATTACAAATGTAGAGAGGAGTTCAGCCGTCAGATTTACGCAGAATTGCATATGTCTGATGTTTGGGGTATCTAACAGACCTAGACTTGAATAAAAGTAAAATAGAAAATAAAACAAAAAACTGGTCCGATGTTGTGACATCAAAGAGGGGGTAAAACTAGCAAAATAAAAAAGATAAAAAAAAGTTAGGACCTCTACATACATTTTGGGAAAATATTGATCATTAGGTAATACTGGAACTTTTTTTCCAATGTGTGTGTAATTTTTTTTTCTATTTGTTTTAATGTTTTAAAGCCTAACGATTTCTGATGAGGGTTGCCGATTTGGATGCAGAATCAGTAGTGATTGAACCAGTTCCAAAATGGTATCTGTCTCAACCCGGTTCCCCCCAAAACCCCCTTTTGCATTTTTTTTTTCCCTTATTTCCTTAAGCTCATCTAATGTTTATTGTGGTCCCCACTTGAATCTCCAACCCATAAAACCTTTATTTTAAATTTTATTTTATTTTATTTATTTATTTAAAAAAAACTAAATCACCAATCCAAACGATTCTAGAATGATCCAGATCGGTATTGGGGGTGGAAGATCCGCTCCTCCAATCCATTTTTTTAATTACTGATTTGTTTGGAAAAATTAGAATTAAAAACCCTAAAAAAAATGAATAATTAGGGATGATCAACATACAAACTTCAAAGGACACACTGCACCTTCTCATACATTTAATGTCCTCTTGATAATATACGCATAATGTGCCTAGCGGAAGACGCAGACAGCACATTCACTGTTCACATAGAAATCGTGTGGTGGTGATGAAATGTACGTCTTCTACACACCTGCATCACGGCAATGCTTAGCTGCTACACCCTGTGCTTAGTTCCTCACCACATGCCATGCTTGTTTTCCTCTCTCTTTGTATGAAATGCTTGGTGTCTTCTTTCAAGAATCTACCTGCCACACTAAACAAACTGTAACTGAATATAGAATGCCACCCATCGTCCATTTTCTTCGGCAATGGCGGATGGGTAACAATCTACATTCTATGGGAAGGATTTGTATACTATGAGACATTGAGGCTATTTATTTTTAGTAAAAAGATGTCACAATCATCTTTAACCATTGAATATGATATTTAATGGATTGAAATGTGTTACAACATACGAAAAATTTTATTTTAGATTGTGCCTTATCAATGATACATCCCAACTACCCAATTCATATATAACATTCAATAATAGTTTAGATCTCCTCATACCAAAAATAAATAATCTTATTATATACATTTCTTTTCGTTATTACCGTGGAAAAATTTTCTCCTAATTGCTATGAGTACTTTTGGATATCAAATTTTGAGGATACAACCTATTCAGTGGGTTATCAATTTGAGAAAAATGCATCTCTGCAAAAATGCTTGAAGAAAACCTTGGGTTTTAACTATCCAATTTTGAGGGTCAAACCTGGTTGTAGAAAACTCCAAAGTCTTTCTTTCGTTTAAAAAAGGAATCCTCAAGTTTTAGTTGAAAAAAAGAAAGAAAAAATTAGCTTTTTCTGTGGGAACAAGTATGCAATTTGCTCTCCTGGGAGCACGGCACATGCGCTCCGGCTTGGGATTAGTTTCGTTATTAAGGGTATATTTGTCACTTGAAAGAATCAGACCAGAAGGTTTAAGTCGTTTTCCACGAAATTAGAAAATGATAAATGAGAATCCAAAAGTTAAGTAAAAGAAATATTTAATTACCATGCCGCTCTTTTTCAACCCTAGCGTGGGATGCCTCTTGATGTAGTCATCAACCGGTCCCATGCGCTTTCTTCAACGAATCTCGTCAATGTTTGTTTACCCCTGCTTTACGATATCACTTTCAAAATTATCCTCAACTCCAATGCGTCCCCCAATTCATTGGTGTGTTCTTGATCTTCTTAAATTCAATAAAGACTAATTAAACACCATTTGGCAATTTAGTTATTTTTAATGTTGATTTTCAAATAAACAATCCCGATTGTATATTATAAAGAGGTCATAATTATCCTTAGCTCTCAAATGTTAAATTAGATGTCTTGAGGTGTATCATAAAACTCAAGTTTTTTTTCGTTTTTTTTTTTTAAAAAAATAAAAAAATAAAAAACAAAACTTTGACCTAAGCAATATCATCCTCACAACCACCTAATTTGAAATTTGAGGGACAAAAATAAATGTGATATCCTTATACCAAAAGTATGTTCTCTTTGTATATTTTTCTTAAAGAATAACCATTTTGACCATATTAATAGTGAGTGGTCAAATTTTGCAAATTGAACTATAAGATGGGTATTGATTTGGTGTTACTTTTTAAAAGAAAAACTCGCATAAAACCAAGGGTACCACAAAAAGTAAACTTGTGCCTTGACCCCTAAGCTTGGGTGGTTAGGGCGACTAGGCCCCCCAACATGAAATCTAGAGTTTCATTAGCATTGAGATCCAAACCTAACATCTATAAAGAAAATAGTGAATTTATCCCTATCTAAAAAAGTAAAACACTCAATATGATTAGTTTCGACCTCAACATCATTAATAAATAAATAAATCTAAGTTCTAAAAATTAGTGCATTTAATAACACTATCTAGAAGTGCTGGATTTATTGTTAAAAATGTGCACCACTATTTACTTTTTTAACTGCAAATTTATAATCAAGTGTAGAAACAAAATCTGAAGGCCATCGTGAGGTTCAACACCGAAATTGATTAAGGTTGTGGTTTGCATAATGTTGCAACGTTAAACAATTCAATCAAGGCACACCTCCAAATTTTATCATAAATATAATTTTTATATAAAATTTGTAAGAATGACTTGAGAATCTATTTTTAGCTTTAATTTTAAAATTTTAAATTTTAAAAATAGTTCAAATAGAGCTAATCTATAAACACATGAAAATCTTGAAAACGGACGGTCCGGATAATGTGTTACAAGATATACTATTTCGTAAACTCGATTTTTCTTTTCATATTCATATATCTCGATGTCAAGACTGTCAATTAGAGGGTTTTCCAACATCCAAACTACTTCTTATGATGGATTTTTGATGTGCACTTTTAATTCTACGTTTTAAAGCTACAACCTTATATAATTTTTTTGTATAAATTAATTAATTACGATAAGTGCATTCTTGAAATTTACGTTGAGTGCGAGGGCAATGAGTCTGGCTTGTCCTTTTTATTCGAGTAAAGCGATTTCCGTGTTGGCCGCGGCAGCAGCATAGACCCCGCCATTAACTCTTTAACTAAACTTTCACCGTCTCACACGCTTTGCTTTAGTTCTATCTTTTCCTCTCTATGTATGGAACTTTACCAAAAAGTCACAAACTTTTGTCCAAATGACCGGATCACTTTAAGTCGGAATTAATAATAAATAGATGATTATTCAAAAATAAATAAATAAATTTTGAGTTTATAAACATAATCATTCCATCCAAAAATTGGACGGTTCTGATGATTTTTTTTTAGGCACACTGAGAGTGAGTTGAAATTGCTTCTTGTTTTATATCGTTTTTGAGATTCTATAGTTCATATTCGTCAGAGTTGAAATTGCTTTTTCTTTGATGTTGTCGTTCAAGTTCTAGAGATCGTATCCCTAAAATTTGAGATCAACAAGATATTCCTAAAGTAACTTTTGCTCGATGGAGTAAATGGATTATATACTCCCATGGGAGTAAGAAATCTTTTGAAAAAAATTTATACAAGGTTGCAACCCGTAAGGTGCACCTAAATAATTTAATAGAAAAGAGTGATATGAAGTTGAAAAATCTTCCACTTGATCATTTCGAACTCCAAATATATGGATATAAAAGAACATAATTTCAATTCCTAAAAATAATGTATATTCTAACAATTATCTATACTGTCTATCTTTCAAGATTTTCATGTGTTTATTATAGACTTGAAAGTATCAGTATCATTTTTAGTATTTTCAATTTCATAATTAGGGTGAAGCATGTATCGTCAAGGCATTGTAAACTTTTCGAAACTGAAACTATATTTTTAGCAAATTTTAGCAGGCCACCTTACTTCTATAATACAAGGTGGGTAGCTAATACAAACTGCGCCCATATGATCAATGCATGTCAATTGCTAACCACTTAAGCCTTAGCCTAGTTTCTCGTGTAGCCATAATGAATTGAAAAAAATTGCACTCAATTTCTCATAGTAAAATTATATGGCATGTTGTCCATCAATATATATATATATATATATAAATGAAGTTATTTAGTTTTTTTTTGTTATTGTTGTGAAGTCCATCTTTTTCAGTGTCATTCTTTGCAATAATTATATAAAATAGTTTTTTTGAGATAGTGAATAGTATTGTCCTGTTTTGGTGTTACGTGAAGTCTCCTATTGCATGTGTTTTAAATTACATTACATTTCTTAAAATTAGTAGGGGATTGTATCTTATATATTATCAGTCTATTTATCTTTGTTATAAAGAGATCACATTTACTACTAACTATTACATTTCAAACTAACTATTACATTTCAGATTGGATAGCTGGACGGATAAAAGTGACTATGAATTCCTTATATTAAAAGTAAACGATATTCTTTGTGTATTTTTCTTTAATATATTTACAACCATTCGAAAAACATACCTGAGAGCAATGTACTTGAGACCACAAACAGGAAGTGTGCATTGGTAGCCTATAATCTGACTTAATCTTTGATGCTTCCGTTTCTAATTTTGCTTCCATGTGTTACGATTGGTCCCTCACTCTGGACAGGTGGTTGTGATTTGAAGCTTGAAAGATAGGGTTGGAGTCTTGAAGCTTTATTCTCTTAGATGGAAAGCATCACCTTAGATTTTTTTTGGAAAATTTGCTTAGCTAATACGTCCAATATAAAAGGTTTATTTTTTTTAAACAAATTATTTTCACTGGAGGGAGCAGTCTGGCATTTAGAAGAGGAGGTCAGGCGATTATTTTGTTGGAATGGGTAGTCCGGCATTTTATTGTGACCGTATGGGGATTATGCGATTGGAGAAATGGGAAGTTCAGCGTTTAGAAATAGCATAAGTGCACTCCGGTGTTTCCTTTTTTTGGGATCTGAAAATGATTTATTATATCTGAGAAGGGTATTTTTGTCAAAAAAATTAAACTTTTTGTACTGGGGGTATTAATTAAAAAAGTTGGTTTTGGGGAAAAATATGTTAAAAAAATTTACGTCAGAGGTAAAGTGCCTAGAAAGTCCGTATTTGCGGGTTTTCTTCCCCCTAGCTTTCAATATATTGTGTACACATGGAAACTTCAATCCAAGGAGGGGACGGAAAGCAACTGTTTCTATTGAGTTTAAGTAGCAGTATACATCTTTAATTAAGGGAAAAGTTGTATACTAAATTGTAGAATTTAAAATGTAGAATTAAAGGTGTACCTCAAAAATCCGTCATACAAGATTGTTTGGATGTTGGAAAACCATCCAACATATGAATAGGCAACGAAAAAAAGATGTCATGTATGCAAAATAACATATCTTCCAACACATTATCTGGACCGTCGATTTTCAATATTTTCATGTGTTTATAGCCATTTTGAACACATGACAATATTGAAAATGTCTACTTGATGTGAGCCATTTTTAGAGGTTAAAATTTTTAATTAGACATGAAAATAGATTCTCAAGCCATCCTAATAAATTTTTATAACAAAATTAAAGTTATGATAAAATTTAGAGGTACGCTTTAATTGGATTGTTTAAGGTTGCAATCTCATGCAAACCACACCCCAAAGATTATTAGAAAAGGCTATTTTGATGTTGGAACAATATCTAATTAATTATCTTGACATCCGAGATGTAGGGGTATGAAAAAAAAAAGGGGATTTCATGTGCCAAAATGGTATCATTTGGCAAGAAAGCATATAGACTGTCTATTTTTAATATTTTTATGCATTTAAACAATTTTTGAATTTTAAAATCTTATAATTAGCAATAAAAGATCCTTAGGCCATCTAAAAAAAATTGCATCCTATAACAAAGATTGGCGGTGCGCCTTATTTTAATTGTTTAGGGTTGCAATCCTATGCAAACCTCAGCCTGAATTAAGTTTGTACATAGGAGTCTGTTTTTGTTTTTTTCAAACCAGTATGCTATGCACATTTGTGGATGATCACATTATTTGATAATCACTTCCAATTTAAGTCTATTTTATTTTAATTATTAAAAATAATATCCTATTATAGTATATGTGTATATTATAAGTAACATCAGGAAATAATTAGTACAAGGAAGTGGAAGAGTGCAAAATGGTTAAAGAAAATTGTTTCATGCGGACAAGACCACATTTTTACAATATGGGATTTTAGATGGATGCAAAAATAGGTGGTCCATCTAAAAAAAATTAATAATTTAAATGTTTTACTCATAAATAATTATTTTTATTTTTAAAAAACTATTTATATTTTATATTTATGGAGAGGATATTACATGTCCTTAAAAATTGAATCCGAAAATCCGACTCCAAAATAGATTTTTAAACATTGTCCATTTTACATGGACTTATAGAAACGTGTCCAATGCAATGGTTTAAAAAACGGATCGGTGACCCGGATCGGGCCTCCAAAAAACCGATCCGGATCGGCGAATCGGCGATCCGGATCGGGAATCGGGTGAATCGGTCAGAATAAAACTTAAAAAAAATCAAAAAAAATTATTAAAATTCATTATAAATATTGTTTCTTAGGAATTCAATAAGAAATGAGGGTACTCCATTAAGAATTTTCATGTTTTTGAATGAATATGCGAATATTGATATGTTCTTTCCCTGCATGAATCGTCATTCAGCATTTAATTTACATCACACAAAAGGATAAACATATAATTATCATGGAATAAGTATATCAACATACACAGACTACAATAAAGCACAAAATTAGTAACATATGATCTAAAAAAAAAATGATAGACGACGTTATTGTTCTTCTTGGTCACGCTGGTGCCATTGATTGAATTCGTTTAACAATTCATTGATTCGATCTAAAAACGAATCATCGATATTAGCAGGCGTCTGACTATTCCCAAATCCCTGAGTGTTAGTGTTTTGTTGTGTTCCCAATCTAAAATCCCCGAAGATTGTCCATCCTTCATGCTCACCTGCACTGTCGTGTGCATCCCTACACTGTTGCTGTTGGGACTCGATATGTGAATAATATGGCTGGGATAGGGTGGCCTCAGAATCATCATCTCTCTCATTTTCTCTTTGAATAATATAGATTAAAAAAAAATAACAAATTTTCAAAAAAATCGATTATGGATTAAAAAAAAAAAATCACAAATTTTCAAAAAATTCTATCATGGATTACAAAAAAAATTCGATCATGGATTAAAAAAAAAGAATCACAAATTTTCAAAAAATTCTATCATGGATTACAAAAAAAAATTCGATCATGGATTAAAAAAAAAAATCAGTAATTTTAAAAAAATTCAATCATGGATTACAAAAAATTCGATCATGGATTACATAAAATTCGATCATGGATTACATAAAATTCGATCATGGATTGCAAAAAAAAACAAACAAAAAAAACAAAAAATTCAATCGTGGATTACAAAAAAAGAAAAAAACAATTCGATCATGGATTACAAAAAATTCAATCATGGATTACAAAAAACTCTATCATGGGTTACAAAAAAAGCAAAAAACAAAAAATTCGATCGAGGATTGCAAAAAAAAAACAAACATTTCGATCATGGATTACAAAAAAAAAACAAACATTTCGATAATGTATTACAAAACATTCGATCATGGATTACAAAAATTCTATCATGGGTTACAAAAAAAAAAAAAAAAAAATTACTATCATGGATTACAAGAAAAAAAAAACAAA
>NW_006497454.1:1614491-1627680 GCF_000471905.2 Amborella trichopoda
AATTTTATTAACTAAAGTTGAAGAGGTAATCTTACTAGTAAAGTTTCCTTACCGTATTCTAGATTATAGGGAAAATGACTAAACGAAGGAAGTAAAAGTTAGGGATGAAGAATTAATCTTTAGTAGTTCAGACTCTGATTATAATAATGATAATCTTGATACTACATGCTTTTTTAATACCTTTACTAAAGAAGGGAATCTAATTATAGACTTAATTGATAAAATAACTGATCTTAAAACTAAGCGAGAAGCTTTAGTCCAATATATAAATATAGCTAAGACAAATGATAAACCTTCTACTCCTCTCGTACGTACTAGAGAAGACTATAGTTTTGCTGATATCCTTAGAAGAGTAGAGAACAAAAAGAATTATTATAAAGAGCTTTCTCTTTCTGAACTAAGACATGAGAAAAATGAGGTTCGTAATGAACTAATAAGTTTAAAAAATAGAGTCCAGATTATAGAATTAGTTTCTAACCCTCTAGAAGATAACCCTATTAATGAACCTACTGATGATGAAATAGAATTCAATGATATGATAAAAAATTATAAAAATCTTCTGCCCCCCAAGGTAGAAAATACTCTTTCTAAGGTAATTGATGAACTAGAATCTTCTGATATGAATGCAATACAAGATTGTGATTATGTTAGCTTCCTTGATAGAGTAATCACTAAAAAATGGTTCACCACAATAAAAATAGTCGTCCAAAAAGAATATAGTTTTCAAACTCCTGCTCTAATAGATTCAGGAGCAGATTTAAATTGTATAAATTAAGGGCTTGTCCCTACTAAATATTTTAGTAAGACGACACAAGTCTTAAATACGGCATATGACAGTAAAATGATTATAAACTATAAACTTTCTGATGCTGCAGTCTGTAATAATGGTAACTGCTTTGAATTCCCTTTCCTTATGGTTAAAGGATTAAGCCAATCTGTAATCCTAGGAACTCCATTTTTAAATATGCTATATCAAATAAAAATTGATAGTACTGGAATTGAAGCTAATATTGAAGGACATGATGTAAATTTCAATTTCATTGAAAAGCCAAAAATTCGAGAAATCAATAATAGAAAAGAAAAAATCTCTAATAAAGAAAAATTTTTATATCTGAGATCTCGAATCCATGTCAAATCCTTGGGTTTTTAGGTTTAAGGAAAGGACTTTTAAGAGATTGGGATCAGTTAAGGCTACTGAAAAATTTGGAAAATAATTAAAATATATTGGACCATTGCAGAGACTTGATTCTACTATTCCTAAAAGAGAATCAGAAAACTTATTATGTCCATCTCTTAAACAGAGTAGAACTTAACTATTTAAACCTATTCTAGTAAGTGGTTTTATAGTGACTTGAACAAGTCCTATATGCAAATATTTATAATTTTTATTCTTATGATCTTGTATCATGCAGTTAGAAAGAAGTTGGAAACTATTCTGCTCATATGTGATAGAGATACTTTGTTCTACAGTTTTAATAGAAAAACTAGTTTTGAACTCAAATGTCCCTTTTCTATAAACATCAGAAGCTGGGACTTAAGGGATATTCCAGTTTTGGATCTGTTTTTCTATATTGTTTATAATTACCTCTTCTTTATTTCTTACACGCAGTGCACTAAAAGAAGAGGCAGTCCAAGTGGATAGTGTTCTAAGGAAATTTTCTATTTTGAATAATATTTTGATCACTGAGTCAATCGGAAACAGTCCCTATACCTTTCACGGCTCTTCCTGACCTACTGGTAGTTCGGGTCTCGACGACTTTTAGTGTCAATCTATTACTATGCCCTAATGTACTGCAAATGGATACTAAGGGAAAGACAGTGTTCTTTCAAACTAATATACAAAAATCTAATACTGTCATACCTAAGTCTGTATCTTGGTCCCAAATCAGACTCCCTGAAAATGGTCTCTGCACTGTGAAAATTGACAGTCAGGAATCTATTAAAAAAGGGAACTATGGAGATAGTCCCTATTCCAAGTAAAACCTTAGCATCATCATCATCACCAATAACCCCAACAAAATTGATCAGAAAACAAGCTCAAGAAATCACGCTTTCTCTTGAACCAAAACTGATAGCCGTAAATACACCTGGAGAAAAGAGCAAATTTATAGAAACTTCTATCATAACTATTATCATAATAGAAGATGACCACAAGAATAAAGATCCCTATGAAATAGCTGCAACATATTTGAGAAATCATCTACATCTTAATAATGGAGAAAAGAATAAAGAATGGTATGAAACCATTATTCTTGAAACAGGATTAATAACTTTGGTCCATTTTTATAAATAGAATACTAATACAATTGCCTATTCTAAATTCCAAATACGCAAAATAATTTCATATAAAGAATGGGGTGTTGACCCACCGAAATCCAGGAGAATACAAGCTTAAGGTTTCAATAATAAATACTACCAATAGTTTGAATATATTAAAGCATGGCATGAGGTGTTTGCCTTTCAAAACGATATGAATTCTCATACATGGTTTCTACAAATTAAAATACCAGTAATAGGGGAATTCCCAAACTGGTTCAGAAACTGGTTCCAATTATGGGGCTCCGGAACGGATATACTACCGCCCAATATACAAGCTTCTCAAAGAAAATTCATGGACTATAATAATAACAGCCCCAAAATAGATCTCCATATGTACTTCATGGCCTTATACCAGATCCCTTGGATCATGAAATGGTCATACTATTTATCTGATGATTATATAAATAACTGGGAATACCTCCCGAAATTGGGAAAACAAATATATATAAAATAGTGGGATGTTTATGAGAATGACTCTCTAAATACTGATAAAATAGAAATAAAGAAAGTTCCATCTTCACTTCCCAATACAGATATAAATATGGTTGATTATCTAAATAAAATTCGCCAGCAATACCCGAAGCAACCAAAGAAGAACTCAAGAAGAAGTTGTTACAAATATTTGACGAAGATGAAGAAGCCATGTCAACATCAACCCAAAATGAAGAAACTTATGAACAGGAAAATGAGGACATGGATTATGGAATCTCACAATAGAAAACGCATAGTAAAGGATGGATAAACTGCAGTCTACCTAGCACACGAGTCCTCAGAATAGTTTGCCAACAAAATAGTAACCTCCTTTTACTATTTATACCTTTTCACTAATCATACCTTTCGGTCAGCTCAAAACACTCTTCATATCCTTTCATCGACAGCATCTGCCATCGACATCTTTCATCACCTCAGCACGTCAAGATATATTTTTACTTTACGGACCAAAAATAATAATTTGAAGTCCGCCATATGCCTATAAAAGGGGAAAGGGTTCCTCAGTAGAAGATATCAGAAGAAAGGAAGGGAGAGTATTCTAGAGTATGAGTCTGAGAGCATTAAAAGAGTGTCAGTTCTAATTATTTTATTGGAGTGTTTTAGAGTACTATATAGGTGTGATTGTCACTGGGATCATCTACCCAGCTATTGTCCAGAATAGTAGAACATTTTTTCTGGTTTTTTCAAGTGTTGTATGTAAGTGTTTCTTTTCCTATCAGTTTAAAGTTTATTGTTTTAGCATGATTGTGCGCATTTTAATTTTATCTATATATATATGTTTGTATTTGTGTTTGATCTATATATTTGTGTAAATTGGTATCAGAGCCAAGTTTCGTTTACAGTGGTGAACTGTAGAATAGTACTGTCCTAAAGCTTAGTAAAACTAAAAAATTTCCCATAAAGGTAATAGATTGACACTAAAAGTCGTTGTGACCCGAACTACCGGTAGGCCAGGAAGAGCCGTGAAAGGTACATGGACTGTTTCCGATTGACTCAGTGATCAAAATATTATTCAAAATGGAAATTTCCTTAGAATACTATCCAGTAGGATAAACTCTTCTTCTAGTACACTGCGTGTAAGAAATAGAGAAGAAGTAATTATAAACAATTTAGAAAAATAGATCCAAAACTGGAATATCCCCAAAGTCCCAGCTTCTGATGTTTATAGAAAAGGGACATTTGAGTTCAAAACTAGTTTTTCTATTAAGACTGTAGAACAAAGCATCTATATTACAAATGAGCAGAATAGTTTCCAACTCTTTTTTAACCACATGATACAAGATCATAAGAATAAAAATTATAAAAATTTGCATATAGGACTTGTTCAAGTCGCTATAAAACCACTTACTAGAATAGGTTTAAATAATTATGTTCTACTCTGTTTAAGAGATGAATGACATAATAAGTTTTCTGATTCTCTGTTAGGATTAGTATAATCAAGTCTCTACAATGGTCCAATATACTTTAATTGGTTTTCAAATTTTTCAGTAGCCTTAATTGATTCCAATCTCTTAAAAGTCCTTACCTTAAACCTAAAAACCCAAGGACTTGACATGGATTTAGGATCCCAGAATATTGCCTTAGTCTATAGAATATGTTATAAAGTCATGAATACTTTATGCCACAATGTACTGAAAATGGATACTAAGGGATAGACAGTGTTCTTTCAAACTAATGTAGAAAAATCTAATACTGCCATACGTAGGTCTATATCTTGGTCCCAAATTAGACTCCCTGAAAAATGGCCTCTGCACTGTAAAAATCGACAGTCTAGAACTCCTATAAACAGAGAACCAGAACAAATAATAGAATATCCTAACGGGGATGTTGAAATACAATTTAATTCGTTCAGGCGAACTAGAATAAATATTTCTGATTGTCCTTCCAGAATTCCTCTTAGATGTTCTACTTCCTCTGCTCCTCAGTCTGAACACGAGCGGAATCATAGAAGACCTATAGTTGAAGGTCTGACTAGAACAAATAGTCAAGTCCATCAACCTGTTTATAAAATTTATGAACCTAGTTCTCCAAATAGAGAACCATCACCATCAGACTTAGATTTTAATATTTTTACTCTCCAAGTTGAAGAAAAGTTTAAAATAAATAGAGAGTGGATACAACAAGACTTCCTGTTTGATGAGAATAAGAAAATTCGAGATTGGAGAGAAATTATATATATATCGCTGGTAGAGACTTGGAGAGGATTTTAAAGAGATTGGGATCAGTTAAGGCTACTGAAAAATTTAGAAAACAATTAAAGTATATTGGACCATTGCAGAGACTTGATTATACTATTCCTAACAAAGAATCAGAAAACTTATTATGTCGTTCATCTCTTAAACAGAGTAGAACATAATTATTTAAACCTATTCTAGTAAGTGGTTTTACAGCGACTTGAACAAGTCCTATATGCAAATATTTATAATTTTTATTCTTATGATCTGGTATCATGTAATTAGAAAGGAGTTGGAAACTATTCTGCTCATTTGTGATAGAGATGCTTTGTTCTACTGTCTTAATAGAAAAACTAGTTTTGAACTCAAATGTCCCTTTTCTATAAACATAAGAAGCTGGGACTTTGGGGATATTACAGTTTTGGATCTGTTTTTCTATATTGTTTATATATACTTCTTCTCTATTTCTTACACGCAGTGCATGAGAAGAAGAGGCTATCCTACTGGATAGTGTTCTAAGGAAAATTTCCATTTTGAATAAAATTTTGATCACTGAGTCAATCGGAAACAGTCCCTGTACCTTTCACGGCTCTTCCTGGCCTACTGGTAGTTCGGGTCACGACGACTTTAATGTCAATCTATTATCTTTGTGGGAAATTTTCTTAGTTTTACTAAGCTTTAGGACAGTACTATTCTACAGTTCACCAATGTAAACGAAACTTGGCTCTGATACCAATTGACACAAATATATAGATCAAACACATATACAAACACACACACACACACACACACACACACACACACACACACACACACACACACACACACACACACACACACACACACACACACACAATATATATATATATATATATATATAGATCAAATTAAAATGCGCACAATCATGCTAAAACAATAAACTTTAAACTGATAGGAAAAGAAACACTTACATACAACACTTGCAAAAACTAGAAAAAAACTTCCACTGTTCTGGACAATAGCTAGGTAGATGATCCCAGTGACAATCACACATATATAGCACTCTAAAACACTCCGATAAAATACTTAGAGTTGACACTCTTTTAATGCTCTCAGACTCTAGAATACTCTTCCTTCCTTTCTTCCGATATCTTCTGTTGAGGAACCCATTCCCCTTTTATAGGCGTATGGCAGACTTCAAATTATTATTTCAGGTCCGGAAAGTAAACGCAAGTCTTCACGTGCTGAGGTGACTAAAGATGTCGGTGGCAGATGCTGTCGGTGAAAGGATATGAACAGTGTTTTGAGCTGACCGAAAGGTATGAATAGTGAAAAGGTATAAATAGTAAAAAGAGGTTACTGTTTCGTCGGAAAACTATTTTGGGGACTCGTGTACTAGGTAGACTGCACTCGATCAGTCCTTTACTATGCGTTTTCCGATTGTAAGGTTCCATAATCCCTGTCCTCATTTTCCTGTTCATAAGTTTCTTCATTTTGGGTTGATGTTAACATGACTTCTTTATCTTCGTTAAATATTTGCAGCAACTTCTTTTTGAGTTCTTCTTTGGTTGCTTCAGGGTATTGCTGGCTAATTTTATTTAGATAATCAACCATATTTATATCTGTATTGGGAGGTGAAGATGGAACTTTCTTCATTTTTATTTTATCAGGATTTAGAGAGTCATTCTCATAAACATCCCATCATTTTATATATATTTGTTTTCCCAATTTCGGGAGGTATTCCCAGTTATTTATATAATCATCAGATAAATGGTATGACCATTTCATGATCCAAGGGATCTGGTATAAGGCCATGAAGTACATATGAAGATCTATTTTGGGGCTGTTATTATTATAGTCCATGAATTTTCTTTCTGAAGCTTGTATATTGGGTGGTAGTACCCATAATTGGAACCAGTTTGGGAATTCCCCTATTAGTGGTATTTTAATTTGTAGAAATCATGTATGAGAATTCATATCATTTTGAAAAGCCAACACCTCATGTCATGATTTAATATATTCAAAATATTGGTAGTATTTATTATTGAAACTGTCAGCTTGTATTCTCCTGGGTTTCAGTGGGTCAACACCCCATTTTTTATATGAAATTATTTTGCGTATTTGGAATTAGAATATGCAATCGTATTAGTATTCTTTTTATAAAAATAGACCAGAGTTATTGATCTTGTTTCGAGAAGAATGGTTTCATACCATTCTCTATTCTTTTCTCCATTATTAGGTTGTAGATGATTTGTCAAAAATATTACAGCTATTTCACAGGGATCTTTATTCTTGTGGTCATCTTCTATTATGATAATAGTTATGAAAGAAGTTTCTATAAATTTGCTCTTTTTTCCGGGTGTATTTACGGCTATCGGTAATTGTTTAGGAGAAAGCGTTATTTCTTGAGCTTGTTTTCTGAACAATTGTTTTGGGGTTATTGGGGATGATGATGATGCCAAGGTTTTACTTGGAACAGGGACTATCTCCATAGTTCCCATTTTGAATAGATTCCTCTTGCCCTCCCTGCAAAAATTTTCCGGTCAAAAAGTCAGGAAGATAATTAGTATTACTTTTGATATGTTCAATGTCAAATTCAATAGAAGAGAGAATACCTTGCCACCTGGCAAAGATTTGTTTTGAAACGAGATTTTTTACATATTTGTGAAGTATATCTTTTGCAGCTTTACAGTCGGTATGAATTAAAAAATTTTTATTGGGGAGATCACTTGGGAATTTTGTCACACAGTGGACAATGGCTAGGATTTCTTTTTTAGCAGTAGAATAATTTTGTTGGGTTGGATTTCAAGCTTTAGAAATAAAACGAATCAACTGTTCTTTATTTGAAATCTGTTATTTTAAAATCCCTCCCAACCCTTCTTCTGAAGCATCACATTTAATGATTTTAAGGCAGGGTAATTCTTTGCCTTTATTTTTATTTTTCGAACGGCTGAAGTGTGCATATCCGTCCATTCAGGAGGATTCTTTTTTAACCTTTGGAATAATGGCTTAGCATCAATGGTTAAATCTTTATAAAAATCAGCAATATAATTGAGACAACCAATAAATCTTTGGAGTTTAGTTTTATCGTTGATTATATCAGGGAATTTATTAGCAAAATCAATGGTTCTATCAATAGGGATTATTCTTCTTTAGAAAATGTTATGTTCCATAAATCTGATTTTTGTTTGGCAAATGCTTATCTTTTTTGCAGAACTAGTAAGCCAGCCATCTTAATTGCTTTAATAAAAACATTTAAGTGTTTAAAATGTTGTTCTAGATTTTCAGAAAAAACTAGGACATCATCAATATTTAGTATAGGGATTAAAAATGTCATTCATAATATTTTGAAATTCTGAAGGGGCATTTTTTAGGCCAAAGGGCATAACATTCCACTCATATTGACCAAAGGGAACATTAAAAGTAGTCTTATAATGATATTTTTCAGCAATTTGGATTTGCCAATATTCATACTTTAGATCGAATTTTGAGAAAATCCAAGCATTAACAAGTCTATTCAAAAGATCTCTCTTATTAGGAATATGATATCTTATCCATCTTAAGGGTTTATTAAGGGGCTTATAATTTATAAACAATCGAGATGCTCCCGTTCTATTTCAGAGGCCTTTTCAACATAAAATGAGGAACAACTCCAAGGAGAAGAGCTTTTCCTAATAAGTCTTTTTTGAAGTAACTCAACAATCTCCTTTTTACAGATTTCTAAAAGTCTAGGATTCATTTGAATAGGCTTAGCTTTAGTAGGAATTTTATCCTCATGGAAGTCAGCCTCATAGGGTAAATTAGCAATATGTTTTTGTTTATTCCAAAAAGCATTTGGGAGTTCAGCACATATCTCTTTTTCAATATTATTTCTAAGGCTTTCTACGGTCTGTTTATTTTCAGGAACCAAGAGCTTGGTTTCTATTGTCTTATATTTTATTTCTTCCTTGAGGTAATATAAATTTTTTTCTTTATTAGAGATTTTTTCTTTTATATTATTGATTTCTCGAATTTTGGGTTTTTCAATGAAATTGAATTTTACATCATGTCCTTCAATATTAGCTTCAACTTCAGTACTATCAATTTTTATCGGATAAAGCATATTTAAAAATGGAGTTCCTAGGATTACAGATTGGCTTGATCCTTTAACCATAATGAAAGGGAATTCAAAGCAGTTACCATTATTACAGACTGCAGCGTCAGAAAGTTTATAGTTTATAATCATTTTACTGCCATCTGCCGTATTTAAAACTTGTGTCGTCTTACTAAAATATTTAGTAGGGACAAGCCCTTCATTTATACAATTTCAATCTGCTCCTAGATCTATTAGAGCAGTAGTTTGAAAACTATATTCTTTTTGGACGACTGTTTTTACTAAGGTAAACCATTTTTGAGTGATTACTCTATCAAGGACGCTAACATAATTACAATCTTGTATTGCATTCATATCAGAAGATTCTGGTTCATCAATTAACTTGGAAAGAGTATTTTCTGCCTCGAGGGGCAGAAGATTTTTATAATTTTTTATAATATCATTGAATTGTATTTCATCATCAGTAGGTTCATTAATAGGGTTATCTTCTAGTGGGTTAGACACTAATTCTATAATCTGGACTTTATTTTTTAAACTTATTAGTTCATTACGAACCTCATTTATCTCATGTCTTAGTTCAGACAGAGAAGACTCTTTATTATAATTCTTTTTGTTCTCTACTCTTCTAAGGATATCAGCAAAACTATAGTCTTCTCTAGTACGTACGAGAGGAGTAGAAGATTTATCATTTGTCTTAGCTATATTTATATATCGGACTAAAGTTTCTCGCTTAGTTTTAGGATCAGTTATTTTATCAATTAAGTTTATAATTAGATTCTCTTATTTAGTAAGGGTATTACAAAAGCATGTAGTATCAGGATTATCATTATTATAATCAGAGTCTGAACAACTAAAGATTAGTTCTTCATCCCTAATTTCTCCTGTTGGCATTTCCATATCAGAATCGGAAGAACTTTTAGAAGATTCTTCATCAATTTGTAATATATTAAACAGTTGTTCTTTAATATTATTATCTAGTTCTAGGGAATTCATCTTTTTCTTAACTCTATATTTATTTTTATAATATCCTACTTTGCCACAATTATAACAAACTGGAATCCTTCTTTTTCCCTTATTTCTAAAAGAAGCATTTTTAGGGGAAGTGTTTTTCTATACAGGTTTTATTAGGTCCTGTCCTATTGATATATTTTTTATTTTTATACCTTTTTTTGCCAGGATCTTTGGAAGAATGTAGGGTATTATACCCAAATTGTTCACAAAAATCTCTTAATTCTTTTCTTCTAGTTATCCTTTGCTTTTCTAACTGTTTTGTTAATTTCAGATCTGTATAGAGAGCAAGGCCATCTGCACATATTTCTGCAGATAATTCCCCTAGAGTGTATAAAGAGTATGGAATAATTCCATTATGTTTATTTTTTAGTCGCGTCTTGACATTTTCGACAAAAAGATGAGGTAGACCTGTAATAAATTTTTCTTTCCAATGGTCTGATTTACTGTCTTCTCTAGAAAGGAGTTTAGAGAAAAACACATTTTTATACCACTTGTAATGAGATAAAGTTGGGCATCTCAAATTAGAGAGTAGATCTTCAGAGCTAGTGTCAAGCAAAGCAGTACTTCCTACAAAGTGAAGACTAATTGTATATAGAAGAGTGTTAACATCATCACTTTCATTATTTATTATATCTTGACCAAATTCATTTTTGACTGCCCATTGCTTAGTTGCACCTAATATTTCATTTTTGGTATTCTCATCTATGTGGAAATCCCACCATCCTCTTAACCATCCAGTAAATCCACAAATGATGGCTTTAGCTATCTCTTGATCTTGTTTTCCCCTTATTTTGCAAGCAGTTGCATAAATGGTTATATTTTTCATAAGAGCAAGAATTTGATTTTCTGATGTTCCATCAATATTCCAATTTACTATAGAACTTTCAGATTAGGATATAGAACTGGTAATTAAATCTTCCTCAAATTGGAGATATTCAGGAGTAGGCCTAGGATAATACATCCTAGTTTGAGCAACAGGCCTAAATTTTTTTCTATAATCTATTTTATTTATTTCAAGACTTTCTGTTTTGAAAGCTTGTTCCATTTTATCTAGATCATTGTTAAAGAAAGGTTCTTCTTGAAGAACCATCGCTCCTTGGTCAGAACTATTTTTAGGAGTTGCCTCCTTTTCTTTTATTTTTAGCTTGGCTAATCTTTTAACTAGTTCATCAATTAACTCTTTATTGTTATCTTTCTTCTTTATACCTTGGAGATTAAATTGTTCTTACTAATGGTTGGAGGAGGTTTGAACAACAAAGCTTTTTTCCCTTCAGATTTTTAATAATCCACGACTCTTTCCTGGGGCTTATTAATCATATTTTCAATTATAGTTGTCTTTCTTCCAATTGTCTGTAGACAAAGATTGGTGTAATTATTTTGTTTGATTATGTGTGGGATAGCATCTATTTTATGTGTATGGTGATCAGTTTCTTTTGGGATAATTTTATAAGGTGAAGCCTTCGTTCTTGGGTTTTCTTCAGATTTTCCTTTTATCTGAATACTTGTTTGCGGGGGATGAATGGATTCTAGTTATTCCCCTTGTGTAGTATGGAAAGTCCGATATGGACTTTCGGACATGTTAAGACTGAATTCTGGGAATTTGATATTTTTCTCTGTTAAGGTACATTTTAACCATTCAAAGAATTTTACATTCCTTTTATGTTTTAATATAAATTTATTAAATTTTTAATGCAGGGCATCAAGTAATTCCTGGGGAAATTCTGTTAGATAACAATCTCGAATTCTCTTATTCTCATCAGACAGGAAGTCCTGTTGTATCCACTCTCTATTTATTTTAAACTTTTCTTCAGCTTGGAGAGTAAGAATATTAAAATCTAAGTCTGAAGGTGTTGGTTCTCTATCTGGAGAACTAGGTTCATAAATTCTATAAACTGGTTGCTGGATTTGACTATTTGTTTTAGTCAGGCATTCAACTATAGGTCTTCCATGATTCCGCTCGTGTTCAGACTAAGCAGTAGAGGAAGTAGAACATCTAGGAGAAATTCTGGAAGGACAATCGAAAATACTTATTCTAGTTCGCCTGAACAAATTAAATTGTATTTCAACATCCCCGTCAGGATATTCTATTACTTGTTCTGGTTCTCTGTTTATAGGAGTTCTAGATTGTCGATTTTCACAGTGTAGAGACCATTTTTTAGGGAGTCTGATTTGGGACCAAGATACAGACCTAGGTAAGACAGTATTAGATTTTTCTATATTAGTTTGAAAGAACACTGTCTGTCCCTTAGTATCCATTTGCAGTACATTAGGGTATAAAATATTCATGACTTTATAGCATATTCTATAGACTAAGGCAATATTTTGGGATCTGAAATCCATGTCAAATCCTTGGGTTTTTAGGTTTAAGGCAACGACTTTTAAGAGAATGGGATCAATTAAGGCTACTGAAAAATTTCGAAAACAATTAAAGTATATTGGATCATTGCAGAGACTTGATTCTTATATTTCTAATAGAGAATCAGAAAACTTATTATGTCGTTCATCTCTTAAATAGAGTAGAGCATAATTATTTAAACCTATTTTAGTATGTGGTTTTATAGCGACTTGAACAAGTCCTATATGCAAATATTTATAATTTTTATTCTTATGATCTTGTATCATGCGGTTAGAAAAGAGTTAGAAACTATTCTTCTTATATGTGATAGAGATGCTTTGTTCTACAGTCTTAATAGGAAAACTAGTTTTGAACTCAAATGTCCCTTTTCTATAAACATCAGAAGCTGAGACTTCGGGATATTCCAGTTTTAGATATGTTTTTCTATATTGTTTATAATTACTTCTTCTCTATTTCTTACACGCAGTGTACTAAAAGAAGAGGCTGTTCTACTGGATAGTGTTCTAAGGAAATTTTCCATTTTGAATAATATTTTGATTACTGAGTCAATCAGAAATAGTCCCTGTACCTTTCACGGCTCTTCCTGACCTACTGGTAGTTCGGGTCACGACGACTTTTAGTGTCAATCTATTATCTTTGTGGGAAATTTTCTTAGTTTTACTAAGCTTTATGACAATTCTATTCTACAGTTCACCAATGTAAACGAAACTTGGCTCTGATACTAATTGACACAAATATATAGATCAAACACATGTACAAACATAT
>NW_006497454.1:1643044-1678325 GCF_000471905.2 Amborella trichopoda
TATATATATATATATATATAATATATATATATATATATATATCGAAGGTCGTCAACCTTAAGTTAAAAATTATGGTAAAAACTAATTAATTCGTAAAAATATAAATTGACCAAAATTTTACGGGAGTATTTTGGTCGATTTATATTTACGAATTTTTTTTTTCATATTTTTATTAAGTGCGCCTTACTAAGATGTACACATGCTCCAAATTTTAGATCATTCTGATTAGTAAAAATAATGAAAATCGAAACACTACCCGATAATTGTGACCGTTAGATGAAGTTTGAATAGTGATGAAGGTAGACGAAATCACTGTTCATTTTCCCCTATAGGCATTTTATAGTATCTTTTTATATATATATATATATATATATATATTAGAAAAAACTAGGATTAGCCCACTAGTTCATATGAACGTATGAGTCCAATGACCCACATCTATCTCTCTCTTTCTATCTTCCTCACTTTGTCTCTATCTCTCTCTAACCCTCCACCATCTCTCCTACCCATCTCTCTAAGACAAAAAACCCTTCTCATGCCTATCTCTCTCTCTTCCTCACTTCCTATCTCTCTAGTAAACCTAGTATCAAATCCTACCCATTTCTGTGCAACAAACAACCGCCATATCTCTAACCCTCCGCCATATCTCATATTGCCTCTCTCTCTTCGATTTTACCTCAGCTCTCTCTCTCCTCCATTTTACCTCGCGTCTGTCTCTATCCCTCTCACTTCATCTCTCCCTTTCTAACCCTATGCAACTCTCACTCGCTCTAACCACTGCAATCTTTTTCTCTCTCTTTCTCTCTCAAGCTCGCTCATTTTTTCCATTCATCTCTCACATTGAATCCTTGTATATTGCAACGACTTCTTTGTGCCTCTATAGCAGATTGCAGACACTCCTTAGATTGCATGTTTCAAGCGCGATAAAAAAACCCATAATTTATTGATTTCAGCCTACAAAATCGCTATTTCTGGTTCTCTCATAAACAAAAAATAGGCCCTTAATTTGGTTCTCACAAAAAAAATAAAATAAAAAAGATAACTATTCGGATATGTTGAGCTTATGGAAAATTTGGTTCGCACAAAAAAAAAACAAAAATTTTTCTATTCTACTATGTTAACAAGGATTGCTTTAGCTTGGATACTAGATTTGATTATACTCTTGTTTGTGTGTTTGGTGACTGAATTTGGTTGGTTTTTATTCATTGTTGCCATCAAATGCCTCTATTTGCTCTCTGATAAATGTATCTTCTAATTGATGGGGTTTGGTTTGTGGCTCTATTTTTATGATGCTTGCTAGAAAGCTTGTGGAATCAGTACATATTTTTATATTTTATTTTCTAGTAAGTCGGGCTATAGAATTAGAGATGCTTCCTAAGCATTTACAGTTACTTACGTTCAAAGCAAAGCCTATCACTTTTTGACTGAACTGATTCTTAAGTTATCTACAAAGTCCGTGAAGTTCTGAGCTAGCTCGTTTTTTTTTTTTTTTCATTCCATTTTTGACAATTTTTTGTATTTAATGATGTTCCAGTAAAGCTAGTTAGAGTGTTTGTCTATGACTTTTGTCTTTGGAACTTGATGCTTTTCTGATATTTCTTCTGCACAATGCCAACTTTTCTTTTAATTTTGAAAAAGGATGCTCATCAGTTTTGAAGAGCAGAGTCATTACATGATGTTGAGCATCCTTTTTCAAAATTGAAAGGAAAGCAGAGTCATTAGCATTCAAGGGAAATTTGTGTTGCGCGCCAGAAACATCATAAAAGTGTCAAGCTCCAAAGGCAAGAATCGTAGACATATCATAGACAAATACTCTGACCAGTTTTACCGTAACATCAATAAGTACATAAAATTATATGAAAAGAAATAAAAACGAGCAAGTTTAGAACTTCACGGACTTTGTAGATAACTAAAGAATCAGTTCAGTCAAAAAGTGATTGGCTTGGCTTTGAACCTAAGTAAGTGTAAATGCTTAGGAGGCTTCTCTAATTCTATAGCCCCAGTTATTAGAAAATAAAAAATAAAAATAAAAGCTAAAGAAATATATAAGATTTTTAAATTGATTCCACGGGCTTTATCAGAGAGCACATAAAGGCATTTGATGGCAACAACGCATGAAAACCAACCAAATCTAGTTACCAGAAACTAGAAACAGAAACAAGAGTATAATCAAATCTAGTATCAAAGTTAAAACTATTGTCGTTAAGATATTAAAATAAAAAAATTTAAAATTTTCTTTTTTGTGCGAACCAAATTTTTTAGAAGCTCAAAATATCATAATAGTTATCCTTTTTTATTTTATTTTTTTTGTTAGAACCAAATTAGGAGATTATTTCTGGTTTGTGAGTGAACCAGAAATAGGGCTTTTGTAGGCTGAAACCTGAAATTTGCAACCTAAGAAGTGGTTGTAATTTGCAATAGAGGCATAGAGAAGTGATTACAATCTGCAAGGATTCAACGTGAGAGATGAATGAAAAATATTAGAGAGCTCTGAAGAGAGAGAGAGAGATTGCAGAGGGTTAGAGTGAGTGAGAGTGGCAGAGGGTATTAGAGAGGGAGAGATGATGTGAGAGAGATAGAGAGAGAGGCGAGGTGAAATGGAAGAGAGAGAGAGAGGCAAGATGAGATATGGTGGAGGGTTAGAGATATATGACAGTTTTTTGTTGCAGAGAGATTGGGTAGGATTTGATATTAGGTTAGAGAGAGAGAGAGGGATAGGCTTGAGAAGGGTTTTTTATTGTAGAGAGATGGGTAGGAGAGATGGCGGAGGGTAAGAGAGAGAGAGATGAAGTGAGGAAGAGAGAGAAAGTTGCGAATAGGCTTGAGAAGAGAATATTTTTTTGCAGAGAGATGGTTGGCGGAGGGTTAAAGAGAAAAAGACGAAATGAGGAAGAAAAAGAGACGGACGGGCATGAGAGGTTTAGAGAGAGAGAGAGAGAGATAGAGGGGAATCTTGGTGATAGTTTTGTCAAGATTTCAGTTTTGTCAGGCCGTTAGGTTTACCATTTCAAAACCCTAAATTTGAATAGTTTTCGTCCTAACCCGTAGATGGTCTCCTTGAAATCCTGCTCGTTGGGTTTATTTCAACCAAATAGGCAAGCTAGCCTACGCCATCCCTTATATATATATATATATATATGAAAAATGCTAAGATTAGCCCACTAGCTCATTGTTTTAAGGTATTTTTTGATACTTTTATCCATGGAAGCGCTGTGAAAATAAACCCCAATCTGGAGCAGATTTATGAAAGGCAATGGATGGTTCCCAAAACGCATGTGGAGATAGCACTCGGCTCCCTAAGTACACCCGCCGATTTCGTCGTGATCCGATGTCGCTAAGGTGGATAAGAGACAAAACCAGTTTTTAGGTTTGGGCTTTAGCATGCTAAAAATACACCTTATAACTATAGCCATATCACTGGAGCTTCAAATGAACACCAAACCACTTCCATAGGATTCAGAAGGTTTGAAAACCCCCAGATATCTAATTTCAGCTCATTCGGACACTTTTGAAGCATTATGTGGCCAACTTACCTAAAAAGGGTGGGTTATACACTAATCTGGTACATGCTTGGTGAACCAGTTTCCAGAAATGGATACTGTGTAATGTGATTCGAGATCATCTTTGAAAGGTCATAACTTCTTCATTTTAAGCCGGATTAAGCTTGAATTTCAGGAGGATCTTCGTCTCGTCGTTGCACACGTTTTGATATGTGGCACGATTCATGACATAACTCGAGACGGAAGAAATCCTAGAGAGAAGCAGCTTAAGAAACTCATGCTTTGTAGATTTTTGCAAAGAAGAGATCCCTTCGATCAAACGGTCATATCTTAAGCCCCGACCTCGGATCGACTTGAAAGCGGGTGCGTTGCGAACGTGACATCGAGGGCTTCGATCCAAGTGAACATCATATGTGATGAGTAACCGAAAAGGTTGTATTTCACGGTTTCAAGAAAGGGTATTTTTCTGGTAAAATTCCCCAATTCGAAAAGTGGCTGTCCGATCATCAAATTGAGCCATTCTTGTCGTCAAACGGTCGTGACGACTTCCTCGTCGTTCTACGATAGAAAGATCGAAGCAAAACGTCAAGAAATGAGCGAAATCTAAAATCTAAGAACACCAATTTCTCATAGTTTGCCGGATTTCGTTGAAGGCTCGAGACTTCAATTCACAGATTAAAGAGCATATCAAAACGACTGTCTCATCGAGACCATCACTTTCACTACATTCTTCTCGTCAGAAGGTCATCGGAAAGACACGAAACGGGCCTCGGACAAGCACCAGAACTCATCAACCTCTTAAAGAGAACCCTTTTTAACCCTTGTGGACGGTGATGGAGCCCAAAACAAAACAAGCGGAGCAATGCATGGTGATTGAACTCGTCGAAGGTGATCCCAGCCACCAAAATCCACGGTTCCAAGACCGTCATGAACCAATGATGACCCGGTCTATCATTAGATCTCAGGCTCAGTCAGGGCACGCCCAACCCCTTCTGACTGACCTCCCTGATCAAGCCACCCAGCGGCATAGAACCCCTGCTATGCTCGAAGCCTCCTTCCCCGAGGGGAGAGTTGAGGTCATGGTTGTCAATCAGACCAATAACGAGCCCCAAGACTGAATAGCTCAGCTCGAGGAGGTCATTAACCGAATGGTGGAAAGGCTTAACTAGGTGGAAAATGCTAGGCCTCCGGCAAACTCATCCCACGATGGGGCTAATTCTCCACAGCTACCCCATTCCACGGATGAGCTCCCCAGGTACCCTCCTCCACCACCAACTTATGGTTATCCCTCAATGCCATCTCAAGCTCTCCCTCATCTGGTTACATAGGCTGACATTGATGCCATGGTCAATCTTAACCTGCGAAACATGTAAATCCCTAGGGTATGAGAGACGGCTCTTTACCAAAAGCCCTACCCTGCATTCATTGATTTGTTGCCATTCCTGGCAGATTACCAGAAAGGCAGATTCCCAGTCTTCAATGGCCCCATCAACATGTTGCTCACTTTACGTCACCCTTTTAAGAAACAACCTCGGACGGTAGACTCCTTCTCCACAAATTCATAAAAACCCTAGATGGACTAGCAGTCAAATGGTATACCCATCTCCCTCTGAATTCTGTTCAAACCTAGGAGGAGATGGAACATTTGTTTTACAAGCATTTCTATGAGGTCGAGAGGGAAGTACAGATCATAGAGCTGCTTACCACGACTTAGGGACCAGATGAACCCGTTGATCAGCTCGTCGCCAGATGGAAAGACTTGGAAGCATACCAAAGCAACCCTATGCCAGAAATCGACACAGTACAGACTTGTGTCCGCAATATGCCACCTGAGATCTCACTGCAAGTCGAAGCCTCGAACCCCACTACTATTTTGGACCTAATTTCCAAGGCGGTTTGCATTGAAAGCTTGTTTAAACATCATGGGGGAACCCCATTGCGAGCCTTTGATAGGGGAGCCAGTCGGTATGCCAATAATAACTGTGTTGACCGTCGGGGCAACCAACAAAGAGGTGCGGTTAGTGCGGCAATCACTTTCTCCACCACTAAGAAGGATGTTGAGCAAACCCCTTTTCAGACTTTTGACACTTCCAGGGGTTTATTATCTTTGAAAACTCAAGAGACCCCCCTTAGCAAGGGCATCAGCAGTCGTAGTCCTATAATAGAGTGCCACCACCCCAAGGCCTCTATCGAAGGGACTACTGAGAAGAAAAGAGGAACAATGTTTATAGCTTCGACAAGGAGTGGGTCCCAACACTCCTTCAGATGTTACTGGAACAAGGAATGATTGCCCTTCCTGGGGTAAAAAGGTCAGACGAAGCCGGACTGGTAAATAACAAGGTATTGTGCATATCACTGTATGCTAGGACATCCAGTCCAGGATTGCTTCACTTTCAAAGACCACATTGAGGCACTGATTCAGAAAGGTCTGATACAGTTGGGTAGCCTCAAGAAGGCATTTGGGACCACTAAAGCCTCCCACATGGTCGTAGTCTAGGAAGAAGAGTAGGGTCAAAGGGTATATTCTGATGAGCTGCCACTCGACCTCCTCCCCGCAATGTTCACCATGATTGTCAAAGAGGGAATTATTTCTCCCCATCCATTACAACAACCCGGGCACATAGTTTGAGGGTCTGAAGATCTTTGGTGTCCCTACCATCAAATAGTAGGCCATGACATATCGCAGTGTTTTGGCTTCCAAGCTCTGATTGAAGAGAAGATAAGAAAAGGGCGAATTGCCGTAGAAATCTCAGTCCCAAGCCAAAATCATGCTAAAGAACCTAGCTCGGTGATACAAGAGGTCACTCAAGGACTAACTTCATATAAATGTCCACCTTCTGAGTCTCTTGATTCTGATGGGCCCTCTACTTTGCATCCTTGGCAAACTTACAGGTGGCGAAGCAGAGTGAAGTCCATGAAGAGGGAGGCAATTCGTCAAGCAAACATGGTGCCTAGACCTCACGCGCCTCGCCAGTCGGCTCCTGTCAATAAGAAAGGAATAGGCCGGTGGGCTACACGAGTTGCTCGACGAGAGAGAAGAATACCGCAACCTTCTGTTGAAGCCGTATTCGTCCCACCTATTCCTCCTTTGTACGATTTCCTCCCCGAGCGGATCTCATTGTCCGATGATGACTATGGTCCAGACTTGCGAACTAATCAAGAAATTAGCCCTAAGGGAGCATCTGCCCATGTCTCCGCCCACTCGTCCGATAAAAGTGAGGACTTAAAAAAGCACCCCTCAACGGTCCATGCAAGGTAAAGACCTTAAAGATCCCCTACCCACGTCTGATAAGGGTTATGACGTAAAAAGAACCCCGATCACGTCCAATAAGAGTGAAGACGTTCAAAGCCTCTTTGAGTCCAATACAGGTGATGACCCCAAAAGCTAGCTGGCTCAGTCCAACTTGAGTGACGACCCTAAAACCTCTCTCCCTCTTCTATTCCCGATTTTTAAACCCTTCTTCTCTCATCCCATCTCTCTCAAAAGTTACTCTTCAATGCCCATAATTTGACGCCCTTGATGAGGAACTTAAGAGCTGTAACACCAGTAAGCGGCATCGCAAGCAGCTGAAAAAGACATTGGCACAAGCGGCCGGATTCTTAACGGTTGTTGATGCACTAGCCTCCAGATCCAGGAAGAAACCTCTTCCCTCTTCCGAAGAGCAAATTGAGCAGTACCGGAACCCGAGACCCAAAACGTCTCGATGGCTTCCTGAGCCTGACCCGGAACAACAGTGGAGAGACACGAAATGACAAAGTTACTCTTCTTATGAAGCCTGCCACATGATGCAAGTCACTGGGGGAATAATCAATGTTAGTCAGATCGACTTGAGATCTGGGAGGAAACTTCAACCTCTCATGCAAAAGCCAAAGCGACCAAGACTCTTTTAATACCCGGGTTCGCCACTTATGCCATACCCAAATACTTCATCCAATTCTCCACCTCTCCTCAAATACCCTGGACCACCATTAGTTCCATGCCCAAATCCATCCCCGACTATTCTTATAAACCCTCAACCCTCTCAAGATACACCTGCCACTACTATACCACCAAGCCAGCCTAGGTCCATTCCAATCAACCTATCTGACCAACCTACACCTACACCGATTGTGCAATCAAGCTAGTTTATCCAACCCCTCTCGGCTGCACAATTTATCTAATCTTCACCCGCTCGATCTACCCTGGCTGTGCAATAAGTCAGCCCACTCTTACGAACAATCCTATCAAACTCATTTTATAACCTCCCATACCCTCAAAGCAAGTGGCGCACCTGGGAGTCCTTGAACGAAACAATGACAAGGTCAAGGATGATGTGGTTCGACACCTAAGGAGACTCCCTGCCCTAGTAAGCGTCAATGATGCTCTCGTGTTATCATGTGATTACTGCATGGCTCTTATACAAGATCCCTCCCGTCTCGAAGTATACGAGACTGAGGTCAAGCGAATCGAGGTGGATCTAGCTGTCCTTAATAATTGCATGGCCGTCACTTTTTCTGACGACGACCTTCAGTTGGGAGGGAAATTCCACAATCATCCCCTCTTTGTGACTAGTGGATTGCATGCCCATCCTATCAGCTGAAAAATGATTGACGGGGTTTTTGAGGTAAACCTCATCCCAAGAAGGATTCTCACTCGCATAGGGTTGGAGCCTGAGGATCTCACATCGACAACCCTCACGGTCCAGGGGTTCAATCAGTCAGGGGAGAAGCCGACTGGCACTATCCTTCTACGTCTCAAGATTGGTGATTTGAATGATTATGCCCAGTTCCATGTTATTGAGACAGATACTTCGTATAACATCGTACCTGATCGACCTTGGATGCATGATCCAGGGGTAGTGCCATCTACACTGCACCAATGCTTCAAATACAGTTGGGAAGGGAGACAATACACGGTTTATGCCAATAAAAGACCTTTTTCTATAGCTGAAATCCAGTATGCATATGCAAAATACTACTTTGAGTCACCTCGGGAGACTGTGACGGCCGCAAAAGCCAATCCCGCAAAGAAGGGGGAAGGGTCTTTTCATGATGATGTAGAGGATGTGGGAAGAATGCTCCTTGGCATGTTCCAAGAGGAGGAGAGGAATGGCTGGTTCGGTGCCTCGATCTCACCCTCTCGGATCGAGGTGATTGGGTGCAACGTGTCTCTGGTTCGGAAGACCCGGGACCTGAGATCGCTCTCTCAGGAACATTGTTCATAGAACAAGGGTAGGTGTCCAACTAGTGAGAGAGGAATTTGATATGTGAGGTGGAGACCAACCACACCTGGATCCGTGACTTACTCGGGCTGACTTGCGTGGGCACCCTCTTAAATCAAGACGGAAAGCCCCCCAGCTGCTTCAGCTAGTTCGAAATCGCCTACCTTGACTTGCAATCTCCTTGTTTTCTGCACAACACTATCATGGTTAACTTGCAAGACAAGTGGGCTGAAGGACCCACCCTTATCTTAGGGCAGTGCACATTCATATGGCAGAGAAGGTGAGAAATTAGCGTGATGAAGAAGAAGGTTCGAATAAAGATAGAAAACGGAAGAGAACTTGACAAGGGGACGAGACTAGCATGATAGTTGGACCAGTACAGTGACCGACTCGGAGTGGTAGCAAGATGGGCATGGTACACAGGACTAGCACGACAACAATGATACTCGAGTCGATATGACTGTTCTAATTTGATGTGGTAGCAAGACGGGCATGATACTCAAGACCAACATGACGACAATACTGCTCAAAATCCAGACCGCTATGACAATACCAGATTGAGTCTATCCTTTAGCCATGTGAGAATGAGGAGAGAAAACAAAGAAAAGAGAACGAAGAGAAAGCGCAAGACGGCAAAGAGGGAGGATCTCGACGGCGTTGAGCATTTTCACCTATAGCCGTGGAGTAATAGTGTTGCAGCCCCTGGAAGGCGCTGGACACCGCTGCTCACGACAAAAGGGGCAGGCAGCGAACTTTAGACGGTGTTAGACATCGTCATTAGCAAAATGAGAAGGCAGCACATCCCTTGCAAGCAGTAGTAGGCATCGCCGTTCGAACACGAGAAGGCAGCACATTCCTTACGGGTGGCGATAGCTTCTGGTGAGACGCATGGCGATAGCTTCTCATGAAGTGCATAGCGATACGTGTGGGACGCAAAAGCTACCTACGAACGGCCATGGGCATCGAGCACACGAAAGAATCTTGCACACGGCGATAGGCACTGAGCATGTGAAAGAAGGCTGAGCATGACGATAGGGACCGAGCGCACGAAAGAAGCCTGTGCATGGTGATAGGCATCGAGTGCATGAAAGAAGCCAGCGCATGGCGATATGCATCTTGCAGGCGAAAGAAACCTGTGGACAATGATAGGTATTGTCGCGACCCTTTACAGGCGACGATAGGTATCGCCGTCTACGATAGGCGCGCAACAGGTTCCTGCGGGTGGCAATAGGCATCGCTATCTGTGCTTACACGAAACACAAAGGATACGCCTACGGACGGCGATGAGCAGCGCCGTCTGTGAACTTCTTTGAGAGATAAAGACAATTGAAGAAAGGGAGGAAGAAGCTTGTGCATGGTGCTGCCCCTGCCATGCACGACCTGCCAAACCACAGGAAGGGAAAGATAGAAAGCGGCATGTACGGCACTTCCACTGCCGTGTATAGCCTCTGAGAAAAACTCAGATGAAAAAGAAAGATAAGAAGAGAGAGTAGAGAAGAGAGGAAAGAAGAGAAGAGAGAGAAAGAGGTTTACCTTAAGCCCAGGGGTGCGGACCCAAAATTTTCTCTCTCTTTCTTATATCTCTCAAGACGCGACAAAACAATGAGAAAAGATTGAAGTTTTACTGACCAAAGTTTGGTCATGTGTACAATGGTAATACGTGATATATAGAGAGTTTTACCCAAACATAGGTAGATTGATCAAAATTAAACCTAATTGCTGAAAATTAAGATTTAATTGAATTTAATAAAACAAGAAAATAGGGTGTAAAATGACCGATTTGTCCCTTACTATCAATTGCGGATATTCTAGAACAGTCTCTGCTGCTGTCCTAAAACGTGCGTGATCGTTCATGGATAATTTGGGGTTGCTCTAGTGCCCGTTTGTCCGAAAGAGGATTGTTTTCTTGTATGGCTCGGCATGACGATTAATTTGATACTAACTTCGAGCCATGAATTGTGTTTTTAAGCCATGATCATGTGACTTGAAATTTGGATGAATCTTGTAAACTTCGGATCAATCGTGTGCTCATTCCTTGATGTTTTAATGTGATTTCTTCGCTGGATCACACTGAGCATGCTATCACGGTCGCGTGGTAACAAACGCAGCTTGATTTCGTGCCCAGACAAAGATTTAGCAACTTTTGAGTTTTGACCGGAATCTAGAATTTCAGCACCGAAATTTGCAGCCACTTCGTCGGCTTCGTGTACAAAATCTGACCGTTTATCATACGTGGGGTTCAGACCAGTGATATCCATGAACCTTATGCATGTCATGCAACTAGTTTTATGTCGATCAAGCTCATGAGCACCATGATTTGGCAGCTCGAGCGAAGCGTGTCGCTGCTGATTTTCTTGCAACCTTTTACATGGATCAACAACTTCTCTATAGCTTTTCTTCGCACTCGAGCGTTGTCACGAGGCGTGCCACATATCGAAATGCTCATCTTGACGAGATGAATAGGCTCACAAAATTTGAGCATTATCCTACATTAGATGAGTGAGATATGATGTCACAAGTCATTATTTGTGACTACCTTTTTAATGGTGATAACTTGTAGGGTGGTCGCATGGGAATAGTGTGCGGCTCCTCCTGTTTTGATCTTTTACCCATAACTTCTTCCTAGAGTGTTCGTTTAAGTTGAAATTTGACCCATAGGTGTTTTCAATCGTATCGGATCCAATGGAAGTGATCCCACTACCGTTTGATATTCTAAAAGTAGGGTTCCAGTTATGGGGGTCTATTTTAAGGTGTAAGAGGTAGATTCTACTGAAAATGTTTCTAGTCTGCACTGTCTTAGACATGTCGGATTGTGACAAAACTGAGCATGGGACCTTTTAGAGTCCTTATGAAGATCTTGACCAGTTCTGGGGCCATTATGAGAATGTCAAAATTTCCATTGTTTGTCAGGCTTTATTGACCGGCTACTCCCTTTTATTCCGCATCGAGGACCCATGGTGCTGAAAAATGTCTTCAAACAGCATGTCCCACCGATTTTTTGTGCTTCGAGAGAAGCAAGAAGGATAAAATTTGGAAAATTTCCTCTGGCTTTATTTCTTTTTTCTTCCTAGCCGTAAGACCACATGAATGCCGAGGAGATCCACACAATGTTGTAACTAGGATGTTCAGACGTTTGGATGCAATGTACTGGTCTATCTGTGGATACTTTAGGGGGAAAAGAGACTTTTGAGGGATCTGTCGAAGTCCTCACCCTTAAGGGACTATTTATGATTATGGCCACTGAGGATTTTGTGTGGACCTCGTTGGTCAGAATCATGCCTATCTGGCGGCCAAGTGCTATGAGCCTTTGGTCGGCGTTGTTTGCTGCTACACCAGGTTTTCTTTTGACAATCAAGGTACCTCTGTGGTCCCCATCTTGCCAAATCCAGTCGGGGGCTTTTTGTTGGTGTGTCTCGAAGGTCTGGGCCTGGATTTTGGAGAGGTGGTTTCATGGGGAGATATCACCCTAAAGTCTTTGGCAGGTTCTGCCCTGAATTTGTTAGTTTCTTACCTTCATGAGAATCTTTAACATTTTGAGGGATTTATTGTTCGTCGCCTGCACCCTCAGGGACTCGTTTATGTTTTTTACGGATTTATTGTTCATCGCCCACACCCTTAAGGATTCATTTTGTTTTTTGTGTTGAAGTGTGGGAGATCTTACGAGGCTCTCACTCCTTGGTGAGCCATTTTGTGTAGTGATTGGATGCTGACAGTCGAGGATTTTGTGTGGACCTCATTAGTCAGAATTATGCATATTTAGCAATTGGGTGCTGGCTGAGACTGTGATGCTCCATCAACCTGCTTTTTATTGGTCAAAGCACCCTTTGCGGGTTTTCACCTGGCCTAGGGAAGTGGCGTTGTAAAGGCTGTTTTTACCAATTTCCTTTATTTTCGGGCTCTTTTACCCATGACCACCCTTTTTATCCGTTTTTACTCACGGTGCCCTTTTTGGGTTTTCACTGTGCCCGGGTTTTATTTTTTCGAAACTCTCTTACTCATGGTTTCATGATCATGCCCGTCTGTCATTTTTCCTCATGGCATTCCCTTGTCTAGGTATATACCATGCCCATTATTTTCTTCTTTTTTTGTGAAGGCGTGTTTATGGTCATACCTTCGGGACCTGTGCCGAGCCTTTTATCGTCATGCGATCAGGACGCGCTCTATAATTTAAGGTCATATAGCTGAACTGTGGTAGAGATGGATGATAGCCTATAGAGGCCATGGAGTGAGTGCGGTGGTAGTTTTGACTCTCTTTGGGGAGATGGCATGAGGCTACCTATGAAAGATGGATGATGTATGTGTAGAAGGTGAAAAGTGGTGACCCACTAGCTGACGGCGAGTATGGATGGTGGAATGGTTCGCCATTTTGTGAGCATAGGTGAAAAACTCACGTGGGAATGATGGATGATAGTGATGAAGTGAATGGACTCACTGGGGAAGCAATGAAGGTAGTGCGTGCACATGAATGGGTCGGTTAGGGAAGGCAAGCGTGAAAATGCACATAAAAGGCGTGTACGCATGTGTGGGGGCGAGTTTAAGGTGGGGGCGAGTTTAAGGTCATGCCTCTGGGACTTGGGCAAAACAGTTTACCGCCATGAGGCTAGGACACTATAGTTTAAGGTCATATAACTTGGACCGTGGTTATGCAATTTAAAATCAATGAACTAGAACCATGCAGTTTAAGGTCGTGCAACTAGACCTTCGCCACAGTTTAAGGTTATATAGTTTTGACCATGGTTATGCAGTTTAAATTCATGCAACTAGAACCATGCAGTTTAAGGTCGTGCAACTAGACCTCCGCTACAGTTTAAGGTCATATAGTTTGGACCATGTAGTTTAGGGTCGTACGCCTAGATCATTTAGGTGGGTTGCCGTGTAGGTGATTCTCCATGGGGAATAGATCCATGGATAGCAATCCGACTCCCTTGGGGATAAAAAAATGGTTAAAACTAGCTGGACGTTTAGATGGAGAAGCAAACTTCACCCCGCTCCCTAAGGTGAAAGATGGAACTCCATGGCTCGTGGGAAAGTAACCCAACTCATAGGGATAGGATAGCTTGGTGTGCAACTAACCCAAGGGGATTGAAGGGGTAAGCATGCTACCATAGGGATAATGAGAAATACTATGCATGTAACTCTGCTGAGAGTGATAGGTTGGAGCACAGGTGCAACCCCACTAGAGATTGAAGAGATAAGAATGACCTTAGCTCCACGGGGGATGATGGGCCTCTATACGAATGTGACTCCTATTGGGGAGGAGGGAGGTGCGTCCATTTTACATATTAAAGTCATGCGCATGGACAATTTGTCGAGTGGTTTTAATGTCTTTCTACAGGGACGTGAGCTACAGTTTTAAGGTTGTCGCTTTGACCATGGCTATGCAGTTTAAAGTTCTACAGCTAGGACCGTGCAGTTTAAGGTCGTGCAACTAGAACGCCGCTACAGTTTTAAGGTCATATAGTTTGGACCATGGTGCTAAGCCTTGTAACGTCATGTGGTCAAGACGTGCATTACAATTTGAAGTCATACAGCTGGACCATGGTTATGCAGTTTATGGTTATGCAGTTTAAGGTTATGCAGTTTATGGTTATGAAATTTAAGGTTATGCAGTTTATGGTTATGCAGTTTATGGTTATGCAGTTTAAGGTTATGCAGTTTATGGTTATGGTTGTGCAGTTTAAGGTTTTGCGACTAGACCTCCGCTACAGTTTAAGATCATATAGTTTGGACCATGCAGTTTAGGGTCGTGCACTATACCATTTAGGTGGGTAGGGAATGTGACTCCATGGGGAACAGGGTCATAACTAGAGACTTGACTCCCTGGGGAGGCAAAGTAGTGGCCTGCTTGTAAGAATGACAGATTGCGACCTGGGGAAAGTGGGAAAAATCCACAGTCGACAGTGCTATAGTATCCGCATGGCACCGGCATAGGAAATGTAAATGGTATGACGCACATTGTTTAAGCCTTTTGTGAGGCGTGCGACGATAGCTCTTTATGAAGCGCATGGCGATAGCCCTAGGTGAAGCATGGTACGATAGCCCTTTGTGAAGTGTGCCGCGATAACTTCTTGTGGAGTGCACAACGATAACTCTTTGTAAAGCGCCCGACGATAGCCCAAGGTGAAGCACGCGGCGATAGCCCTTTGTGAAGCGTGCAATGATAGCTTCTTGTGAAGCACGTGGTGATAGGTTCTTGGTGAAGCGCGCAGCGATAGCTCTTTGTGAAGCACGACGATAGCTTTTGAAGGACGCACGGCGAAAAAGCATAGTGATAGCAACAGATGGCAGCAGGTTCTTGAGGCACAGGCGACAACAACTCGTATTCGGGCCTCGAGCTTGGCCCACCCCGGCCTGGACCTATCGCCATCTGAAGACACAGATTGGGGCATCATTTCAAACTTGTGAGGGGCACTTTGCGGCTCTGCAGACTATAAAAGGGGGAAAACCCCATTTTACCGTTTCACCGAAAGGTAAACAGTGAAGAGAGCTTTTAGAGAGAGAGCCGAAGCTTCTATCAAGAGACCTCTAGCAAACGTTTCCCGGCCAAAACTCACAGTATACAGGCCTTCATGAGCTTTCAACAAACTTGAGTAGGTCACAAACCTTTGCAACGTGTTTGCAGATGTTTTTTTAGAGTGTTAAGGCTTTTTGAGCAGGGAACAGGAAGCTTCGCAGGGCTTTACCGAGACTTTGGCGAAACTGCAAGGGTCGCAGTAGTACTTTGCTAGAGTTCTAGTGATCTTCCGATCATTTTGTGGTTGCCGGCAGGTTGCAAAGAGGACAGGGGACTCTGACGGTCTTCTAGTTATCGAAAGAGAAGAAGGAAGAGCTGCAGTGTTCTCACCGAAAATAGTGAAATTCCGACGAGTTGAGGAGTGCGAAGAAGGGAGAAGGGAAACCCATAGGGTCACAGGGGAGCTTTTTCAGGAATTCTATTGGCTTTCTGTTAGCTTCAATCACCGATGGAAGAGAGGGAATAGACGGGGAAGGGTTTCCCGGAGAGTAGGAATGAATTCCTGGTGAGGAGAAGAAATGTCGATAGGGGAAAGAACATGGTCAAAAGTAAGCTCTTGGTGGATGAAGAAGTGTTTTCGGCGAGGGGAGGAAAATCCGGTAGGGAAAAGAACAGGGTCAGACGGGTTCCCGGTTGACGGAAGCGAGTTTCCAATGAAACCTGAAGGAAGGTTGACAGTCACCAAGGGGCAATAGTTGGGGAAACCGAAGAGGCGCGAGGGTTAATGCCCCTTGGGAATTGGGGACTATGAGAACCGGATCATGACAAGGGCATACGCGACATTAAGTCGCATGCGGTACTGTACTGCCTTCGCATGGCGTTAAGCCTCTTGCAGCGACAACCATACTTAGTAGCATGTCGCTCGTGGCAATGGTGGCGCACATGGTTTTGGGTTGTGCACAATGATGGTTGCGCATGGCGTTGGGTTGCGCATGGCGATGATTGCGGGTGACGTTGGGTTGCGCACGATGATGACCGTGGACGGAGATGTCTCGTGGGGCCAAGGGTGATGGCAAAAGAGAAGGCCCAATCAATGTGGTCTTTTTGTACCTTCTCGACAACTATAGGTTCGAAACCAGAGAATTCCATCAGCTCATGGCCCCATACCTAGTGATATGGGCACCAGAGATTTTTTGTACCCTGGGCAAGATGCTTAGGTTGTCTTGCGGGCTTCTGAGTAACGAGACCCTGTTGGAGCATTGCCTCGAAGAGGGCTTGCAGAGGGTCTAGTCAGCACTTCCCTGGGCTTGTGTTGGGAGGTCTTCTTGCACTGGTGGAGCAGCGACTTGAGGGTGTCCTTCTGGGTTACCATGAACTTCTTGGTGCTGCTGCATCTTCTTCGCTAAGATCTCGTGGAAGCCAGTGCATTCTCTCAGGTCATGGCCTCGTATCAGATGATACGGACAACAGAGATTCTTAGTTCCTGAAGGCAGGAACTTGGGCTGTCTTGTCGGCTTCGGCGTGATGAGACCTTCTTCGAGCATTACTAAGAATAGTGCACGGAGGATAGCGGGTGCCTCATCATCCTCTTGGATTGTCACTTCTGGTGCTGGATTCAGTAGTCACTTCGATGTATATTTTTAGGGGGTGGGACCCTGTTATAAGACTGTTGCTGCTTCCCTCTAGCCTGAGGTGTTTGTGCCTTGGAGAGGTTCAAAGTTTGAGGGGCAGCTTTCTTAGTGTCAATCATGGTGACGGCCGCACTAATCACCACTTTTTGTTGGTTTCCCCGATTGTTGGAGCGAGAATTGCCATTGCCCCGGTGCTTTCCCAAGCTAGGGGGTTGTTGGTGAGATCCACCATGGTACTTGGACAGACTTTCTAGATGAACTACTTTAGAGATGAGCTCTGACATGGAGGGTGGATTGGAGGCCTCAACATGCAGGGCGATCTTGGGTAGCATATTTCATTTGCAGGTCTGAACTGCTTCTCTTTCAGTCATGGGAGTGGCGTGATAGGTTGCCAACTCTCTCCATCGGGTGATGAACTTATCAACTAGCTCATCAGGGTCTAGAGTCAGGGTGACGAGCTCGGTGGTTTCCACGTTTCTCTGGACTTCATAGAAGCGCTGGTAAAACAACTGCTTCATTTCTTGCCATGTGTGCATCGAGCATGGAAGTAGCCGAGCATATCACTGGAAGGATGGCCCTTTGAGAGTTTCTACGAACTGATGACGGAGGAGTCGCCCGTCAGTTACCGTCTCTCGACAAGCTACTTGGAAGTGGGCAGTATGCTGGTGTGGGGATGTAGTACCATTGAACAGGGGGAGCTTCACTTCCTGATAGTTTGGGGGAAACGACACCTGGTCGATGTACGAGGGGTACGAAGTTTGGTACATCAAAGCCTCTTGCATGCCTGGGACCTTATTCTTAAGACTGCGGGTCACCATGGCATCTATGTCGGTTTGCGAAACCATATGGGGAGTAGAGCTATCTTGGGAAGCCGGTGTGGGAGCTTGCCCGAGAGTTGTGTCCTCTCCAGGCTGGGAGTTGACCTTATGGTGAGGAGAAGAAGCAGGAGACTTGGAGGCCTCCAAGCAATCCATCTTTTCAAGAATGGACTGCATCATTACTTCGAACCTATTCGCTCTTCTTAGGTGTCATCCGAGTCGCAGATCACCATGATGCTGACTGTTTCTTTTGGAAGGCTAGAGGCAGGTGAAGTAGTGGGCTGCCGAGGTTGGCGAGTCATACGCGAAAAGTCGGTCTGCTGGGGCTCAGCAAACCCCGACTGGTATCGAGCCTTGTACGCCGACCGTGTGAGGATCGGTTCTTGACGATCTTGGGACCGTGATTTCTTGGCAACTTGGTCTTTTGCTGTGACGGTGACCACCGAGCAATCTTGGACTTCTCTCTCAGGTTCTGGATTCTGAAGAGGGAAGAAGGGATTGTGAGGTAAGAGGTCATCAAGAGTGGTGACCTTAACTGCCTTAGGAGTCTCTCTAGTCAGGAGTTGCGGGCCTCTCTTCCGTTTGGTCCCGAGACTGCAATAGATTTTAGTCCAGAATCGAGCTTGAGACTTGGACTGCTCCATCTTTCTTGAGCATGTGAGGGTTGTGTCTATCAGCTAGAGGAGAGACTGAGGCCCCAGGACAGAGGGCAATCCAGGTTGCTGTCTTGGAGACGGAAGGCTTCTATCTGCCGTCAGGCCTTTGCCCTGAATTCCTTTGTGTGGTCCGGGTGTATGGCTGACCTGAGGTGGCTGGTTCAAGATGGTACTCTTAAGGAAAACCTTTGAGTACCATGTCTTGAGGTGCTTGCCTGACGAAGGCAGGGTGGCAGAAGAAGGATCTAGCTCGTGACTCCGCCTGAGTCGGGAGAGGGGAGGAACCTGCAAAGTCAATGCGTGTGCACCTTTAGAGTTAGCCTTCCAGGTGACTTGGGAGGTCAAATCGAGCTTGGTTAACAGGCTCGACCTTAGGAGGCCAAGACCCATGAGCTCGTGTTAGTGAGGGACCGGGTGGGAGCTTGTATCTCACAGGGTGTTGTGTGTGCTGAGAGGGAGGATGAAGTGGTTGACTCTCGTGTGCTCGAGCTGGCGTAGAATTGGCGCTGCCCCAAGCTGTGGGATGCATATGCATGACGCGTGCAGGGTTCGGCCTGAGAAGGTCTAGCCTTGGACACAAGCTCAAGGCAGAATGAAAGTTGCCCCGAGGTGTGGCTTGAGTGATCAGACCACGACCTTGTAGGTGTGTGCGAGAGGTGGAGGCCCTGGGATCTCCCTGTCGGTGTGTCGAGCCTCTAGGCATAGAGGTTCAGGGTGGTGAAGGAGTATAGAGAGCGATGACAACCTACTTTCCTTTCGTGAAAGCGGACAGGGCAGCCTTCCAACGTACCTCAGCAATATGACCAGCAAGGGACTTGCCAGTAGCAAGGTGCATGTTGTGTATGGTGGCATGTGTGTTGCCAATGCGAAGGGCCTTGGTGGAGGGTCCACCAAGGCTAGGAAGTCGGGAGTTAGGGACCTTCAAGTCCCTTCTCACACTAATCTAGGAGAGAACCTGGGAGACGAACTGTGAATCCTGACTCAAGAGGAGTGTGGGGAACGAGGCTTGAGAAGCTCACTTCCTTGGGACGGTCACGAGTGTGGGAATGAGAAAATCCCCAACTCGGATGAACGGGTTGAATAACCCAAATGCCATGAATTATAGTGCAGAAAGTAAAAAGTGATGTGATCAAACAAGAGCGAACCGATGAAGGGGTAATAAGTCCCTAGAGGAGTCGCCAAGCTGATTAGGTGCCTTGATCTCGCCCTCCCAGATCTAGGTGATTGGGTGACATGTGTCTTACGGAAGACCCGAGACCTTATCGCTCTTTCGGGAACCTTGTTCACATAACAAGGGCAGGTGTCCAACTAGTGAGAGAGGAATTTGATATGTGAGGTGGGGACCAACCTCACCTGGGAAAGTGACTTACTCGGGTTGGCTCGCGTGGGCGCCCTCTTAGATCACGATGGAAAGCCCCTCAGCTGGTTCGGAATCGCCGCCCTTGACTTACAATCTACTTGTTTTTTATCATGGTTAATTTGCAAGACAAGTGGGCTGAAGGATCCACCCATGTCTTAGGGCAATGTACATTCGTATAACAGAGAAGGTGAGAAATTAAGGTGATGAAGAAGAAGATTCGAATAAAGAAAGAAAAGATAAGAGAACTTGACTAGCGGACGAGACTAGCATGATAGCTGGACCAGTACAGTGACCGACTCGGAGTGGTAGCAAGACAGGCAGGGTACTCAAGACCAGCACAACAACAATACTACTCAAAACCAAGATCGATATGACTATTCTAATCTGGTGTGGCAGCAAGATGGGAATGGTACTCAAGACCAGCACGACATCAATACTGCTCGATAGCCAGACTACTATGACAATACTAGACTGAGTCTATCCTTTAATCAAGAGAGAATGAGGAGAGAAAAAGAAGAAAAGAGAACGAAGAGAAGGCGCAAGACGGTGAAGAGGGAGGATCCCAACGACGATGAGCATCGCCACCAACAGTTGTGGAGTAACAGTGTCGCAGCCCCGGGATGGCGCTAGACACTGCTGCTCACGACAAAAGGGGTAAGCAGCAAACTTCAGACAGCATTAGGCATCGCCATTGGCAACACGGGAAGGCAGCGCATCCCTTGCAGGTGATGATAGGCATCGTCGTTGACATTGGCAACAAGAGAAGGCAGCACATCCCTTGCGAGCAGTGATAGCTTCTGATGAGACGCACGGCGATAGCTTCTCATGAAGCGCACGATGATAGGCGTGAGATGCAAGAGAAGCTTGCGGACTACGATGGGCACCGAGCATGCGAAAGAAGCCTACACAAGGCGATAGGCATTGAGCCCGCAAAAGAAGCATGCGTACGGCGATAGGTACCAAGTGCACGAAAGAAGCCTGCGCACGACGATAGGCACCGAGAGCACAAAAGAAGCCTGCGCATGACGAAAAGCATCAAGCGCTCTTAAGAAGCCTACAAACGGCGATAGGTATTGCCGCGACTCTTCGCAGGCGATGATAAGTATTGTCGTCTGCAATTGGCGCGCAACAGGGTGAGACCCCTGCGGGGGGCAATAGGCATTAACGTCTGCGCTTACACGGGACACCAAGGATACGCCTGTGGATGGCGATGAACAGCGTCGTCTGGGAACTTCTTTAAGAGATAGAGACAAATGAAGAAAGGGAGAAAAAAGCTCATGCACGGTGCTGCCATCACCATGCACGACCTGTGAAACCATAGGAAGGGAAAGAAAGAAAGAGGCATGCACGACATTGCCACTGCTGTGCATAGCCTCTGAGAAAAACTCAGACGAAAGAGAAAGAGAAGAAAAGAGAGAAGAGAAGAGAGAGAAAGAGGATTACCCTAGGGGTGTCGACCCAAAAGTTTCTCTCTCCTTTTCTCTCTCTCAAGACACGACCCAACAATGAGAAAAGATTGAAGTTTTGTTAAGCAAAGTTCGGTCTTGCGTACAATGATAGTACGTAATATATATAGAGTTTTCCCCAAACATGGGTGGATTGATCAAAATTAAACTTAATTGCTAAAAATTAAGATTTAATTGAATTAAATAAAATAGGAAAATAGGATACAAAATGATAGATTTGTCCTTCCTATCAATTAGGGAAATTCCATAATAGTCCCTGCTGCCCTAGAACGTGTGTGATCTTTCATGGATGATCCAGGGTTGCTCTGGTGCTCGTTTGTCCAAAATTTAATTGTTTTCTTATAAAGCTCGGCATGGCGATCTATTTGATATCAACTTCGAGCCATGGATCATGTTTCTAGGCCACGATCATGTGACTTGAAATTTGGATGAATCTTGCAAACTTCAGATCCATCGTGTGGTCGTTCCTTGATTTTTTTTGTGATTTCTTTGTTGAATCATACTGAACATATCGTCATAGTCGTGTTGGAAAAATTCAGCATGATTTCGTGCTCGGACAAAGATTTCACAACTTTTGAGTTTTGGCCGGAATCTGGAATTCCAACACCGAAATTTGCAACCACTTCATCTGCTTCGTGTGCAAAATCTGACCATTTTTCATATGCGAAGATCGGACCACTGATAGCCATGGACCTTACGCATGCCATGCAACTGGTTTTATGTCAATTGGGCTCGCGACTACCATGATTTGGTCGCTCAAGCGAAGCGTGTCGCTGCTGATTTTTTTGCAACTTTCTTCAAGGATCAGCAATTTCTCTCCAGCTGCGCTCGAGTGTCATCAAGGGACGTACCATATATCAAAACGCTCGTCTTGACGAGACGAACATGCTCACAAAATTTGAGCATGATCTGACCTCGGACGAGTGAGATATGAGCATCACAAGTAACTGTTTGTGACTGCCCTTTTAATGGTGATTACTTACAGCGTGGCCGCAAGGGAGTAGTGTGTGGCTCTTCGTATTTTGATCTTTTACCCATAACTTCTTCTTGGAGTGTTCGTTTAAGTTGAACATTGACCTTTAGGGATTTTCAACTGTTCTCGATCTAATGGGGGTGGTCCCACGACCGTTTGATGCTCCAAAAGTAGTGTTCCAATTATAGGGGTCCGTTTCAGGGTGCTAAAGGTTGATTCTTCCGAAACTGTTTCTAGTATGCACTGCCTTAGACATGTCGGATTGCAACGAAACTTGGCAGGAGACTTTTTGGAGTCCTTATGAAGATCATGACCAGTTCTAGGGCCATTTTGAGACTGTCTAAAGTTCTACTGTTTGTCAGTCTTTATTGACCGGCTTCTTCCTTTTATTCCGCATCAGAGACCCATGGTGCTGAAAAATGTCTTCAAACAATGGTAGGATACTCCCTAGGACCTCAATCCATGCAAATGTCCCATATTCTCCCTTGGATGAACCACCCGAATACCGTGAGGGGAAAACCTCGTGCTCCCATTCTACCCACTCTGGAGTCACATATACTAACAACGAAACCGGAGCCTGTTGCAATGCATGAGGAAGTCGTGAGAATTGACACTATGGCACCCAAAGTCACTTACATGCCAGATCACCAAAAGGTCTTGCATATTCTCATTCCCCTCCTAAAGGAAAAAGCATCACGCCTGATCATCGAGACCAGCCAGGCTGATCGCAAGGTCTTGCGGATCCCAACTACGTTAAGAGGAGAGGAAGGCACTTACCATCCCCAAGGGTAGGCTTACATGTGCGATTCCCAAAAATTCTTGCACATTCTGAATTCCTTGACAAGAGGAGATCTGATTCACCCGATTACAACCGGGACTCCCTCATCATCGGCTTTGTCTCTTAGTAACACACCTCTTCCTCAGCTCGACCACCTAGATCAGGCCACCATTGTTGATCTAAGGAAGCAGGCTCAAGAACTCCTTGGTCAACTGAAAGTCATTAGAAAAGGAAAGACCAAGGCAGAGGAGGTCCCCTTGAAATTTACAGCCTCGAAACCATCGTTGGGGTTTGTTTCAGAGACCCAAAGTCCTGATTTGCTTGGGACCATTGAAGGACCGCTCTACAAAGATGCTAAGGTGCTGCCAGAATGGGATCTCTATAGTCACCAAGCCCATCAAACCATAAGGAAGATGAATTATGAACGCATGACCAATCATCAAGGACTAAAAGACAGAAAAAGGATGATTATTCCATTCAAAGCCGTTGAGATAACTGCTGCCCAATACGACAGAAGAAAAGGAGTCGGATATGCCAGAGCTTCTCACTCTTTCGCTTAGAACTATGAAGCCTGTCATACAATCAATATGATGACCCTTCATGATCCATCATCAACACTCTCCAAATCTTCCCTCTCTAAGCCAGATTCTCATCAACGCACAAGCACTACCATTATGGTCTCGGAGGCATGACCCTAAGCATGCCCTCAAGTCTTGGTGTATGACTTTAAAACACACTACCATTACGGTCCCGGCGACATGACCCTAAACGCTGCTTCCTCAAAAGACGGACACAAAGAAAACCCGAAAGGGTGTCATGGGTAAAAACGTCAAAAGAAAATAAAACAAAAAAAATGACAGGGCACGGTAGTACCATCAGCTATCATGAGCCAAAGACGTCCAACAATAAAAAAATAGACGGGCACGACGAAAATCTAAAAGGGCATCGTGAGCAAAAATAAAAAAATGGCAGACATGGTGTAAGCACCATGGAAAAAAATGCTACAAAAAGAATTTCACAAGGACGTGCGAAAAACACAAATGGCGCATTCCCCAAGGACTTGGACGAAAACCCGAAAGGGTGTTTAAGTCAAAGACACGTGAAGGGTGGACGTGTCCGTAGAAGAGGCCAATAGAAAAATAAATAAATAAAAATGCAAAGCACAAAAATGAGAGAATGCTGACCAAAGTGTAAACAAAAAATGGTATTTCAATCCATACGTTCTGTTAACGTTCATGTACAAGTCCGGGTAAAAAGTGGCAAGAGAGAGATGGAAAGAAGAGCACTCCTAGAAACGATCGACAACCTCGTTGATCTTCTCTCTCTATGACAACCCAAATTTTTTTAAAACTGAATAATAATAATAATAATAATAATAATAATAATAATAATAATAATAATAATAATAATAATAATAATAATAATAATAATAATAGTAATAACAATAATAATAGTAATAATAATAATATAAAAATAAAACAAAATACCTATATAAATAAATAATTTTGAGTGATAGTTCATGGTGTCAAGAATATACCATAGGGATTGTTCTTTTTATATTTCCTGATATGTTTTGAAAGAGGTCTTGTTATTTTGAAATAGGTAGCATAGTTAGCTTTTTTGTTAAAAATTAAGTGTCTCAAAACCACTTTAAATTGTGCTAGTCCATTTTGTTAGTGTGGACCTTTGATGCACCAGCTTTTACAAAAAAAATTAACCTTAAAAGGTGGGTACAACAACCTACGCGGCAACTCAATATAGTAGCTTTTGCATATTTACTGCATGGCAATTCAATACTCCCTACTTATGTATATGGGACATGAGATGTTATAAAAGGTGTGACATGGGACATGAGGTGGCAATTCAATACTCTCTCATAAAAGGCTATAAGACATCTCGTACATGAGGGGTTGTAATTTAAAATATCTCTCTCTCTCTCTCGCTATTTTCTCTCCCTCTCATAAAAGGCCCATTTACGGGCTCAGTATTAACAAGGGGCCCGAGACACTCTCTCAACAAGGCATGTTGTGTTGTCAGATAGCAATGGGGCACCACTCGGACAAAACCAAGCAATTGCCATTCAATCTTTGATTTGATTCTTAGTAACGCTAGCGTCTAGTCATGTAAGTGACTTCATTTTTCTATAAAATTATCAATTGAGTTAAAAAAAAAATTTATATTTAATCGTAATATTACCAATACTATAAGATTTACACATTTCTGTATTTAATTGTATTTTTATCTGTCCGTAAATTTTAGATGCTATAAGTTTTACTTGTTCCTGTAAAATGATTATCAGTGAATTGGCATTCCCATAAAATTGTAACATTTACATATTTAGCTTTGGATTTCCATAAAAGCTCATCTATTGATAATAGACTGTTCATCGTGTTACCTGTCAAGAATGTTTTACAAAACTACTACCTTTCTGAAACCATGGCCCAAAATGTTTGATTGGTTACCTGTTGGAATTTCAATGGAAGTGATTGTTTTAAATTGTTTCAAGTGAATTCATGTTAATGATTTCAAGGATAAACTGGATATGCGATATTGCTATTTCTGATGTTTAACGAATTTCAGAGATACTTTAAGTATATAAGTGGACTCATCAGGTATGCCGATAAGGATAAGTGGATCTATCCGGTACGCCGGTAGGGATAAAGTGGGCTTATTCGGTACGCCAGTAAGGTATGATTGGGACGCTAGTAGGGTACTTTATGAAATCTTTTGAATTATGCATCTCTGATAAAGTGTTTATATGTATTTCAATTTTTTAGATTATGCTAAATTGTGTATTACTGAAAGTAAAATTGTTCTCTATAAATGCTTTTCCTCATATTGTTACAGTAGACATCTTTTTAGAAAATGTTTATATCTTCCAACCATGATTATTTTGAGGACTATGATGATCACTTATTGAGTAGCAAAACTCATCAAACTATAGTAAATTCTTTTCAGGGTAATTGTAGTCTCATAGTTTGAATGCACAGTAGGACCAACTTTGAAGAAATTGTAGTCATGATTAAATTTTCCTTTGTAACTTTTGGTCAAATTCACCATTGTAAATTTTATCCTATCAATAGATGTATATATATCTAGACCTTCATGTTAATATTAGTTATGAGTAGACGTTGTACAGATTCTTAGAGATGGAAAATTTTGTTTTGTTCTTTAAGAATTAACTCACATCTCAAGAATTTTAGTGTTATAAAAGTTGGGGTGTGAAAATTTTGGTATCAGAGCAATAGGTTTAGGATTCCTATAAATTTGAATAGGAATATACTCTAACTCATACTTATTATATGTACTGACTAGTACGAGGTCAAGATCTCGAATGGCTGTAACTAATATGGAGGGAATTCATAAATCCTTGGAATATGTGGTTGCCCTTATGGAACATCAAATGGAGAACAACAATCCACCTAAGCAGTCAGCTACGGGAAATGATGGGTGTAATATCAAACAATTTAAGAAATTAAACTCACCTTCCTTTAAGCGTGCTGCAAACGCACTAGAAGCCGAAGGATGGATTATGCATTTGGAGAAAATATTTGAGGTAAGGAAATGTCCCGATGATAAGAAGGTCACCTTGGCAGACTTTATGTTGGAAGGTAAAGCAGAACATTGGTGGCTGATGGCAAAAAGAGTACTGGTCTTAGAAAATAAACCCTTGACTTGGACAGATAAGTTAGGTTAGAACTACACCATCTAATCGATAACAATATGAAAGAGCACATAAAAGGCCAAAGCCGATACCATTTCAAGTCCCACAAAAACCTTGTAGAAGATGGGGGAAGAAACATGGGATGACACCTTGTTATTGGGAAACCGAAGCTTGTTTCCAATGTGGGAAGTTGGGGCACAACATCAAATATTGTCTTGTCTTGAAAATGTACTAACATTCAAAGCCAGGAGAGGCAGCCTAGAAACCTCAGATGAAGGGAAGAGTACTCGCGATCACCCAGCAAGACACTCAGGCCTCAAAATCGGTGATCCAAGGTACTCATACTATCTTTCAAAAAGTAGCTCATGTTTTGATTGATCCTCAATCTACTCATTCATTGTGTCATTACACTTTGCATGCCACTTAAGGGTAGAACCAAAACAATTGGAATACATTCTAGAGGTAGCCACAACTATGGGGAATTCAATTGATACTAATCTAGTATAGAAATGTTGTGTAATAAGGATAGAAGAAAAGGAACTGTTAGTGGATTTAATGCTCTTAAAAACTCAAGATTTTGATGTAATCTTAGGCATGGATTGACTCTCTGTATACCATGCAAATATTGATTGTTACAAGAAAATTGTTATTTGTATTCCGAATCAACCAGTATTTTGCCTAGAAGGTATCAAAGAAGCTTCCTCGCCATTTTTAATCTCCTCCATTCAGGCTAATCGCCTCCTTCAAAAACGATGTCAAGGCTTTCATGCCTATATTAATGAAGATAGAAAGGAAAAGATAAACTTGGATGCCATTCCGGTCGTCCAAGAATTTCCTGACGTATTCCCTGAGGAATTATCAGGGTTACCACTTGACAGGGAAGTTGAATTTTTCATTGAGTTACTTCCTGGGACAGTCCTAATTTCTAAGGCCCCTTACCGAATGACACTTGTGGAGCTTAAGGAACTTAAACAACAATTGAAAGAATTATTAGATAAAGGTTTTATCAGACCCAGTGTGTCACCTTAGGGTGCTCTGGTATTGTTTGTTAAAACGAAAGATGGGTTCATGAGGTCGTGTGTTGATTATATCCAGTTAAACCAGATGATAATGAAAAATAAGTATCCACTACCTAGAATTGATAATTTATTTGATCAATTACAAGGATCACAAGTATTTTCAAAAGTTGATCTCAGATCTGGATACCATCAGCTTAATATTAGAAGTGATGATGTTCCCAATACAGTTTTCAAGACAAGATATGGCCATTATGAATTTTTAGTAATGTCTTTTGGATTAACCAAAGCACCGGCTGTATTTATGGATTTGATAAATCGAATCTTTAAGCCCTTTATGGATAAGTTTATTGTGGTATTCATCGATGATATTCTAATCCATTCCAAGGATCGGGAGGAACATGAGAAACATGTAAAAATGGTATTGCAAATACTAAGAGAAAAGAAGTTGTATGTCAAAGTAAGTAAATGTGAATTTTTGCTAGAACAAGGGACATTTTTAGGACATGTAATATCAAAGGAAGGTTTATCAGTTGATCCTTCAAAGGTTGAAATCGTTGTTAATTGGAAACAACCAAGTAATGTGACTGAAGTTCGAAGCTTTTTAGGATTGGCAGGTTATTACAAAAGATTTGAAGAAGAATTCTCTCAAATTGCAACTCCATTAACTTGATTGACGTAAAAAAATATCAAATTTGAATGGTCATAAGAATGTGAGGAGAGTTTTCAAGAACTAAAATCTCAATTGACTTTAGCACTTATTTTAACTATTCCTGATGGGAGTGGGGGATTTGTGATTTATAGTGATGATTCACATGAAGGCTTAGGTTGTATATTAATGCAATATGGGAAGGTAGTGGCATATGCATCAAGACAGTTGAAAGAATATGAAAAGAAGTATCCAATTCATGACTTGGAGCTGGCTGCAATAATATTTGCTTTGAAAATTTGGAGGCATTATCTATATTGTAAGCAATTTGAAATATACACAAATAATAAGAGCCTGAAATACCTCTTTTCCCATAAAGATTTAAATATGCGGCAAATAAGATAGATAGATTTCCTAAAAGACTCTGATTGTACAATCCATTATCATTCGAGAAAGGCTAACGTTGTGGCTGATGCTCTAAGTAAGAAATTTGTAGGAGTTTTAGCTCATCTAATGATCCAAGAGTTGAAATTGTTAGAAGACATAGTGGATTAGCATCTGGCTCCGTCCCTTAATGGTGCAGTAGGTATGATTGCCAACATCAAAGCAGAACCCCAACTAGTTCAACAAATTCAGTTGGCATAAAAGAGGGACCCTCAACTTATAAAAATTGTAGAAGAGGTGAAGCAGGGAAAGAGAGACGAATTCTCTATACGTAGTGGTAACTTGTTGAGATTCAGAGGTCAGGTTTGTGTTTCGAAAGATGCGAGTGTAAGAAAGTTATCTTGGAAGAAGCACATCACTCCCGTTATACTATACATCTCGGTAGTACTAAGATGTACCAGGACTTGAAGAAAACCTTATCGTTGAATGACATAAAAAAGGAGGTGGCAATATTTGTGTCCTAGTGCCTAACATACCAGCAAGTAAAAGCTGAGCATCAGAAGCCTGCTGGGTTGTTACAACTCTTACCTATGCCAAATTGGAAGTGGGAGCACATTTCTATGGATTTTGTCTCCAGCTTACCTAGAATAAGTTCAGGGCATGACAACATTTGGGTCATTATGGACCGGCTGACCAAAGTTGCCCACTTTCTATCGATCGGTATGACTTACACTTTGGATCAACTAGCCCAGTTGTATATCATATCGGTATGTTGGTAGGGATTAAATGGACTCATCTGGTATGCTGGTGAGGTATGATTGGACCTGCAGGGATCAAGTGAACTTATCCAGGACGCTGGTGGGGTATATAAGTGATCTACTTGGGAGGCCAATAGGGTACTTTGTGAAATCTTTTGAATTATGCATCTATGTTAAAGTGTTTATATGTATTTCAATCTTTTAGATGATGCTAAATTGTGTGTTACTGAAAGTAAAATTGTTTTCTATAAAAGCTCTTCCTCATATTGTTTCAATAGATATCTTTTTAGAAAATGTTTGTATCTTCCAACCATGATTATTTTAAGGCTATGATGATTACTTACTGAGTAGTCAAACTTATCAAACTATGGTAAATTCTTTTCAGGGTAATTGTAGTCTCATAGTTTGAATGCACAGCAGGACCAGATTTGAAGAAATTATAGTCATGATTAAATTTTCCTTTGTAACTTTTGGTCAAATTCACCATTGCAAATTTTTTCCTATCAACATATGTACATATCTAGACCTTCATGTTAATATTAGTTATGAATAAACTTTGTACAGATTCTTAGAGATGGAAAATTTTGTTTTGTTCTTTAAGAATTGACTGTCACATCTCAAGAATTTTAGTGTTATAAAACTTTGGGTGTGACACTCTCGTTGCCTCGGAAAGCATGATAGTCTTCTGTGCACGTTCCTTGAGATCAGTCACCGCTTGGGTAACTCATGCCACAGAAGCAGTCCCTAGTTCAATGGTACAGTTGAGTCCAGAAAGCTCATCGGTCAGGACCTGGTTCTCTGCTCTCCAACAGTTCATTTCCCACACCAGCTCATTGAAATCATTAGTCATCCTCATAATTTCATCCTTTAGAGCCCTCATCTTGGCTAAGCGGGCTGCCCCCTGCTTGTTAAATTCGGACTTCTGGGCAACCAGAGAAGCCCTCCTCTGCATGCATGCATCCACTTCCCCGCGATGTCGCACAAGCAAAGCTTCCAAAGAGGCCAATTGAGAGCCCTGTAGCTCACTTACTTCTACCTCTTCCTTCAAACCCTCCACTCGCTTGCCCTCAAGCTCTTTCAAAAGATTGTCGAAATGGGCGAAGACCTCCTTTTCATAGTCTATAATGCTTAGAGCGGCAGTGCATCCACGAAGATTGGCAATCTCAGAGTCAAGCATTGCCCCTTCAACAATTGGAGACCCGACCGTAGCATACCTATGACCATGGCAAACTTTGTGCTAGAAGGTGGGCTGGTCATTGACGAACTTGGGGCAGAAGTCACTTCAGTTGAAGTGACAACAGTAAGGACGACAGCTCTCTCTGGGGACACGTCAGTAAGGGCCACACTAAAAGACCCTTCCGGCTCTGAGCGAGACTCAACGTCCGATGACAAAAGCACTAAGGCCTCAGCTACATCGATCGTATCAAAATGAGGAGCCACCATTGGTTGTTCGAACATCACACTGACGTTAAGGTCTTCTTCAGTGATGATGTCCGCACCCCCATCAATGGCCCCTCCAACTGTGCAAGTCATCTCCATTATTAAAAGAGGGTCGTTCTACCTGGAACAAGAAGCCAAGTCAAAGCTAACCCTCCTAGAAGACTAAGGTGCAATCGATGTTGACTCTCACAGCGGGTGCGCAGTTGAAGGAATTGCCTCTGATATAGAAGGTGTGTTGGCAAGGAATTGCCGCAGCAGACAGGGTTGTATCTCCGGCCTCGAGCAAGGTTGAGCAACGGGAACTAGTTACGGGCTGAGACCCAGGAGCTGATTTGGTCAACCTCGCACTCTTCCTTCGAGGGGAAGGATCTTGTGCATACTCCAACTCAAAAACATCTGAGGACATTAGCTTCTTCCTCCTTTTCTTCTCTCTTTGGGGTGGTTCAGGCCTCTCTGAAGCATGGCCATACCGAAAACTAGCATCAAGGGCTGAATGGGGACAACTGTCAATAAGGGTGTTATAGTCATGAATGGGGCGCTCCTCTTGACCACTGATCTTTCGGCCTTGTTTTCATTCAAAGACAGAATAGAGGTCATCAAAAAGCATTCCCATCCTCTCTTTAAGGGCAAGAACTTGCGATAATTCCTCATCCACCGCCATTTCCTAGGGCACCCCAAGTTGCTGACAGTCCAAGGGATATTCTAGCTCGAAGAGCTTCTTGAATGCAGGTGACACAAAGTTCTAGCCTTGCTTGGTATCATGGGGTCAAGAATTGTTCTCCCCTTTCCATGGATGATCCACTTGCCAATACCAGCTATTGGTGATTCACCACCAACGCCAATAGGCTTCTGTAGCCTGACCTACCCTGCCATAATGAGGAACAACGAATTTGTTTACCTTGGTGATGTTTATGTATGTCGCCCAGGCTGTCCTCACATGTGTCGCCTTCCAAGATTCGCGGCAAGTCCCCAAGTCTTCCTTCTTCTACTTGGAGCCTTCCTTCCTATATTGCTTCTCGAACAAGACAATGAATGGGCATCCCTTTTCTAGCCTATGTTGTCAAGTGAAATGGTGAGACTAGTATGCTTCAAGCTGTGAGCCAAATGTCGTTCTGAAAGGCAGGATACCTCCCCTTACGCTCAAAAGACATATCAGCTCGGAGATGCCAGTAGAGGCACCATCCAGCTCGTGGCCCATCTAGTTGACAAAAGCATGGTCAGTGCAACCACCCATAAGAAATGGGTTACGACGTGTGAAGGAGTCGCCAACAAATAAGCTTCGTGAGTGACCAGGGGTATGGAATTGACCCTTTTGCCCTACAATCTTCACAAGATGAGGGCACATAGTTACAGATAGAGCAGCATTTGTCACATATGTACTTGGGAAGTACGCGGAAAGCCAGCCGGACAGATAATGAGCTGGGAAAGATGTCTTGAAATTCCCTGGGCTCTCCTCCTACCAACTCGGGTCCGTCTCCTCCTTTAAATGGCTTACCTCTAGAAATCGCCCCTAGGCCATGGTAAATTCTACATAACATTGGTTGCGCCAGGCATACTAGTGTCCTCGTGCTATGTCACAGGCTGAAAAGAAGCAACCTGGTCGGATCACGTTGCTTGGACTGGGGAGGGCGAACATGCATATGAAGAGGGCCAGATATGCAGGAAGGTACACGCCATCCTTCACAGACTGGAGTACGAAAGTGGCACTGGTCACTTCCGCCCTTTCCTTGCCCTTGCTGCTCAGAACACAATATTCTAGTTCTATGGTATCAAGGCGCTTCTCATAGAAGAACCTTACCCAACGGGAGAAGCTCACCTGACCATCACTAGCATGTGAGCTGAGGAGCTAGTAGGTTTCAAACATCTCTCTGAGGTTGGGAGGAGGGACCTCACCCCCCAAAGATTTTCCACTAAAGATGACTGAATTATGGGGGACGAATTCGTCATACATGGCCCCCATCAGTGATAGACCCCCGATAAAGTGCAGGTCCAATAAAGAAATTCATTGTTTGCCATGACCAAAGAGCCATGTGTTGCTAACATGGCTCCAACACTCCAAGAGGGCCCTCATATTATTTGAACAATGGTCAAAGTACCCAACAGAGCTTTGCACATCCTCGTGAACATGGAGAATTTCAAGGGTCGAAGGACTGTACCCCTTTCAAAACTGATGCTCACCCTACATTCTAAGCCCGTGAGGGGACCAGATTAACCCCTTCATTTTGGCCATTTGTCTCCCCATTGTGGAGAGATCCTCACTAGAGGTTAGATCCCGGTGCAGGAAATGAAATAATGGAATCCCCTCTTCTCGGACTATAGACTCCCCATAATCAATCTCAAAGCGGGCAGTCTCACTGGAAAACGTAACACCTAACGGCCATTCCAAGGCACAAGCAGGCTTTGTGAGCCATATGGGCTCCCCTCTCACCAAACTAACACCTGTGAGGGTGGCAGTCCCAAGCTCTCTCAATTTGGGGAGTTTCTTGACCAGAGGCACATCATCTGAGAAACCAGAGGTCACAGGTCAAGGTCGCACAAAAACCCAGAGAAAAGTCAAAGAAAAGAAGACATAGGGCCTAGCAAAAATTCGGCAGCATCTCCCCTGTAAACTGGATTTTTGACAAAAAAGGTGCTCGAAGAAGTCAAGGCACCCCGGAGGATGCTCAAGGGAACTGAACTGTGGGACGTACCCAATTCAGACGAACCCTGGCAAAGTCCCCTTCCAGTTAGGTGAAATCCATGCAAACTTCCTCAAGTGGCACCATAAATTCCTAAGAAGCATTGAAAGTGCTTAAAAGTCATTAAAAGTGCCCAAAGAGTGTTAAAAGCACTCTAAGAGCATCAAAAATACTTGAAAGGCATTTAAAATGCTTGAAAAGTGCTTAAAATGCTTAAAAGGCACTTAAAATGCTCAAAGAGTGCTTAAAATGCTCGAAAAGCACTTTAAATGCCTAAAAAGCACTAAAAATATGCAAAAAGCGCCAAAAATGCTTAAAATAGCACCAAAAATGCTTAAAATAGCACCAAAAATGCTTAAAACACCACCAAAAATACTATTTAAGCACTAAAAATGTGCAAAGAAGTGCAAAATAGCTTAAATTGCACGAGGGAATGCCTAAGTGCTAAATGGTATTTAAATATGATAAGTTGGGCACTAAAAAGACATGGAAAAAAGAAAAAAAACACGGAAGACAAGAAGATCACCAAACTCTTTGGTACCGGATGATGTGGCCATCGAGCCCCACCACATGCAGTAAAGCCCAGTTTTGCAACCCCCCACATGCATCCCACTCTAGACTGCTCTCCCAATGTCCCTCTCTGAAATTTCAAAAATGAATGAGAATGACCAAAAGTGGCCATAGAGATGCTTTTTCACCTTCCCACCACTATCCCTCACAAACTTCATATCCCAAGAGGGTCCATGAACACTTCAGCGTCATTTTCATAAAAGAAGGGGGACATTTTGGGAAGGGATAAAGGAAAAAGACGCATATGCCCTAGGGTCTAATGGTCAACGGATGGTCAAACGGCGTCAAAATCGCACGAAACTGGCACCAGGGCATGAAGAAAAATTCTCCAAACAAGACGGGCCCCACTCATCAGCCAAACAGAGCCTTCAGACTGAGCCTTCAAGCCCATTTAGGGCCCAATGGACGCCACTTTCTTTTTCATCCCTCTTTTTTGATGCAAATGGGCCGGGTTGGGCCTCACGCTCGAGCCCGAGCCTAAATTCTCTTCTCTCTCTCATGCGCATCTCTACATATGCGCACGCACCTCGTCCCCTCCGTCCATGGGCCGAGCTGGGCCTTCTGACTCGCTCCCAAGCCCAAACTGCTCTCTCCCCCCTCTCACGTGTGCACACACGCGCACCACCTCTTCACACATGTTTGACTCTCTCTTTCTTTTTCGCACACACGTGTGTGCCCCACTTTCACACACGAGCTCTCACTCTCGCACACTTAGACTTGTGCATGTTTCTCCGCCACGTACGTAATGTCCTTTCTCTATCTGTCACACGCATGCGCGTCTCCCTTCTCTCTTAGTTCTTCTCTGTCTCCTCTTCGCACACTTGCATCCACATGCCTGCTCTTGCTCGGGCGTGCGTTTCTCCTATTCCACACATGCATATCGTGCGACATTTATGTCCATTACCACCATGCTCACCATCCCCGTTGAGTCGCACCACCTTCACCTCACCATTCCCTTCATAATGCATGAAATTCGCCATTCACTAGCGGACCACCCTCTTCATCCCTCATAAAAACTCGCTCCATTCCCCAGTGACTCGAGCTACGGCATGCTCACTCCATTCATCTCATACAAGAGCTCACTTTGTTCCCAATGAGTTGTACCCTTCACAACCAATCCACCATCACTTAATTTCTCTCGTAAAAACTCACTCCATTCCACGGTGAGTCATACCATCCACCATCAACTCTCCATCATACACAAAGACCCATTCTATTCCCCGGTGAGTCGCACCCTCCATCACCATCCCATTCATCTCACACAAGAATCCACTCCATTCCCCCG
>NW_006497454.1:1688406-1702483 GCF_000471905.2 Amborella trichopoda
AGAGAGGCTTTGTCGGAAGTTTGAAAAAACCAGACTGAGTTGTTCACTAAAAGCCTTGCCTTTCTTTGCGCAAGCCACTTTCACTAATAATCGTAGGCATCTTATTTCAAATTAGACAGCTTGGGTATTTCACAAAGTTCTAGAAATTTTTCTTTGAATTTTAAACCTAGTAAATAACACACTCAGAATCTCATAATTTGAAATCCGATAGACAAGAGTATTTGTGACCTCCTTGTACCACAAGTAAATGGTCTCTTTGTAAGCTTTTTTACACATACGTACGTGCGCACACACACACAAGAACAATTTTATTTAAGGTTGAAACCTTATTTGTAGAAATTAAATTACAATAATTTATGCCGTCTATTTTATTTGGATAGTGTACATTATCTACTATCTTAAAAGATGTGTCATGTATTGATATTGTTTTAATAGACGTATCAAATCTACACATGTGTAGAGTATATGTTTGTGTGTAACAGTAATAGTTATAATTGATTATAAAATATATAATTTAATTTATAATTTTTTGTGATCCCAAAATCACTCTTAGCCATTAGATGTTGAATTTGATGGCTTAGGGTGTCTCATAAAGTTCGAAAAATTTGTTTTAAACTTTAAATCTAGTCGAGATACAGTTACAACACCTGAGCAAGAGTAATTATGACTTCTTTGTACTAAAAGTAAATGGCGTCTTTATATATTTTTTCTTTTTTTATCTAAACCAATATCCGGCCTTGTTGAAAGACTTGGCTAATTCTAGACTTTAACTTTCAATTTTTACCTTTGTAACTAATTCATCTCATGGTATTGTTTTTCTAGAGTTGGGAATGGGCCAGGTGGTACAACCTTGTAAAACTAGGGCTTCGGCAAATAAATGTGGTCCGAGGGTCTAGTTAGGGCCAAGCCATTACCACCTAAGGGTAAGGCGAGGTTTGGCCTAGGCTAAGGCCATAACAGGATGGGCTTAGTCGGGCTATTTCTGCCCTCTCCGACCCTTTCTTTTTTTTTCTTTTCTTATTTGTTCTTTCTTTTTCTCTTTAAGTGCATTGGGCCCGCCCTGGCTTGAGCTAGAGCCAGGTTTGGGCCAGGTCGTTTTTGACCCAGTTAGGGTCAGGCCAGGCTCGGGCTGGCTTTTTGGAGATGAGAGCTAGGGCTTAGTATGCTCCCAAACCTTTCTATTTTATAGAGAGAACCTCCGTGAGAATAGATCTCAGTTGTCTCAACACAAAAAACAAAAAAGAGGTTGTATTTGAAAATGGATATGAGTTGACCATATGCGTTTTGAACGTGGTGTATTGATGTGACATGATGAGAGATAGTGTCATTGCCTACATATCAAATCAAATACCGAAACAAACTCCACCGCCGCAGGAGTCGATGCCACACCAAACCCTATATCCTCTCTTTCTCTAACTATCTTTGAATTCAACTCTTCTGTTCAACCAAACGGAACTGTATTTTGAACAACCGCACTCCAGCAAACAAAGACAAAAAAAAAAAGAAAATATCTCAAGAGTCGAAAATATTTCAACAATAAATTAAAGAAAATGGTCAAAAAAACGAACCCACTATAAATTGTTTGAAAAGCGATTCTCATTCATGTCAGCAATTTGAATAATCAAAGCTTTACTTAGCAAGTGAAAATAATAGTATAATAATAATAACAACTATTTATTAAAAAAAAAAGAAGTAATAATAGTGGTGTTGCGATAATGATAAAGTTGAAAGAAATAATAGAGTATGAAGGGACGATTATGATTTTCCAAAGAGTGGTCTTCATGTTCAATCTCAACCATCCATTTGACAATTGGCATGCAATCGTTGGTCCCACCCAATAGTTATTACTCTAGCACGCCTAATCACCTGTTTTCTTGTGCACATGCGTAATCCCCATATTATGGTGTTACATAAGTATTGGCAATAATAATACTCTCAAATATTCAAATGAGAGATAGTGATGATGATGTTATGCATCTATCAAATCAACTAATGCTAATTCTCTCTCTCTCTAAAGCTCCCTCTCTCTCTAAGGCATGTTTAGGCAGGTTGCCAACTCCATCCAACAATTGTTCTTCTCAATATTTAGGTTTTGACTTTTGGAGAAAGGTGAAGTTGCCATGGTTTTCTTGAATTGATTCTTTAACACCCCGAACTTTCTTGCTGGTAAAAGACATTCCAATTTTATATCTAATCAAATAAATAAAATGGACTCATTGGCTTTCTAAAAATATCTTTGTTGAAAGGGAAAGAAAAAAAAAAGAAACAAATAAAATGGTGAGATCACCTCAAACCAACACCCCATAAAGGGGTTACTTTTTAGTCTTTTCCTCGCCTATACTTTTTAGTCTTTTCCTCGCCTATGTACCTCCTCCACAATGCTACTGCAATGGGATACGGTTTTTATGAGTCTTAGGACTCATATATAGATATGCGTCCGCTCTTTATGATCAGTGTTTGAGATAGATTTTAGATTTAATTTTTTAGGTATATATAATATCTAATATGGAGATTAGTAATTTGTAAAAATAAACAAATTTAAAAATTATAGTTTTTTGAAGAAAAATTTTAGATAGTTTTTATCTTACTTGAGGGGACCACCACTCTACAACAATACATGTGTGATGCGTTGGGCGACGCAAATGTTTAGGAATGTCCTAATGCATAAAGCACTTTTCCATTAAAAAGGTACCCTTGTCTCAGATGGAAACCACCCAAACCCAGACCTCATGTTGGATCTAACCCAACTGGGACTTTACCCTACACAATTTGAGTCCAGTTCATACGGAGCAAACCCATCGGGTCCATTTTAAGGCTCCAAAACTAGATTGTCTTGTTGACCCACTAGGTTTATGGGTCAAGTCCACTTAATTACTTGTTCTAAATAACCTTAAATACCCCAGCTAGTTTTGAATTCTAAACCTGAAATATTTCTATTTTTGCAACCAGGAATAAGTAGGGACGTTTATGTTAGGGTACAATTTGTTAATTTATTTTAAAGTTTGACTTTTAAAACTATTTTCTTGTTTTCTTTTCTCGATGGTCTGCTTTGTTTTTGTGGTACCATTGGACCACCACCCTTTAACATCCTTTCTTTTTCACTCTCTCTACACGGTATTTAACATTGCAAGTATGATACGTACATCGTCATTGATTGCCAGCCTCATGCTTGCATCACCTTCACCATCGCACCTCTCTCTCTCTCTCCACGTTTTTCTCTTGCACCCTTTCAACGTACCACGTATCAAGTGTAGTCCTAGAATAGTATTTAACACATATAATTGTAACATTTTTTTTTTTTTTTACAATAACAGTAAAATTCAAGGAGTTCGTTGCGTTTTGAGGTGAGGCGTTAAAGAGAAGGGAAAGCTTTCTATGTTCCCCAATAATATAAAAGTTTCATTTTCCTATTTATCCAACTGTTTATGGGGGGTTTAAGATTGTCTCAATCATAATGTCATGTCTCTATATTATTTTATTTTTAATTTTTTTTTATAAATTATTTTGACACGAAATTTTGGACGTCCATTTCTCTATTAAACTCGTACTAACAAAAAGTATAAAAAAAATATTTTCAATAAAATAAAATGATAAAATAGCCTTAAAAGTTTCAAGGGGTATTTTAATCATTATTTGTTATCGAAAATTTATTGTTAATATTTTTTATAGGTGCGTCCCAATGAGAAGATGGCACGTACCCAATTCATATTAAGAAACTTTGTATTAAAAAAACTAAAAAAAAATACTTTGAGACGTCGGATCTAAGATCAAACAGTAAGTGGTTCTCTTTATAAAAAATGGACGGCTGGATGGTAGGGGGAGGATAGAACTTCTATCTTGTAGGAGGAACATAAAAAGCTTTCCCTAAAAAGGAACAAGAGTTTTGAGTATAGGAGAACGACTTCTTAGCTCTTTCGAATCTATTTTTATTGTCAAATTGAGCTATTGTATTTGTGACCAATTTGGCAATGGTTAGTTTTTTGTTGTGATTTTAAGCGAATTTTTGAGTATGCAACTCAGATTCTTAGGAAGAGTTTTCTGATCCGGCTGTATCCTGGTGATGCATTCACCATAGACCCTATTGTATCTCATAAATGTATCGAGTAGGGGATGATCAACACTTCGAAGAAAGCAAGCTCCTCTCGTTCCTCCAGACCCATACATCCTTTATCACTCTATTTAACCTCCGAAACCTGTTTTAATCGTTACGACAATTTAACTGTTACTATGAGCATTTCTGTTGCCAAATATAACATCTGAAACCTGATTAAATTCCTGCATGAATTTAATAGGTACTAGGAATATTCTAGAGATTTTTCTTTTGATATTAACTCCGGATAAGGGGAGGTGCTATTGATTTTTCGAGAATAGGATGTTAGTGAAACTGTATAAAACCTAACAATTTTCGAAGTGTTAAGTTGACGAGATGATTGCTAGAAGCTCGTTGAAAGCAATAACCCAGGATTTCATAAGGCTGGATCGTTTTGAAGGTATAAATTTTAGAAGATGACTGTCTAAAGTCTTATTTTTACAGAGGAAAAGATTGGAGTATGTACTAAGAAAGCCACATCTCGTTGTTGTAATTACTCCCTCAGAATCTACCGGTGATCAGACTACTACATATCGGATTGCCACATAAATTCAAGAATGGGATGAAAATGATTATGTATGTAAATGACATATCCTAAATGCTTTAAGTCATCATTTGTTTAAGGCTTCAGAAGTTAAATATAAAACAGAAGATGCTGGTAAAAAGAAATATCTTATTAGCAGATACTTAAATTTTAAAAGTACAGAAGAGAAATTAATATTGGCTCAAATCTATGATTTTTAGCATTAAACTTGATAAATATTTCATGTTGGGGCAATAATCGACAAGTTGCCACCCTCCTAGAAAGACTACATAAACACACTTATGCATAAGTTAGAAGACTTCTACCTCAAACATTTGATTACTCATCTAAGAATTGACAAGGAGACTAGACTCCGAGATGGTTAAAAGTTCAAATCTCCTATGGTTGCCAGAGCCTAAATAGTTGAAGGTTCGAAAAAGAAGAAGCCGAAAACTGAAAAAAGAATCAAGATCGACGGAAAGAAAGAAGAAAAGTGAAACATTATCTACTCAACTTTAATCATCCTCTAAGAGCCACTCTACTCTATAAAAACGGTTTCGTACTCGCTATTTCACACATTTTTTAACTAACTTGGCTCTCTCCAAAATTCTCTACCATCTTTCTCTCTAAAAATAAAAACTCAACACCAAAGCTTGATTTTGATGAATCTAGAATCAATTTTTTCATTGATAGATCCTTGGGGCAGTTAATATAGACCAAGGTCAATTATTGGGCTTCAAAAAAGAGAGAGGCAGTTTTAAAACTGCTTTTACATGAAAACCAAGTCAAAAGAAAGGCTTCTAGCAGACCAATATGAGTCCAGGCGAGACCCGATTTGAGTCACCCCAGTCCAATTCGGCGAGTCCAGAGTTGGCTCAGCAGTGTTTTAAACCGTAACCCAGACGAAGCAGAATATATTTTTTTAAAAGAAGAAGCAGGATATTTTAGGTCGTTTAACTCGACCAGCTGTAGTGTCCTAGTTACCAAAAGATTTAGGTATTTGTTGAGAAGGTACCTAAATGTAGGGGTCGCAATGGATCGGATCCACCGGATCCAAACCCGGATCTAAATACTATTCAGTCTCAAAAATTTTGAACCATGCCTGGATCCATTAGGTCTTGGGTCTGCACGTTGGGTCTTGGGCCTGGTTGAATCCATTGCCACCCTATTGACTATGAAATTATTAAATTTATTTTTGGCCTTTTTTTTTACCATCATATATCCTAGGATTGTGACTTTTTTGCTAATAATACTGTAAACGTTACCAATATTGTGACAATATGAACACTAAGTACGTGCCTAAATATTCATAACTGCCATCATATACTCTATTATAGGTACAGTTAGGACCCGACTCGAACCCGAATAGTATTTGAGTCCAAAATTTGAACCCATGCCGAGACCCAATGTCGAGTCTACCTATCGGGTCCATTGCCAACCCTACCTAAGTGAATTACATGCAACCACTTTGTTAGCAAATTGACGGATTTGATCATCTTATTATGATTATTATTATTCTTACTATTTTGTGAGGTGGTTCGATGTTTTACAATGACTAATCCACTTGTATTGTGGTGCAAAGAGGATATGTTTCATGTCATTTTCCGTTGCGATAAGCCGAGTCAACAGGATCAAGTGTAGCGATATTTCTTTTTTTACAAATGACCATAATGCCACTATATTCCAAAAGCATTAGAGATTGAGAAAAAAAAATTACAAAAGCATTTGAGGTTTCCAGAATTAACAAAATAAAAGAAACTCCACTTATTTTTGGACAAGAAAATATTGTAATAATAATGATAATATAACCAACGGTACAGTCTCGTGGAGATTTGGCATGATACTCCATGGTTGTTGGTTTAAATCTGAAAGGGCACCATTTGAAGAAGAAAAGAAAGCGAGAAAATAATCAACAAAAGAGAGTTCGAGGCAAATTTGAAAGGTTATTTATAAAAAATTTGGTGTTTACTACATTGTATAGTGATTAACCAATTAGTAATAGATCTAGTAATCAGACCATCCTTGGTAACATATGGTTTTTGACCCCTAGGTTTGGGTGGTCAGGACGGTGGGTGCCACATTGCAATATTTAGAGTTTCGTTCTTATTAATATCCCAAGTTAATATTAAAAAAAAAAGATTAAAACTTCGCAAATTTCCCGAGCTTAAGCCCTAATATCTCCCAAATTATGATTGGAGCTCCTTTCCTATCAAGGTGTAAAATTAACATCTAGAGTTTGATTTCTATCAAGGTCCCAAGTTAATATTGAGAAGAAAAATAGGAATTCCCAAAATTCTCCTACTGAGGCCCTAGCATGATATATAGAAATATACTTTTCATGCCCATGTGGTAGATGCTGTACACATCAACCACTCAAAAACCCATGTTGGGGGACTTTTAAGAATGGAAATTTTAGCAAATATTTCTTGATTTGCCTTGCAATCAATTTAGATTTTATTTTTTTGAGCTCTTATACCTTCGGTCCTTATCATCATAAATTCATGGTCTAGATTTCTAGTTAAAGTTATTAATTTGTTTTTTTTAATTTATTTATTTTTAAATTATCTCCCAGTCAGTTTTTGGATTGTTGAATAGATATGATGTGATCTAAGTCAAATCTAATTCCCTCTAACATGGTTTCGTGAAGGGTGGTCCACATGTGGTCCATGGAGAGCCTTTCGTTAATATGATTTTTGGTTATTTAGTTTTACTTGTTCAGATGTGTTTGAAGACCAAGGCAACAATAATTGTTTCTAGGCTATTAGATCAATATTTTAATTTCATAAACAACAAAATTACACAGTAGGATTCATAAAAAGATAAACTTTTAAAATTTGGAGAACACATTTGAATTTGTGGGCCAATTAGGGTGAGACTTACAACATCCAACATTTCCATGTGGGGTTGCCTAAAATATAGCAGGCAAATCCTATCTACTAACTTTATACCGCAAGTTAACACAAAAGGTTATTTGCTTTTTCTACCATTGGATATTAGAATGTCAAAGCATTTTGGGGAAATTTGCCCCAAGTGTTTTTATAATATATGTATGATTTTTAATAGAGGAGAATGGAGGACTAGGATTCGTGTAGCCGATTTTAATTAATTAAAAAAAAACTATGATGATGAAGATCTTTTATAATGTATAGAATTCAAATTACTAGCATCATGCACTGGCGTTGCAGGTGCCACTAAAACGCTTGCCGTGCATAATGTAACAGATATAGTATTGCACTTTGAATAAATTGAAAAAATGTAATCTCGATAACTATAAAATGAAATTCATAGAAATAAAACTACTTTTGGTATAAGGTGAAAGATAATAGTTGTTCACACACACATTTACATGGAGAGAGAGAAAGAGTTGAATGAAAATGAAGATGTAAAATCATTTCAATATGTCTCTCAAAATAAGTCTGAAATACTACTACATCGATATAAAAACCATTAAAATGCAACTGTAAATAATTTTTATAATTAAATGCGGTTTATTTTTTATGCTAATGGAATATATCAATAATCCTTTTTTAGAGAAGTTAACTTAATTTAAGTGAAACATTTAAAATTTGGTTGCGAGAGGTGTTGAAATTTATCATAATTGTTCTAGAATGAATATTTTGATAAAAAAAGTATTTTTCAATGGAGTTTTAAAAAAAAAAAAGGAGCAAGAGGTAAAACTTAAGAAGCATTTCAAATACAAAAATATTTTAAATTGTTTACACCCAATCTTGTTGTAGTATTTTATATTTAAAAAATGAATGAAGATACACTAACACATCCAAGAAGGGTTTTTAAATAAAGGACCCGGTTTCTATTCAGCCCCGGCATATGAAATGCGAGCCTATTAATAAATCTATTTTTTATATGGATTTTTAGACTTAATTTTTAAGGACATGTAATCTCTAACATAGAGATCATGAATATAAAAAAAATAAGTAAATTTTAAAAGTTAGAAATAATAATTCTAGTAAGAAAACATTGGGCCGTTAGTTTCTATTGTTTTTAGATGAGATACCTACTTGCATCCATCTTTAAGATGGATGCTTTGCACTTTTTGGACAGCATATGTAGTCATCAAGACGTTACATTACAACGCACCACGATCCTGGCCACCAAGCCTTGACCCCGTTCTTTCTTGTAGTGTGCTCTTGCAGTATTACCTAATATATTTAGTCCTTCAAATAAGACAACATTTCAATTTTATTTGAAAGTAATCATCACGAGATTACTACAAATTTTTTTTTTTTTGACAAAATATAATATTTTACTTGAGGGGGCGCAAGTCTAAAAAAGTGAGGGCAAAAAATGGTAATGTCATCTCATTAAATGCACAATACTATTGGTCTACTTTAGAAACACTCAACAATTATGTTTGAAATGGAAATATTATAGTTTTATTTTAAAAAAATTTATTTTATTTGAGGGGTGTTGTCCTCCACAGGCACACACTATCCGTGTTTTGAACTGGGCTATAAAACTCGACCTTAAAGTTCCAAATCCGCTCCTTTAATCTTTTAGAGTGAAGGATGCATTCAAATATGAAAATTCTAAACCCTTCTCTTACCAATAAAAAAATAGCGTAGTTCGGAATTTGAAGTTCTGCATATAAATATTTTGAAATAAATAAAAAATAACAAAAGGTCGCATAAAAATAAAAGATGAAATATTGCTGGTATTTTAGCTCCTCAAACTATAGCAATATTTTCCTTATCCTATTGTAAAACAGCATGGAATATAATTTTGAAATCTAATTTTAAAACCTACAATGCGACCTTTTTCCCAAAATTAGGAAGACTAGGATATTTTATGGTCAAAATTTGCGGTGAAGGGCAAAACACCGTAAATTTATGAAAGTAATATAAAGTTGAGCCATGATTCCCTAGTAAATATGGTGGGCTAATGGGTGACATGACATTTTCCCAGTATCATGGTATCATATTACGTATAGAGGGCCCACAGCGACCAAACTCATTTTTCCACAAAAGATTGAGAAAATGACCATAATTATCCCTTCTTGCCCTAAAAATTTATGGTGCCGTTTGTATAGAGCCTAAACTTTAAACAATCAAAAGTATGCTTTAAACAATCAAAAGTAAAGTGCATATTCAAATAGTATCGATAAAAGTCGTTTTAATATTGAAAAACTTTGTGAGAGCCTTAAAATATTTTTTATCTTTAATTATAAAGTTTAAAAATAATACAGATTGAGCAGTTCTATAAAAATTAAAAAATCTTGAAAATTGACAATTCAAAAATATGTTACAAGATGCACTATTTTCAAAACTTGAAATCCGTTTTTTTCTCATGTCAATGCATCTTGATGTTGAGATGATCAATGTAACATTTATGTATGTAAAGGCACGCAGAGGTGCTATGTAAGGTAGGAAGCACTACATAGACGTCTGCCCTAAAAAATAGGATCTATACAAGGAAAAACACTGGCCATTCCTTGGTTATTAGGAGCATCCCGAAAACATTCGGATCGAACAATGGCTTTCAAATTAAGTTTCGAATTATTGAATACTGTCAAAGGGAGTGGCGATCTGGGGCCAGTGCCAACCTTGTTCAGTCCGGTCCTATGGGGACAAGAGCCAGGCTAGGGCCAAGGCTGGCCCGGCTTAAGTTCAAGCGGTTGCCACCCTTAGGGATTGTGTTGAGTATGTAATCCTTTCTAGAGGGGAAAATGACATCGACCAAGGGAATGGCGGGGGCCATGCTTTATGTTGCAGGGTTTGCATTTCCTATCGGACGGTCCAGGTCAATCCCCTTCTTGAATTGAAGGTCTAGATGTGCCAAGAGTCGAGCTCTTTTGATCTTTTCCCTTTCTTTAAAAGTATCGAGCAATTATGCTTGTTTTTATTATAATTTGTTTCGGAAAAGGAAATGTAGTTTGGGGATTTTGATTTGGAAGAAGTTTATATAAGGCCTAGGTTTTATAAAAATCAAATAAAGCTTCACCTCCAATCTTCTTTTGAAAATAAATCAATTTTTAACACAGAAAATAAATTTTAAAATAAAAAATCGTATTGATCTTGTGGCTTTGTACACTTATTTTTAGGACAAAATAGACAATCTAGATAATTTGTTAAAATTTATACTGTCTTTTAGAGTTTGAAATCTTAATTTTTTTAACAACTATAATGTTGATCGATGTAAAGGTCTTTCAACACTCAATATACAATTTCTGATGAGTTATTAGCTAAGGCTTTACTTATTCAGATAGGGTTGCAGCCCTATCAAACTATTTTCCTTTTGATTTTTGGGAATTTATTAGTTATACGCAATGCTGTCAAATTCGCTTCGCTTGGGCCGAAGAGGCCGAAGCCTTCGGATTTTAGGCAGAAACTGAAGTGAAGAGAAGCCTGGGGCTGCTGTTTCGGTCAGATTGGGTTTGCTTCTGATTTGCTTTGGTCGAAGCTTCGGGATGCTTTAGTCAGAAAAGAAATACCTATATAAAAGTATTTTTTAAAAAAAATTTGTTTAATTTTTTAATTTTTAATTTTTCATTATTTTTATATATTATATATAAATATGTAGTTCATTTATATTAAATTAAAAAAAAATCCAAAGTCTTTCTACGAATTGGCCGATTAGCACCAAATTGATTCATTTTTATCACCAAACTAAAAAAGACTCCAAAGTGAATCTAACAACATTGGTCATACGAGTTATGTCTTAGATTTTCTTGGATATGATAGCTTTCATTTTTCCATTTTGGCTACTCATTTTCTTTTCCCCTTTTTTTATCCTTTAAAATTTGAAATGTAAGATATAGATTGAAATGTAAGATATAGATTGGCATTTAGGAAATTGAGAAATTGAGAAATTGAGAAAAGAAAGATGGGAAAGGTTTCTATACTTCTCCAACAGTATAGAAGATCTATGCTTCCCCTACCATCCAACCGTCCAATTTTGATCAAGAGAGCCACTCATCATTTGATCTTACATCCGACGTCTCAAAGTATTTTATTTTTAGGTTTTTTTTTATACAAATTGTATCAATATGAAATTTCGTACGTACCATCTTCTCATTGGGGCGCACTTATGAAAAATATTTAAAATATTTTTTTGATTAAATATAAGGACCAAATACCTTTTAAAACTTTCAAAGGTATTTTGGTCATTTTATTTTATTGGAAATAGTTTTTTATATTTTTTGTTAGTGCGAGTTTAATATAGGACTGTACAAAATTTGATGTCAAAATAGTTTATAGAAAAAAATTAAAAATAAAATAGTGTAGAGATGTGACATTGTAATTGGGACAATCTTAGTCCCTCCATTCAAAATGGACGGTGGGACAAGAGAAAGTATATAAATTTTATGCTGTAAAGGAAGCATAAAAAGGTAAGAATTACACTAATGAATTATGTAGGGCTTTAAAATGTAGATCAGCCGTTTGGTTTGATCCTCCACTGAACCGGTCTAGATTGGTTGGCATGGTTGATCCGTTAAAAAATTGAAGATGAAAAATAAGATGGCATGGAACGTTTCGCCCATCTATAACTTGCATGCTTGTTTGATGATTTAAATCATCGAACAATTTATAAAGAGTAAGACCGATTCCTAATTCTAAGTTATATAATCCAATCCAGCCAAGCAATTCCTGATCCCAATGGAGGATTCTTAAAACCTTGATTATAATCCGGTGCGATTTGTACAGAGCCTAGGCTCTAAACAATCAAATTAGAGCCAACCTTCAAATAGTGTTGAGAAATGTGGTTTCCATATTGAAAATCAATGTGATAGAAATTTATTTTTATACTTATTTATAAAGTTTAAAGCTTAAAAAATAGTGTATATCAATAGATCTATGAAAACTTGAAAATCTTGAAAATTGACGATAAAAAAATGTGTTACAAAATATACTATTCTCAAAATTTGAAATCTATTTTTTTTTTCATGTTCATGTATCTTGATGTCGAGATGATCAATTTGAAGATATTTAGGCATCAAAACAACCTCTTCTAATAAATTTTTTGATATGGGCTTAAATTTGATTGTTTAGAGCCTCGGCTCTATATAAATTTTTCCCTTATTAATCATGATATAAGTTTTACATGTATTTTTGGTCATGGATTGTATATTATAAAACTATTCATATTTTATATAAAGAGATCGCAATTATTTTTAACCATTGTGAAATTCAATAAAAAACAATTGTCTCAACATTCAAAAAAGTTTATTTTGAATTTTGTGTCCAAACTTTTGATGCATCTTCAATTACTTGATTCCAAATTTACCGGTCAATGATCATTATGACCTCTTTGTATTGTATATATTTCCTTTACATGATAAAATTATTCTAAAAAAAAAAGAAAAATATTAATAGTTAATTAATTAAAAATTAATATTCATTAATTAATAGGCAATTTAAGATGAAGAAGGCCATGTTCCTCCGTATTTATAACTCCAATGCTTGTGAGATGCCTCCAAATGTGCATGGAAGAGAAACATCATCAAACAGCAAAGGCCAGAGCAACTAAGCCGGTTTGCCGCCTCTCTCTCTTTCTATCTCTAAAACCTCTCTCTCTCTCTCTCATATTTAAACCGTCTCCTGTAAATTCTCTCCGAAGCATTTGTCTTTACACAACTGTTTCCTCTCTCTAAATCCTCTGCTTTCTCTTTGTTAAAAACACAACACAACAGTTTTGTCTCTCTAAATCCTTTGCTTTATCTTTGTTAACAAGCGTCATCTGGAGCAAACCCTACACCATCAACTTCCTTGCCTTACTTGGGTCGCCCTTCATTTACAAAATGGTTCCTCACAAGTGAAGAAAACTCTCTCTCTCTCTCATGGCGCTTACACATCCCCAAAGGATCACATTCGCATTCCATTCTTGAGAATGGGTCTTTCCATCCAAAATCAATTCTACTTCCTCTGCGTGGTCCCATTTTCAGTTGAATAAAGCCTATTTCTTCTCCTTTCTCCCATCAATCCCCCATTATATCCTGAGAAGGTAAAAAAAGAGAGAGAAAGCTTTTGCTTTTGATTTCGTCCTTATCTCTTTGAGGTTCATGTGCACATGCTAAGTCTTTTGAATCTGAAAAAGGAGCTTTCCGTTCTCAGGTTTCGATTTTCGTTTTTTTTTTTTGGAGAATTTATAAGTACGAAGGTGTTTTGCTCGTTACTGAGTCAGATTTCAGAAATACTGAAAAGTAAAGTTTTTGGGTTATTGGGTCCTGTTGATTTTTAATTCATAATCGAACCCCACTTGTGTTCTCAACCAGAAAAAGGAGGCTCCCTGTTTTCCATTTGGTTTCAATTTCCATAAAAAATAAAGGCAAATTTTGTCCTGAATCGAAAACAGGAGGGTCTTTTATTTACCAGGATGGTTATCAAGGTGTGCGTGTGAGTGAGTGTGTGTGTGTGTGTGTGTGTGTGAGAGAGAGAGAGAGAGAGAGAGAGAGAGAGAGAGAGAGAGAGAGAGAGAGAGAGAGAGAGAGAGAGAGAGAGAGAGAGTAG
>NW_006497454.1:1703243-1722302 GCF_000471905.2 Amborella trichopoda
GAGAGAGAGAGAGAGAGATCTGATTACTGGGTTCTGTTCTGGTTTTCAGGCCTTTTTAAGCACACTTGGAAAAATACAGATTTTCATATAGGGATAATAGAGATTCCGAAGGAGTTGGGGTTGTCTGGTTCGGAGCTTTGGATTCAAATTTTGGGTTAGCTTAAATAATATGGGGGACCATTTCGTGTTATTGGTGGATCGGTTAATCACCGATTCTACCCTGGAGGCCATGATCGAGAGCAGGAATCTCGGGCAGGTACGATGCCTGAGCGGTGATTCTGAGGCCCTCGGGCAGTGTTCGGGCAACCCTATAATTGAAGAAATGGGGATCAATAGGAAGGGATCATCCCTCAAAGTGGTAGAGTGCAGGATATGTCAAGATGAAGACCAGGCTTGTAACATGGAGACTCCTTGTGCTTGTTGTGGCAGCTTGAAGGTAAATTTTTAGCTTCTGAATAGGCCATGAAATAATGTTTAAATATTTCAAAAATATTTAAATTGTAATTGTTAGGAATAATAATTGGCCTTTCTCCTTTTGTGATTTGTGCTAATTTTGTTTGGATGTCCCCCTCACCCCCTTTTCCTTTTTTTTCCTTGTTTGTACTAGTGTTATTCTTGAGTTTAAAATCTGGTTTTAACTAGAACATCAAGGTCTATTTAAATTTTTTTTCTTAACTTTAAAGTTTGTGGATTTTTTTTGTGTATGTTTTTCACTGTTCATTTGAGGTCAGATCTTTCTTTAGTTGATTCTCTTTTTCTTTAGCAAAAATGGTTTTTGAATTTTAAAGAGTTTCACTGATTATTCGAATTGTGTTCTTTTCTCTTAATTGCTTTCTTTTTTCCAAGTAAATTTATTTTGTGGCAATATAACTACTAAACCACAAAAAACATAAAGAATGTCGTTATTATGGATTTGTTTAAATGGTATTTTACTGGGTTTCTAGTCTGAATATTGATATCTGTTTTACATTATATGCGGGCCCAATTTCCCGAAATTACAGTTCTATGTTAGAAAATTTATAACTGTCAAGCATGTGTTAATATGTGTTTTGTTTCTCTTTCTCCTGTTACTTGAATTCAATCCTTTTTCTTGTCTGCATTCTTGTTCTTAGGTGACATTTTCTTCAATGTTTATCTAAATTCCGATCCTTTTCCTGGATTACTTTTATATCAATAAATGAAACTGTTTTATTGCTGATTTCACTAACAGGCATGTGATAGTTTCGACCTCTCCTTTATCGCCCGTCTAACTTGGTTGTACGTTTTACTGCTTGATTTATTATCATAAATGTATAAATTGAGCTTGGGAGGATGCAGTCATTATCTAAATGGGGCCTATAACTTGAGTGATCTTCTAATTTGAGTTTATAACCAGACTGGGTATTTGCTTGAATGACCATGGTTCTGGTTCTATGCCCCTATTTGGGTGAGTTTGCAATCCAATTTATCATGGATTTTATCTTCTTTTTTTTTTAGTTTAATTTTTTATTTTTATGTGGGATTTTATCTGAATTTCAAGTTTCTGTTCCCTGTGTTTGTCTTCATGGTATTTGATGTTAGAACTGCTCTTTGTGTGAAGGTTAAAATTCCGTAATCATATATTGGATTCATAGAGTTTATGATTCTCTCTTGCTTTCCAGATTTGAAACTTTCTACCAAGTTTTAACATTCATTTTGCTTGTTTTTCATTTACATTTGGGTGTTTACCTTAAAGAAAAGACAGAAAATGAGAGAGAAAAGTAAGAGAGGAAATATTCAGAAAGGTTGAACTTCTTTCTTACAAATTACCTGTTGCAGTATGCCCATCGCAAATGTGTTCAACGGTGGTGCAATGAGAAGGGCAACACCATGTGTGAGATTTGCCATCAGGTTAGTGATTTCTTCGAATTCCTCTTCTTCCTTGCACCTTATTTTTCGATAGTTGCAGTTTGTGACGGCATAATAACATATGCTACTTCTATATGTGTCAATGAGGAGGTCATGCATCTTCTTTAATGCTTCAGTCTAGTAAGCTGTTTGATTTTGTTTATTTAATTTTTTTGTTTTTAACTGTTGTTTTCTGTGGTCGAAATTCAGCAATTTCAGCCGGGTTATACAGCACCTCCTAAGATGTTTCATTATGGGGGTCTTCCTAATTTTAGGTATCTTCTGATCTTGCTTTTGTGCCCCTTCTCCCCATCTCTCTCTGTCTCTCTCACACACACACATACACACCCACACACACACACAGAAATAGCTCACAGACACAGCACATGTACACACGGAAACTTGCATTTTCTGTGCTAAGGTTCTGGGCATAATTCATTCCTTGTGATTGTGGTTCGTGCTTTTCCGAATGATTTCGTTAATGATTAAAATTACATACTGTCTACGGATTTCAGAAGTTGCCAAATTGATGGAACTGTTTGTAAACAGGCCTAATTATCAGAAACAAGCTAATCTTACATGATCATTATAAAATTAAATTTTATAAGTGACCCAAATTATTGCCATCTTTCTGTGACCGATCGATTTACCATATATTACAAATTGATTTTGTTATTATTTTAATGTAATAGTTTGTATTTGTTTTTGGGTTGATTATAAGAGAATATCCTCTCTCTTACCAAATTTGTTTTTGTGGGACAGTGTACTAGTTTATATTTCGAAAAATCATTCTTTCTTATTTTACCGTGTTAAGTTTCTTCCCACATTTTCACATGACTCATGCCATTAGCTAGGGGATGTACTGGTGATGGACTACAGAACTGCCATTTTATTTACACTCCTTCATAATTTTTTCCATTTGAAGGCCATGCAACTATTGATCTCTCATCATTGTTGCTAGGGGAAGCTGGGAGATCTCTAGACAACCATTAGACTTGCAAAATCCTCAGTTTATTGCTATGGTTTCAACAGACCGCAACTTCTTGAACACTGGATTTGATGATTATTCGGCTTCAAATTCAAGGAGTGTGACTTGCTGTCGCTCGGTTGCTGTAATTGTTAGTGCTCTAACCAACATGTTAACTTACTGACTACTTTGCGTTCGTGTTCATGCACATGTGTGTGCATGTATGTGTGTGTGTGTGTGTGTGTGTGTGTGTGTGTGTGACTGCTTTTCCATTATACTTAGGATGTTTATGTAGTAATTTTTTTCTTTCTTTTGGAGAGCAGTTCCTAGTTCTTCTGATTCTTCGACATACACTTCCATTCTTGATCGGTGGGGCTGAGGAGTATGCGTTCACATTGTTCACTGTAAGAAGTTAAAAAGCTAAGATTATAAGATTAGTTTCTTCTCAAGTTTGGAGATTCTCATGGTTATGTGCGAATTGAGGTCGTATTGTTAACGTACCAAACTTGTTGGCTCTATTGAACAGCTGTTTCTTTTAAGGGTTGCTGGAATCCTCTTGCCATTTTATATCATGGCCCGAGCTGTGGCTGCTATCCATCGCCGGCATCGGCAGCAGGTAATAAATTGCTCAAGCCCTCCTGGATTCAATTTTGGTCTCAGCTTATACATGCACATTCTCATGCATACATCTGTGATCTATACATCTCTCTCTCTCTCTCTGTGCACGTGTGCATGCGCACATGTTTACGCGTAAAAAAAAAATAGATATGAGTTTTTGTAACATTCTTATTTGTAGTGCTTTTATTAACCTGAGGCCCTAAATTGGAGCATGAAGATTGAGATTTCCTGTTGAGGATTTGGTTGGGCTGGTCCTTGCTTGTGTGATATTAGCCTATTGGAACATTAAATATGTGTACTAAAGCACCCGTGTTCCTTCAGGTAATTGTGTGCTGTAGTTGAAGTGTAATTGAATCATTTGTGCATGTGCAAAAAACTAGTCTCATCACTTTTATTAGCATTTTTTGGGTGTGACACATAATGCGCCTCACCGAACCTCTCTACTGGGCATAAGGGTAAAACACCTTTTCTGTAGTTTTGCACTTTTGCCTAAAAGTGTGCCTGCCATACAAGCAAGGCTGGCATGTTATAAATACTGGCTTATTCAGAACACCTAATTATACTGGCCCTGTGTATAAAGTTACTATCTGTGACTTACATGCCATCCAAGCAGACCCTATGGGTGTAGGTTAACAATTGCTTATTAGTGTTTCTAATGTTCCATAGGAAGCTCCTGAAGTTGAGCTTGATGCATCTGAGGATGAATTGGAGCAGCCACCACATATCATAAATGTGCCCTAAGATCAGGATGGACAAAAGACCAGTGTTATTTGATGGGCTGTTGTATGTATCCATTAATATCATGCGACTTGGAAAGATATTACTCCAACCATAACTGGTTGATTTAAGATCATGACGAAGAAATCACTGCAACTTCATGTGGAAGAAGAAAGAAGTGCAACCTTATGCAGAAGAAAACAACACTGCAACTTTATGCGGAGATAAGTGTCTATCTTGAGGGAAATTTATATATGCTTATGGACTGGTGAAGATGGTCGGCCTCTGTCTTGTCTGTTATACGTCACTCTAACCTGTTCATTTTACTCTGTAACTGTATATATATGGAAGGCTTCCTTTTCTATCTGAAATTAATCCATTTAATGCAATGGGTACTACATATCCGTTGGGAAGCTTCTAACTTGTCTATATTGAATATCTTTTAAATATCGCTTCTACTTTTACTTGTTGGTGTAACGCGAGCAAGATACACAAGTATGCGTGCATGATTTTTTTTTGTTCTCAATGTTTTGCTGTACGCTCTCATGTTCATGGGTGGAATTCTAGGGACCCCCAGGTTTTGATACTCGCAACCTTGATTTGGGTTGGTACTGCAGGCATATTAGGGGGGATAGCAATCACCAAATGTCTGTACGTTGGAGCTATATTCTGAAAATGAGTTTACAACACCAATATTGCTTCCTTCTAGTTTAAAATGGATGCTTATATTGAATCTGAAATAAGGCACTCTGATATTGGAAACCATGGTGATACCTTTGAAGGAGCTACTCCATTTTCTGTCTGGACCTAAAGGTTCATGTTATTGAAAACTGTTGGGTGCTGTAGCACCCCTTCCCAAGTCTGGAGAGTTTTACGATCATGAAGGCCGTAGATCTGAAAGGGGGATATTCGTATCTGAAACATCACTGATTGTAAACTTTTTAGAAGAGGGAAGGTTCTGACTTTCTCTTTCTGGCTGTTACATGCCTGACCTTCACGGCAGCACCTCACTTGAGAGTGAAACGTGAAAGTTTAGGGGGCTGTTCATCATGAGTGCAAAAGTAATGCGGTGAAACACAAGGCAAATGGGCAACACCGAAGGAGAACCCTAGACAAGTCTTCGGGAATGGAAATGCAGATTCTGGTGGCTGATTTTTCCCGTCGATCTGCTATCAGGGATGGGGTTTTCTGACTATTCTTTATCTGAGAGTTTAGACGGGAAGAGAGTATTGAGAGGGAGAGTATTGAAAAGGGTATCGCGTAGAGGAATGAGTGGTCCTGATAGGATGGAACCCAAGTGCCAGACCAAATTTCATGGAAATCAGAAAAGAAGTGGATCTTTCCGAGTCTTGCTTATGTTGGATTCTCAGTATCCAGGATATTCATTTTGCCAAATGGCGGAAATTGGCAATATCACAGATATTGGAAATCTGACCCTCGGATTCCTTGGATGTTGATGCTCCCTAAACTGTGTGCGTAAAACATTAATCTCTCTCTGTTGTGTCAATAAAAGATTCATTAAGGGTTGTTGGTAATTTGCAATACTAGCATTAAAGGTCAAAATATGCTGACTTCAATTAATTATTTGTTGACTGAGACTGACTGCTACAAACTAGGCATCTAGCCACTAGTCAACAAAACGAGAAATTTGGACATTGTCTAACTTTTTAATGGCACATGCATTTTCTTTTTCTTTTACCCTTTTTATGAGTTAAAAGGGTTAGTTAACCATACTTGGCAATTGGCACTGAGGTGAAATAGACAGCCATATTGACCATTTGTTAACAAAGACTGACTGCGAAGAAATTACAGCACAATGCACCAAAACAAACAGGAGCACTGGTCCATAAGATGGGTATTTTGTTCAATATTAAAAGGGATATGCATTTCCTTCTTTTGACTCAAAGGTATTATCATTTCCTTCTTTTGACTCAAAGGTATAATCATTTCCTTCTTTTGACTCAAGATGTGTTCTTTTTCTCATTACAATTGAAAACTTTATAATGCTTTCACCTGTGGTCTCCTTCATTAATGGGATAAAGCAGAAGACAACCCATCGCAACCCAAAGATATCTGGTTTTTTATTATGTTTTATAGAGTTGTGTTAAGAGAAATAGAAAGGTTTTTTAACTCAAAAGAGATTTCTCTTCCCATCCCTTTATTTATTTCTAGTCGACTCAAATAATAAATATTCAATTGAACCTGCAACAATTACATATTGAACTTCCAGTCTTCCACCATCTCAAACAAAATCAGTGATGTCTGAAATAGAATGGGGGATATAATGCTTGGCCTGGTATGTTGGTTGGACCATAATTTAAAATCATACATATTGTGTGAAAAAAAGAAAATGAAGAAAAAAATGGAAGAAAAAGTAAGGGAAAAAGAGGGTGTGGCCCAGCTAGGGCAAACTAGCCAGGACCTCGGGCCTCAATATGTGGCCCAGCCCTAGTTTTTTAGGTCCGGGCTGCCTGGTCAATTGCCAGCCCTACTTAGAATCCATTTTGAAAGTGGTTGGTTTTCATCTCATTCGTCACCAATTCCATGATATGGTGTTGGTAGTCAGTGCTCTCCAATTTGGTACTTGCCTTTTGTCCCTTTTATACTCGCACCCTCATGCAAAACAAGCCCAAAAACCGGCATGTGGCGGAAATGAATGGAATGTTCTACGATGCGCAGTCGAGTGCTGCCCTGAATCCATTATCTACATTAAGCTATCAACTCCCAAAAGGAGCCTTAATCTTAGCAAATGAAGCAACTGAAGAACCTAGAGGACTGAATTATTTTCGAAGTACTACTGGTCATTCGCCTTGATTACGACTTAATTTGGAATAAAAAAAGATCACATCGTACCCGGTTCAATATGACGAGGCGCACATTTTTTTTCACTAGAGTACTTGATTTTATTAATGGAAAAAGATTACACCAAATTATAGTGGTTCAGACGAAGAAACAACTAAATTAACCGAATGCACCCTTGCTTTGGCCAACATATATGCCTTCTCAATAGGCTCCCTATAGGCAGGATTAAACACTACTAAATGGAATTGACAAAGGTCCAAGACTTCCATCCACACACCCCTCAAATTCCACAGGATTAAACACTACTAAATGGAATTGACAAAGGTCCAAGACTTCCATCCACACACCCCTCAAATTCCAAGGTGGTCTCTCAACTCGATTGCACCAATTAATCATGTTTAAAGAGTTCCCTTCCACCATCCAACACAAATCAACACATCTGTCTCTCTCTATCTCAGTAATTTCAGTCCTTATAACAATGCCAATACCTCAGCCTCATTAGCTGTAGCCTCACCTCACGGCTCTGAATAAGTAAAGAGCTCTTCTCCTCTTGAATTAGAGACTACACCTCCAACCCTTGTGGGCCTTGGGTTCCCAAAGGAACTACCATCAAAATTAAGTTTCACACACCCATGCAATAGAGGTATCTATCTACCTCTCGGTCTTACTTTAAAAACCAATTGCGCAGCCAATTTTCACAAATTAAGAACGACATCTACCTTAGACACTCCATCACCTTCCTTCATATTAAAATACTAGAACCACACATTATGAAAAATCTTATCTTTAATTTTTGATAATTATGAACAAATCCCAAAAAATATGCCTATTTCTTTCCAGCCATACCTCCCATAGCAAAGCCCCACAGAACCACCCCATTCTTAGGCAAACCCAGTAAACTTAATTGTTGCACAATATCTGTATGCCAAGAAGGTAGCGGTGTATCCAACGGCCACAACCATAGTTGATAAGTAAAAGGACAGTGCAAAAATAAGTGAATCCCAATTTCCTCATCCCCATTGCACAAAATACATATTTTAATGATTAACTTGTCTCTTTTACTCATATTATCAACAATTAGGACATTGTTTTAAGATGAAATCCATAAAAACATCTGTACCTTATGCGGAATATGCCATTTCCAAATCTGGTTCAAACCTGGTTGTGTCCATCTCTGACGATCATGGAAAAGTATATGATATATAGATTTCACAGATAAGATACCATCATTAGAATACCCCTTCCAAATCATTCATCAGATTAGTGAACTTTGCAATCACCACATTTGGGATTCCATAATAAGTAAACACCAACTCACCTGGTGCTCATTGCGAGTAAAAGCCTCACATACCTTTGACATCTGATTAGAAGTTAATCATAAAGATCGTTGTACATTACCTTAGGAGACCTATCACCAAGTCATTTATGGGACCAGAAGTTCACCGTATCACTTTGCCAATCGCCCATCTAATATTCCTTAGAACCAAATCTCCTAAGGCAAAAATGCCTTTCCAAATCTAAGATCGATAACGTCCTCCTCTGTCCCTACTGATAAAGCCATTATTATTAGCCCCATACTCAAAAACTAAAACCCCTTTCCATAATTGCTCACCTTTACATAAGGATTTCCACCACATTTAGTTAACAACGCCTGATTTATAAGCTTCAACCTCCTAATGGCTTAGCATGGAAATTCTGAAAGACCTCAAACATCCATTCTGTCAATTTCATTAAGTATATCCACATTCTTGAAGCATAATCGGTGACGATGACAAACTGTGATGCACCACTAAGCTACTTGACATCCATGGGATTCCAGATCTAGAATTTTCGTATCTTTAAAGCTCTTACTTGAGAATGAGACTCTATGTTGTTTGCCTAGCAAACAGTAGTTACATGGGGTCAGATATGCATCATTGACACAAGGAAGAATATGTTTCTGTGCTAAGATATTTATTTATTTTTCACTCATATATAGCCGAAACACCTATGCCATAGATCTAATGAGGGTCTTCCATGCCATTGGAGATTTGCACATGTGTTATGTAGAGGAAACAATACTTCTTGCCTTTTTGGATCTTCCTCGATTTGTGACAACAACTTGTGAATTTGATGAGTCTGATGATCTTCTTCTCATCACCTCATTCAGCAGTTGCTAGTTACTTGACTCATGATCAATATCCCGGCAAGTGCTGAGTTACTTATAGAGACTACCAATGTCTTCCAACATTCTGGTAGTGAACCGAGCAAAAACAGAGCTTATAACTCATCATCTAGGAACAACCCCATATTTACGAGTTGATTAACATTACTTTGCACCAATTTTAAGTGCTTTGCACCAGAATCACAGTCCCTGAATTTCATATTCACCAATTATTGGATCAATAATGCTTTATTTCATGCAGTCTTTTTCTTGTATAGATCATGCATCTTATCCCATAATGACCTAGCTGATGTCTCCATCAACACATGGTAAAACACATTTTTGTCCAACCATTGTCGGAGAGTTCCGTGAGCCTTTCGATCTAGTTTCATCCGCTCATCATAAATCATACCTTCAGGCTTTTGTCTTCAATGAGCTTGTACAAGTCTCTATAGTATTGGATGCTTCGAAGAATGTGATGCTTTATTGATTAAAATGTTTAAACAAAAATTAGACTCCAAAAAAATAACAAAAGGACATCCCACTCGGGGTCAAATTTGCCTATGCATTCCATATCACAGAAACGTAGATTTTATATCATAAACTAGGAACATAACAGCTCTAGAGGTTTAAACCTCTGTTAAAATTTACATCACCCAAAGAAAAGAAAAATAGGTCGAATGCCCTTGATTCAAACCTTGAAACCTATACATTCATTTCTAGGGAAGAAAACATACAAACACATAAAAGAAGAGAAATAACATCATATATTAGGTCGTATACCTGAGTTTAAACGCAGGGACACTAATCCTCAAGTCTGATCTTCCTTTGAGAACAAGCTTCAAGTGGATCACAAAAAGTAAAATGAACTTCTCTCTGTGTATACATCATGCTAAGAGAACAGTCATCTATGGGAACTGTCTCTTTCATGCTCTGTGTATTATAGTTAATCTCTCTCAATCTCACTCCCACTAAAGTGAATTAGCAATTAAATCAAATGTCTTAACCCAAAAATCACAAGCTAATAAATATCAATCTTCAATTGATAATCACACATTCGTGATCTTTTAATCGGCATCTTTTATCTTGATCTGATATTTATCTTAATCTTCATCTTCGTGCCGATTTGCATCTTCATCTCTATCTTCACTCTAATTTAGAAATTCTTGCTAATTCATACTTGATTTCAACGCGTTGATGATAATCACGTTGTTTATCTTGATGACTTTATGGATTCAGATGGATTAATCCATTCACACAGGTGTCTTCGGATGATAACCGTTTTCCAGTCAATACTCATCCCCTAATGGGTTATTTGGGACCTTGTATACAAAAATACTAGGTTTATCTCAATACTTGGTTTTGTTGATTCTAGTATATATAAAAGTTGGTTTTGAGTACAATATTGTTTAGTTGGTTGTTGAAAGAACCTAATATATATAAAAGCTCATGTTTTACCTTGTTTGGCACTATGAAGATGAAAACCAGGTTTCAGTTGTTTGCTATTAATGCAGTTTAGCCATTGATTCAATAAGTTGATGATTTCATACTTATACATGGCCAATTAAAAATATTTTTTGGGAATGAGTTATCCCTAATGTAAAAAATAAATTAGATCATAATTTTTGTTATTTTTATAGGTTCAATTATGATTCTTTCTCTTATTTTTTCTCTCTCTCTTTACGTTCACGACAGGTATTACAACATATCTATAACACTGCATCTTATTAGATAACAACATGGATTCTATCCATATTTGTTAAACTTTCAAAAAGCATGGATAACCATGTTAAACTTGTAAAAAATATGAACGGAAAAAAAAGTCCCAATAAGTTCCGATTTACATTAAAAATCTTGTATTAACAGGGCACAAAATTACAATATCTTAAATATCCATATGGAAACCAATTTTTAGAAGTAAAATTGTAAAAAAACCAAACAAACAAAAAAAACATGATAGAAGCAATTTTACTTACTGATTTATAGATCAAAACTGATGGTTTTGCCTTCAAATAAACACAATGACAAATATCTGAGCATACCAATCAATATCGATTTTTTCCATTAACCCTTGAGTCAAAATTCTCACACGCAGTGAGCAAAACCCTGCGGAAACTAATTACATTCTCTACAAGGTTATGAAATTTTCCATTACTAAACTATTTTAGAACTAGGGTTTCAATATCTTTCCTACTCATACTTTGGGTTTCATCATGTGCTTCTGATGGCTTTGAAACTAGAATGTATAATTGCAAGAAAAAGAAGGTTTCTGATTGGAAGTTAGGGCTCTTTGGGAAATGGATTTTAGATAGAGCAAGATATAAAAAACCCTGATTTCAGAGGAAATGAATCTTTGCATCTTCAAAATCATTGAAATTTCACAAAGAAACCCTAGTTTGATAGGAAATGAATCCTTGAAGCTTCACGAAATCATTGAACTTTTACAAAGAAACCCTAATTTCAGATATAACTAATCTTTAATGCTTCAAATTCATTAAAATTCATGCTATAAATGAAACATAAAATGCATAAAAATAGAGAAAAAATGCGAGGAAATACTTGAATTGAAGCTTTTAGTGAGAGAAAAATGGAGAGCTGCAGAGTAGAGTGCAGGCATTGGGGCAATGGGTTGTGTAAAATGTGTTGAGTAGGAGAGAGAAGAAGGCACAGAGAAGGAAGGGCTGAGTGATTTAACCAGTGGCATGAAAGCCTAAGCCAAAGCTAGTCAAAAGATATCTCAATTCCAACCTTCTTTTAGAAAGAAAATAAACTTGATTTAAGAGCTTTTGAGAAAATTATTTTGACGTGTGCAATACATCCAAACAACCCATCAGACGTAAGTACTAGGTTATTCATAACCAAGATATTTATAAAATAGGTCCCAAACGATCCATAAGGCATTCAAATTTCGAACATACTGATTCCAAATTCAGGATGGACGTGTATCAGCAAAATCAGGGATCTGTTAGATTGAGAGAGATATCACACAAAACAAGGATGATATGGTGAAAGTGCACTATGTGGTCCAGGGGGAACCACACGAACTTTTCAATATGCAACAATGAGGTCAAGAAACTATTTCATATGATCAAATGTGATGATACAAACCTCTGATCAGATATATATTCTTAGTGAAAATTCCAAAAAATTTGGACCAAGAAAAACATTGTGGAACTAGTCTAAATCCTGGAGTAATCAAGCAAATCTACGCATGCTATGTGTATGAATTACATTATTGTGTTGAGATACTCAAAAACCAAGTACTCATGACAAAAAGATGGAGAAAGCTACTGTAAATTGAAAATTATAGCAAGTTTTAATGAGTGTATTGAAGTAGGAAATAAAATAGAAGAAGATAAATCAATTTCCTTGATGATACAATAGTATAGATTTGATTACATGCATGAATGACCATACCATGGAATGGAATAATGTATACGCTCAAAGCTCAAGATTGAAGACAATGATGACCACGTGACTCTCATTGAGGGCTCTATCTTTTTCTAAGCTTTGAAGTGAATACTAAAAATCAGAATATGAAGTGATCCCGTAAAGTACTTTATATATTAGATCATAAGTGTGAATTTAATCTCGATCATTGATGCCTTAGAATCAATGGCATATGAGAGGCATTTATGCAAGTCACTCATCCACATCTCATCACTTAAGATCAATGGATGAGATTTAACACCATTCACTCCATTAAACCTAGGTTATAGTCATTTTACCTCAATACCCTTAGTCTCATATTTTATTTCCCATTATATCCAAATCGAGTTTACACTTATGTTCATGGTTTTTGAATAATTTGTGAGACTCAAGAAAAAATAAGAGCATGTCCAAAAAGGTAATATAGGATATCCACATATGTAAATAAAATATCTTATGACACCACCAATATGATTTCAACAACACTAAAGCTTCACATGCCTCAAGCCCATAAGATACACCCACATTCCATAAAATCATATGTGGATAATAATTTTTAAATCAAATCAATTATAAAAAAATGACTTCACACATGCCAAAAAAGTGACACATGTGAACAAAATAGACATGTGACTTAAATCAAACTTAAGTCATAACAATATGTAACACTTTAAATAACAAGATAACATGTTATAACACAGTGCCAACAATAGAACTAATGATAAATAGGTCCCCATGCAGATATGATATCAGCATGATGTCATCCACGGATGGGGAGGTTGGGGTGCCACAAGGATCCCTATGGCTACTTGAGATCCATGTGGCATCACCATAAGATGTCCTTGCTTGGTATTTACGTCAACCAAATTTGAAAATCACATTTTTTATGATTTAAAATTTCCAAAAAATTCTCCAAAAATCTCAAAAATTATCTAATTGATTTTTCAATAGTATTACATATTTTCTCATCAGTATAAAATTAATTGGGTCAAAAGTAAATGAGATCTCTAGACTTTTAACACTAGTAATCAAAGTCTTCCATTAGGCTAGTCCTGAATGACGTTCTACCCATTCTCTCAAGCTGACACAATGGACCTATGCTGCACAATCTATGAAAGGGATACATAATTGGCCACATCAAAGTCACTGAGCCAAACTTTTTTGTCATCGCATTTCACCGTGGATTATTGGTGCACCCCTATGAGACAGGTTTCGACTCAAATACACGGGTCCTCTCAAAGCACATGTGCTCTGGCTCGTCTAAGTCGAATGATACTATAGAAGAGTGGCTTCCCATACTACTGGAAATGCATATACCATGGAATGGTCTCGGTTAGGATACGAGCTCATATCCCACAAGCCATGACCATCCTATACAGGGCCAATTCTCTATAAATACTTAAGTTCTATTGTTCTCAATTGGATTCTTCAAGTCCTGGATTATCGTATCAACTATAAGGCATTCTAACCTATATATTCATGACTCGGAGGTGATCCTCACATCTCCCCGAGAGACCACTCTCTCAAAACACAAACTTTAATGCCTCATATAATTGGGGTATAAGAATTTGAGCCCCAGTGCTTCAAGCACCCAGATTCATTCTCTCTCTCTTACTCTCGCTGATCGAAAGACTCTTGGCTTTAAGGCCTTGAAATGCCACATGGCCAACAGGTTACAGACTTTGCTATTTATTTGACATTTTCACTCTATCAAGCATTCGTTAGAATATACGTAGTCTTACATGGTGATTAAGAAACATGTTTATCATCCAAGATATATCTTTAAAGGCTAAAATTGCCGACCTTGTATATGTCTTCTATCCTCTGTCTGTTAAGATAACTTATCCTTCGTTTGTTATGAAACTCATGTTTATCCAGCGTTTGTTATAAAAACTCACACTTTTATGAATACCTCCATCAAGCATCGATTAAACACTTTTCATATTGATATCTTTGTCAAGTATTGGTTAGAATACATTTAGCCTCATATGAGGACTAGAAGCATACTCAACCCAATGCATATCTTCAACGTTTTAAGCTTATCAAGCTCATCCATCATTAAAGCATTTATCTGACGTGTATGAGCACCTTTGTCTTATAATTACCTCTATCTATTGTTTGTTAGAATCTATCGAGTCTTGCATGTTACTAAAAATACACTCAAGAAGTATATAATGTCTCCCATCTTCAGCTTCTTGATAATCAAGTTATTGTTGTTGAGGGATATCATCCTACTCTAGATATTGGAATCCATCTCCAATCCATGTACACAATCTTCACACCATTTTTGTCACCCTTGCTTCCTTTCTCTGATAGTTAGGGAGGATTACGTTTCTTAAAGTCCCTTGAATAGCTAATGTGCCCTTGATAGTTAAAGTACCTTCTTAGATTAAGATGCCTCCAACGGTTAAGGTGCCTTTGTCAATTAAGGTGACTCCAGTGGTTAAGGTGCCTCCATTGATTAAGCTTGCCTCCGACAGTTAAAGTTTCACCATCAGTTAAGGTGCCTTCATCAATTAAAGGCGATTTAATTGATTAAGTGCCCCACCAGTGATTAAGATGTCTTAGGCGATTAAAGTCCACCGACTGTCAAGTTGTCACCATCCATTAAGGTTCACCAATAGTTCAAGTGCTTCATTGGTTGTCAAGGTGCTATTTGACATCCATCAGTTAAGACCTTCTTTGTCACTTACCGACCGTTTGTTTTAATTGACAGTATGTCCCATACACTCCCTTCAGTGGTAAAATCCTCCTACCTAAGAGGTTTTATTCTTTGTTCACTCAACATTCCTTTTGGTGGTTCAAAGAGAATCCAACTTACCCTGGAGGTTAGCAGAGACAAGAAAAAAAAATATGTGCTCTGATACCACTTGTTGAGCTCACCAAGTCGAATCCTCTCACAAAAACCGTTGATGTGCACAATAGAACCCATATATGAAATAAAACACAAGAAAATGTGCATGTGTGTATGAACAAAATAACAAAAAAATAAATAAATAAACACAAATCAAATTTATGAGGTTCAACTTTTTAGACTATGTCCACAGGAGAAAGAGATTATATCTACTATTAAAAATACTAGTTACAAGTTTTCTCAAAATGCAAGCTTCTTTAAGCTTTCTGATTTCTTCTAGAGGCTTCCCTTCTTTAGGATTTCCTTCTTTGAGGTTTTTATCTCTCAAAAGCTTCTTTTTCTCTTTTAGAGGCTTTGTCTATCTTTAAAAGAACAGGTTCTCTCTCTCTTTTTCTCTCTCTATAATAGGCTTCTTTTGCTCTCTTCTTCTTCGCTCTAAGAGAATGATCACTTTTCTCTCTCTTTTTCTTTTTCTCTCTAGGTAGGTTTACTGTATCTTTGATATACCAAGAAGAAGAATACCAAAAATAAGAGCACTTGGTAAAAACTTCAGGGAGAAAAAACCCTATCCTCTATGTGAGGCTTTTCTCTCTCACGTAGTATTTATCCATTTTATGTGGAAGAGATTTCTTTCCTCTCTCCTTTTCTCTTTGTAAAGAGATAAGAAAGAATATTTAACAATAAACAACTTATATGGGTGGTTATCCATTTATAACAACCCAATGAATTGTGATATCACAACATTCCCTTTTGTTGGGAAAATAAGACGGGACACTCGACACTCCCTTCAATGTATCATATGCTAATTTCTCTTAAGGTAAGAACCATGACCATAATTTAATCCATCCAATTTAACAATGATGGGTTGAACTATAGAGGAGGAAGCTTAATCCATCCAATTTAACAATGATGGGTTTGAACTATATCGGAGGGAGCTATCAGGGTGTCCCGACACTTCCTTTACTGTTTTAAATGCTTTTGGACATAATTTGGCATTTGTAATGTACTACCTTTTTCCTTAAGAAAATTTCTCATAAGGTAGGAACCATGACTATAATTTAATCCGTATAATTTAACAATGATGAGTTGAACTATACATGAGAAAGCTATCAGGTTTAGTAAGGGCAAAGGCATTGAAAACCAAAAAACCTCCTAAAACAGAACTAAGTTTTTTGAAGGAACACCGAAACAACTGAACGAAGAAGCCTTGAAAGTACGAGAAGACTTAGCCTCTACTTCCCCACGCTCTCTTATAGCCAATTTTCAAGTTTTAGCAAAAATTACTAAGAAACAAGATCAAGAACAAAATATTATGTTTCTTTTTCTCTCAGAACTTTTGTGGAGTTAAGGAGCCAGTACAGGAGAAAACAATTAATAAGATGGCCAAGTACAACGAGAGAGAAACAATGCATTAGGCAATCAGATAATCAACAAGAATTTTGCAATAAAGGCTTAAAGATTCAAATGCGTGCCCTTGTTTTCATCTACAAATAAGGTTTATACCATGAATTCAAGCCCTTCAAATAACATACCTATTTACCAAGATGAGTAACCATGAAGATGAAGGCGTGCTGTAAAGCAAAAAGTCGAGAACAACAAATAAGGGATCGAGCAAAAAGATCTGCAAAGAATCAACAAAAATAATCTATGATAAGTTCCATACAATGGAAGCCTGGATCCATAAGATCAAGACTGATCAACAACATCACTGATTTCGGATGGCACAAATCGGAGCTCAGAATATAAACAACAACGTCATTTCAGCAGCCTTAGGAATAGCAAACAAGGGTGGAACCAGGGAAGAGACTGGAGCTACAAAAAAGATCTATGACTCTGATACCATGATAGAATCTCAAGCTTCTATGAAAATAACGCTATGTATATTGATATGTATCGTGAATATATAAACTTTGTATATATATATAACATGAGATGACTATAAGAGGAAGACATTGACAGTGTGCCGACAATTGGTGAATGTGGGCACACGTGTCGAAAAATCTAGAAATACATATGACAATGGAATGTCTTACCTCATGTCTCTTTTTTAGACACATTTCACTTTCAAAAGTTGGTGTTTCTTTGTTTAGAAATGCCATTTTTCAACGAATAATATTTTATTTTAAATAATATTTTAGAACAGTAAAAGTGGTTTAGAATAAATATAAAAATTATTTTTATTTTCTAATGACGGTCCAAGTGGTGTGATGATATGATTTTGCACAATTACATTAGAACCCTATTCAATAGTCATGAAATAAGGGTGTTATATTTCTAATTAATAACTACCCAATAGTTTTTAGCTTTTCTCCATTTTGTTAGGACACAACTTTGTACTATACGAAATTTCTTATGAATAAAGTTATGATTCATAAAGTGACATTTTTTAGATTATTAATTTAGTTTAATTTTTCTATGATGCTTTACTATTGTTTTATAAATGGAATGTTGAATATATAAAGAGAAAAGTTTATATAGAGTTGAGGCTCTAAACAATCAAATAAGAGCCTACCTCAAAATTTTTACTAGAAGAGGTTGTTTTGATGCCCAAATATCCTCAAATTGATCATCTCGACATTAAGATGCATGGACACGAGGAAAAATGGATTGCAAGTTTTGAAAATAGTGTATTTTGTAATGCATTTTTGGACCGTCAATTTTCAAGATTTTCAAGTTCTCATACATCTGTCTATCTACATTATTTTTGAAGATTTAAACTTTATAAATAAAGATGAAAATACATTTTAAGGCTATCACATAGATTTCTAGTATTGAAACCACATTTCTCGAAACTATTTGAAGGTAGGCTCTAATTTGATTGTTCAGAGCCTAGGCTCTATACAAACCGCACCCATATATAAATAAGGATTTAAACAACACATAAATTTCAACTAGTTGTTATGCACGTGCGTTGCACGTGATCTGATTTAGTTATATAATTGAATAAATTTTAATTTTGAAATAATAGTTTTGAAAAGAAATCATTTGATTATTAAGTTATTTTTAATTAAATTAGAATGATTAATTTTATTCATTCATTTACTATTTTTGAAAAACATCATTAATTAATATAAAATATAAAATATAAAAGTATCATTATTTATCTCTAAATTTATATATTTATCACTATATGATCAAAATAGAATAAGTAATACATAGTTCAAATATTAATAATTAACTGATAATATTATGAAATTATTTGATAATAAATTATTAAAAAATAAATTATATAATTTACTATTATTGATGAGTGATACAACTCAATTAATTTATGTAATTATCATTATATAACGATACCCTTAATAGAGTAGAATGGAGGACTCGGCTTCATGTAGCCAACCCTAGTTATCAAATTTATAATTCGATGGGTGGAATTAAATAAAAGAAATAAACATTAATACTTACATGTCAATTTACAAAAATAAGATGTCAAAAAAATAGTGATATACCTTATGTTTCCCTTGCAAATGACATGAGCAAATAATAGAAATATCATAACAAATCATACCAAAACTTTCAAATTTTTATTGTAATAATTCAAAGTAAAATCCTGAATTTTTATTCTAAATCTAATACCCTAGTATATACGGATTTAAATTGCTAAAATGTCTATATGCAAAAAGTAAAAACTGACTTTTTTGTTGAGTATTAGCCACATTTACC
>NW_006497454.1:1735699-1779815 GCF_000471905.2 Amborella trichopoda
ATATATATATATATATATATATAATGTGCCCTTTTTCCTAAATAAAAGGTCAATATCAGAAATTATTTAAGCCCAACAATATACTTCTTTATTTTGGATCACATAAAAAAATTATTAATTCAATAAATAAAAGTGCAATTAAGTTAAATGGCAAATGAAATAAAAAAACTCCGTACGTATCCTTTCGAAGCTCCTCAAAATTTGCCATTGTCACGATCACACTGATTTCCCAACTTTAAATCACAAGTGCTAGAGAGAAAAACCAAAAAACTTCTTTGCCTACAATAAAATAGATAAATGTTTTTTGCCTAAAATGGACTAACATATTCCAATGCAACAAAGCCAGAGTTCAAACATTTGGAACTTTAAATCATAGGAGCTAGAGAGAGCAACCAAAAATCTTATTTGCCTACAATAAAATAGAGAAATGTTCTTTCCAAAAAATGAACTAACATGTTCCAATACAGCAAAGCCAGAGCCCAAACAGTTGGAACTTTAAGTCACAGGAGCCAGAAAAAGCAACTAAAAAGCTTATTTACCTACAATGAAATAGAGAAACTATTGAAGTTCATGCTTTTGAAGTTCATTATCATTGAAAAATAAAAAATACTTAAGTAAAACAAAGTAAGAGGGAAATATAAAATAATATAAAATCCAATAATAAAAATGCCTTAAACAACAGTATGAGCACATCATAATATAAGATATATAACAAATTATTATGATAATAATACTATATTTATAAATAGGAATTATTATTAATATTATTAAGACCTCAAAATTAAAAAACAAAAAATAAAATAGAGGAACATCAACATAATGTATATGCATGGAGTTGGAGCATACCTTGTTATTATCTTTTTACTCAATTTCCCACATATTCTCAAATATCTACCAACAATTTAACACGTGTATCAGTCCAAAAACATAAATCATAATTACAAAATTAATATACTAAATTGAGCACCACCTATCAACAAAAAAAATCATAGACCATAAATGCAAAATCCTATTGCAAGTATGAAATTCTCTAAGAATTTATTAGGTAATGCTTTATGATGAGATGTCCCCTTGAAGTGAGCAGGTAACCTCATGGGATCCTTGTGAATTTGCCGAGAGAGAATGGTAAAGAGATAAATATAGGGGGAGAGATTTAAAGAAATATAGAAATTGATTTTAGGGGAGATATTTAAGAAAAAAGAGAAGGAGAGTGTCATTGGGAATGAGAGGAAGAGAGAGAATAGAGAGATAGAAGAATTATAGAAAAAAAAGACATGTCACAATAATAAAAAGGACCTCCTCTCTCTTAATATATAATAGATATGTATATGTACACAAGTGCATATATGTAGATACTCATTTTTTACACTTAAATATGTGTTACAAATAGTATCTATTTCCATGTAACATATGTTACAACATCCAATTTTACCACAAATATAGCATATATATTGTCAATAATATATATTTTCCTAAAAAAAGAAGCATATCCACAATACACACATTCTATAAGTGCTTGAGCTTGACAACCTCCGGGATATGCAGAGGGTAGTGGTCAATGCAATCCGCCTATACCCCATCACCCTCCGCTTTGATGCTTCTGTTGCACTTCCAAACGGCACTATTGCATTTAAACCCACTCCCAAACCCAATTTGCCAAACCCTGTCCCCTTTTTTCATCCTCCCTTTAGCTTCAATGTAACTCATCTCATACCACAAACTACTCGATGATGTGTTCCCAAACCTATGAAGCGTCATCCTTGATGCCTCAACATGCTCAGGAGACTAACTGCAAATTCTTTTCCAGTTCATCGATCACTGCTTTCCCTCCAGCATGTATGCATAAATGCTCAAAAGCTCGTTTAAAATCAGGAACATAAGCCTTCAACTTCAGGTTCGATATCTTTCGAACAATTAGAGAGAGAAGGAAGAGCAGTTGTTCGGAAGCCGGCAAAACGTGGGGTCCGATGGACGTGATGTTCGATTTGAAGGCTTCACCTGCAACAACCATGAATCTTTGGAGAGAGATACACCGACGTTTCGTTGGACATCCTCCTCCTGGAAACACAGAGGTAGGCACGATCATCAGCACCACAGTGGGTGCGCACAACATGCACCAAACGGTACTTTGCGTGGCGGCTCTCGCGGTGGCGGTTCGAGAGCAGGAGGGAGGCACCCCCCATCCGAAAGAGACAGTTTGGGAGGAGCATGGATCGCTGGCTGCCGGTGTACCAGTTGGGGGTGATGATCTCGGTGCTCACCACCACTGCGTACACATTTGCATGACCTGAATAAACACCATCAGGGTTTTAAAAATCTGTCATAACGGCCTGCGCCATAAAGGGCATAATTTTGAGTAATCTATCCCCAAAGAACAAATAATTCTATGCAATAACTGAATTGCTTTAAGGAAAAAATAAATCTATTTAATAACTGAATTGCTTTTTAGGTTGCAGGAGTTTCAAGAATAATTAGTAAGTTTAGTTACCCTATGTGCATATTCTTGGTATTTTAGAAGAACCATGCCTGCACTAAATTACGAGCTAGATCGATAGCGATGGAATTGGCACTGCATCCCATTCCAGAGAGGTTGAAGCTCTTGATGTTGTACGTCATCTTATATTTGTTGATCACCATGGCTGAGTGCGAAGGAGTCAGTGAAAACAGGCTGCAATTCACTATCAAGATATCAACATCTTTAGGCCTTATCCCTGTGCGTCTAAATAAATCGTCGATGGCAGCGAAGATAACAAGCTCAGCCTCAGCTCGAGCATCAGCCATGGTCGGGTCTGGCGGTATGTAGAGGAGAGCGGGAGGCACGCAGGTCCTTTGCCCCCAAACCGGAACGCTCCAGAATTCGAACCTGAAACTCTATGCTTTTTGGATCTAAGAAGGGCATGAGTCTAGCATGCTCTAGGATTGTACACAATGGAAATCTGCAACTGCCAGGTGGCTTATAACATATGTAATCAACCAAGTAAATGGGGTGTGGCTTGGAGATAAAGTAGAGACCGGACATGAAAACGATGAAGACTGACGAACACAGATTTGGACAAGGCCGAAGTGGAGAGAGTCGCACTGGCGAAGGATCTCTTCCGGACCCATGCGTAAAAGCTTGACGGCAGCTGCTGCCATTACAGGGACTGAGAGAAATGTGAGAAGGTGTTTTACAAGGTACTGGTAACCAAGTTTCACATATTCGAGCCTAACTGAGCTCTGGAAATTAGGCATGTTTTGAGAGGCTGCCATGGCTGATTTCCCTTTGTGTTTGTGGGATTCTCTCAGGTTTTTCCGGCGATTCAGCCAGAGAAAGCCGCTTTCCAGCAGATTCGCCGGTTTTTGGTGATTTGGTGCAAGGGGTGGGTTTTAAAGGGGGAGGGTTGGGTTCTGTGGGCTGTCACGTTCCCTCTTTCTCTCTCTACAATTTGGTCTCTATCTATATCAGTCGAGCTCAATTATTTTCTCTCTCTAACTTTCATTACACTCTAGTTGCACAAGGGCCACGTCCTTTCATACATCCACCATTAATTTCTTACATACCAAAGTTATTTTCCAAGGGAAGGATCACTCCTGCTGGTGTACTTTTACGTCCCTCAACCCTCAGATTAAATTCAATCTCTTACTTTTTATTATTATTATTTTATATTTGGTGAGTCTCTCACACTATTTTTATGCGGGCTACAAAATATATTTATTTTTTATCCAAAATTTTATGGGTGCCTAGGCTCTAAACAGTCACATTAGAGCCTACCTTTAAATAGTGTTGAGAAATGCAGTTTCAATATTGGAAATCTTTGTGATAGTCTTCAAATATATTTTTATATTTATTTATAAAGTTTAAAGCTTTAAAAATAATGTAGATCGACAGATCTATGAAAACTTGAAAATTATAAAAATTGACGGTCCAAAAATGCGTTACAAAATACATTATTTCCAAATCTTGAAATCCATTTTTTTTCTCATGTCCATGCTCTTGATGTCGAGATGATCAATTTGATGATGTTTGGGCATCAAAACAACCTCTTCTAGTGAAATTTTTGAGGTGGGCTCAAATTTGATTGTTTAGAGCCTCGGCTCTATATAAACTTTTCTTAAATTTTATAGTATGTTTCTTTTTCAAAAAATATAAATATTATTTTTTGAATTATTTTCTTCACCAGCCATTTTAACTTTTAGTGGATGGAATATTTTTTAACATCCATCTTACATATAGACGTTAGATAGACAAGGGACTGCACAGTAATAGGTGAGTTGGCTGACTCACCAGAACCTGCCGAGTTTTCTTACCCCATTTACAACATCACATTTCTGTTTCAATTTCACGTATGTATACCTTGCCTGTGCGATCGTCTCAAAAAGCTAAAAAAATCATTTTTCCATGAACTGGAACCTTTTTTTTTTTTTCTCTTTCAACTCAAAAACCTATTTTGAAATCATTTTCCTCCCTGAAACAAAGTACGTTTCAAGGGGTATCTATAATTTCCCCTATTTTCTATCAATTGAGATGATGGATGAGGCAGATAGGAGTATAAATGAAGGCTTATATCCTTAAACCAAGTACATTTCGGGGGTATCCATAATTTCCGCTATTTTCATAAATGAAGACTTGTATCTCCTTAAAACAAAGTACTTTTCAAGGGGAATCCATAATTTTCTCTATTTTCTAACAGTTGAGATGATGAATGGGGCAGATGGGGCATAAATGAAGGTTGAAACAAAATACATTTCAAGAGTATTCATAATTTTCCCTATTTTCATAAATAAAGCCTTCGCCTTGAAGCAAAGTACATTTCAAGGGGGGGGAATCCATAATTTTCCAATGGTTGAGATGATGTATGGGGCAGATGGGGCATAAATGAAGGCTTGTATCATCCCCACTTGCACCTCACTTGAACTTTCCTAATCGATGTTGTTATACATCAATTGGTAATAACCCGTTATTACTCGCCGTTTTCTTGCCGGATTTTAGATATCGACTGTTTTTCTTACACGTCTTGTCCTCTTTTTTTCCCACGTTATTTTGCTTTGCTTCCAAAGCTGTAACGATCAGATGTACAAGTCTTGTAAAACAACTACGACTGTCCTCAATGAAAACTATTCACATCTGCACTATTAACTCCCACCACCCAATTTAATTCAGCGATTCTAGATCATTTGGTTTACAACACTGCTTACGCGAGTTGCCACTAATATTTGACGAGCATCAAAATAGAGTTGGTAATCATGTTTATGATAATAAACGAGATTTCATAGATTAGTTGAACCTTGACGAAGAAAATGATGGACTTCAAGGAGAATTAATAAGTGAAGTTGTAGTTACAACATCATTTTTATTTATGGGGTTTTTATTATTTTTTGATTAATTTTTTAATTAATTTTATATTTTTTACGTTACTCTAAAATAAAATTTCTTAAAAACAATCGAATGTTTAATTTTATTTCAAAATTATGCATCAAATCCTCGGTATTGAAATTTTAGTATTTTTAAAACATGGTTTTAGAAGCAATGTTCTAAATATCAACAAATACATCAAGAAAGCCATATGCTTTGGAAGAAGCATATACAGTTTGGGTAGCTTTTGGATTAATCTGGTATATATAACAAATTCCCTGTTTGGTTAATCTAAACAGAAAACCAGGTTTTGGAAGTATAATATTATTATATTAAAATATAATCATCCAAGTAATATAATTATATATTAATATCATAATTATAATAAATATATAAAAGTATAATATCATTTTATTAATATTATTATAATAAAATATACTAATTTCATAATGTTGATGATATTTTGTAATAAATAATATAAATTGCAATAATAACATATATAAATACTATAATTAATAATATCATAATTATAATAATCATATAGTAATATAACATCTTTTATTAGTATTATATATCATTAAAATTGATTGTCTCACATTTTCTTTTTATATATCATTTCACAGCTTAAGCATTTAAAACTTTTGGCATTTTGTTAATTCAAATTAACCTCGTAGTTCTTCAGTATTAATAAAAAACTTTTATATCACACAAAAATAAATTTCTCTCATGAAAATTATTATAAAAAATTATTTTTATTGTAGTTTTGAATATAAAACTATTTAATCTAAAGGTCAGACACATTGAAACTTGTTGTATTAATAAGGTATTATTCTATCTTAAAGCAAACATAGTTCTCAAAATTATAGATTGAATTTTGATAATGAAAACTTATTTCTTTTCAGGTGGTTTCGATTAGTCTCTTCGACCAACAAAGAAAAAGCTATACAAAATATTTTTTTTTTTTATTTTAAATTTTTTCTATTAGTTGTATATGTTTTATATATAAATATCTAATTTATTTATATTAAATAAAAAAAAATCGGAACTCTTTCCCCAAATTGGCCAAGGCACCGAATTACGTCATTTTTCTCACCAAACCAAAAAAGACTTCGAAGCAAATATGACAATATTGCTTTAAACTCTATAATGATATAATATATTTAGTTTAAATAAATTCTAAATTCATGTTAACTTCTGTAATGAGTGAACAACACAACATAGTGTCATCTCAAAAACGACACAAATTGTACTACTCTAAGCATTAATTTACTTACAATTAAGGGAAATTTACATACAAGCACAGCTTTTTTACCATTATAACAGTATGACCCAAAATAGCCTATTATTACCTAAAAAGATGGATTGACGTTTTTTATTTTATTTTTTGTCAAGTTTGCCCCCAGTCCCATGTTTCAAACATCGGACCGCTTTATTTACCCCTCAAAAATTTGTTTTCTTCTCTCTCTCTCTCAATGCCCTATTCCAATTACCTACTGTTTATAGTGCAAATCGAAGAGATCTTCGAATGAAGATCCCTCAGATCTGACACTACAAACTTGTTATTAAATATGATAGAGAAGTGGGATCGATCGAATTATGAACTAGGGGTTGATATATTCAAGAGTGAATAGATCTCTCCTTAGATGATTGGTAAAATCGACATCAATCCTAACACAAATATTGAAAGAAAATGCTACCCAACTGATTCAAACCTAATTAAAATGACTGAAATGGAGCAAGACCATGAAAAATAACTTATTTGACCAAGTAAATTGTCCCGGGACAACCTAGGCTTTGAGGACTCACCGTATCAAAATCGCAGCTGAGTTTACACCATGCGTTCTGAAACTTCTCTTCATAATTGACCAAGCCTTGGCTTGGTTGGATTGGGATCTGACCTAATGGTTGAAGGTTGAAGGCAAGTCTCGTGAAAAATGGATTGAAGGCAAGTCTCTCGAAATGTTTGTTGGTCCAATATTTATAAGATTTGGTTTGAAAGAAAGCAACTTGTTACGCGATTGTGAGCATTTAGTTCACAAGCTGTTGGATACATATTGAAGATTTCTAGAGAGAGAAAAATAGTGTTCATTGGTGTTTTCTGTTGTTTCTGATTGAGGCATCTTCTACTCTTTAATTGCTATTTACATCTTCTACTATTTAATTGTTATTTCCTTATCAGGTCAGTTTTTCTAGTTCCTTTTATCTTTTCGTAATGGTATATTCAGAAAATAATTCCAGCATGAAACTTATTGTTGGCTATGTGACCTTTCAAGGCTTTAAAGCCAAGAGTCTGACCTTCAGTGGGAGTTAGAGAGAGATTGAATCTAGGTACTTGGCGCACTAGGGCTCAGATTCATATACCCTGAGTATTTGAGGCATTGAGAGTATACGTTTGAGAGTATGAACTCTCGAGGAGGTGTGAGGGTCACTTCTCAATCAAGACTATATTGATTAGAATGTCTCATAGTTGATGTGATAAGTCAGGGCTTAATCCAATCGAGAATAATAGAACCTGAGTATTTAAAAGAGTATTCGCCCTGTATGGAATGGTCGGCTCATGGGACATGAGCCCGTATCCTGACACGAGACCGTTCCATGACATGTGCACCCATAGTCATATGGGGAATCCACTCTTCTATAGTATTATCCGACTTAGAAGAGCTAGTGCTCATGTGCTTTGAGAGGACCCCTATATTTGAATAGGAACATGTCCCACATGGGTACACCAGTAATCCATTGAACCGTCGGTGACGGGAAGCTCTGGCTCAACGACTTTGATGTGATCAATTATGTGTCCTTTCCATAAACTGTGGAGCATAGGTCTATTGGGTTGGCTTGAGACACCAGTGGAACGTCATTCGGGTTAGCCCAATGAAAGACTCTGACTAGTGTTATAAGTCTTGATGTCTCATTTACCTTTTGCCCAAATTAATATAAAATTGATGAGAAAAGATTTTATATTGATGAGAATTTAAGATTTTATATTGCTTGGTCAAAAGTTGTTTCTCATTTTCTCTATGAAAAATCTAAACTTCGATACATAATTATGAATAAAATCATGAATCTTGATTTCAAAATCTCTAAAAAAAATATTGAGAAATCTTCTCAGGTTGCTAATAATGAGAAGTATGAAACGCGAAGGTGTTAAAATAATAGTGGAGGTAAAGGCCCTAATAATTACCACACTAATGAAAGGGGTCGTAGTAATAGAGGGTATCCTATATGTGATCACTGTAGCTGTGATCATTATCAACAACGAAGTAACAGCACTGGTTCTTCCTCCATATAGGATCTTTCTCTTTCATTCATGGATACAGGCAATCATTATCCTTCCATATCTTCTTGTGATATTTTTATTTGGAAATTAAACTCATGGGCTATAGATCATATGATTGGTAACTTGCAGTGTCTATCTAACCTCAAAAATAATAAAAATATGAACCATGTGTCTATTATTAATGGTTCATTGATTTCTTGTCCATGGTGTTCGTAAGACCAAGTTCTTCTCCAAGTCTCATAACTCTGAAGTCCTTTTTATGTCATCTTTTTCTTCTAATTTGATGTATGTTTAGTAGAATTACTTAGAGCGTGAATTGTAATGTTATTTTTCTCCCTACTCTGTGACTTTCCTGGACCGAGCCAGGGGGAGAAAGATTGGTGAAAAAGACTGTCTCATGGGATGTACTTATTTAGTCAGGAGAATAAGGCGTTGGTTGCCACTTGAAATAATTTTAATATTCATAAATTATGGCTTTGGAGAATTGGACACCCTTTGGATAAAATTTTGAAAATCTTAATGGCCTCTCTATCTTTAAACTCTCATTCTTGTGAAATTTTTAAATTCTCAAAACATACAAGACATTTTTTTTAGTCTTTTATGCATGTTTCAAAGGAACATTTTTGTTTGATACATTCTAATGTGTAAGAACTAGCCCTAGTTGATTCTTATGCTGGCTTTAAATATTTTGTTATTTTTATTAATAATTAGTCTCGTGTTGCTTGGGTATATTTATTGAAATAAAAAACAGAAGTTTTTCATGTGTTCAAAGATTATCCAAACTGATTTTCACTCAATATAATGGCAAAATTAGAATTATGCGAACTGATAATGGCACAGAGTATGTGAACAAAGCTTTTTCTGAGCATAGATGTTGTGAAGAGTCTCAAGTTTCTCTGAAGAGACTTAGTGTCCATTAATCATACAAATGTACAGACTTGTCTTTTATAGATAAATTACATATCAAAAAATATAGAAGTAAATCACACTTTCCTATATTATACCCTGACTTACCATAAATACAAAATATTGTATCTACCCTTCCTAAATATATAGATTACAATATATACCTTCCATATTAACCAGGTATACAATATATACTTTCTTTTCACACTCCCCCTCAAACTCAAGATGTTATGGGAGAGAACATCTATAGTTTGAACACTAATTACGGAAACGAGCAGTTGGAACTTCAGATGTATAGCATGACCAGTAGATGCAGTGATTGCCATACTCAAATTGATGGATCAACAAGCACATAATGTAGTGATGGATGAACAAGCCTCAGGAACATATGGCCTCAGGAACTAAGGGCCATATCAAAGTAGGCTTGATCAATCAAACAAAAATTCTAGAGAGAAAAACAGATCAGACAGTCGAAAACGACTCGATAGAGAGACATATCCGATAGTTGAAACACGACTCAATAAGGAGTCGAAACACGACTTGACAAAAGTTGCACTGACTAGGTGAGCAACAGACTCGTCTTGAAAATCGGTGACAATGCTTCAGTGACAAGGAATGGACACAACTAAGATGAATCTGGCTCTGATACCATGTGTCGAGTCTCATGTTTATTTGAAGAGATTTAGTGTCGATTAATCATATAAATATACAGACTTGTCTTTTATAGACAAATTATAGATCAGAAAATATAGAAATAAGTCACAATTTCCAATACTATACCTAGACTTACCATAAATACAAGATATTATATCTATAAATACAAGATATTGTATCTACCCTTCCTAAATATACAGATTACAATATGTACCTCTCATATTAACCAGGTATACAATATATACTTTCACGTCACAGATGTAATCTTGATATTATACGCAAAACATCGTGTGTTGGAACACCTCAGCAAAATGGTGTTGCTGACAAGAAAAATAAACACCTTTTGGGAACTACAAGGTCTTTGATGTTTCGGATGCATGTTCCAAAAATTTATTAGTCTGGAACTGTTTTAACTACTTGCTACTTAATTAACGGATTTTCGAATAAAGTTTTAAGGATCCCCTAGAAGTTATGAAAAATCGAAAAATTAATTTGTTCCATTTGCATGTATTTAGATGCATATCTTATGTTCATGTGGCTCACAATCGAGATAAATTGGATAAACATTCTAGGAGATGTATCCTTCTTGGATACTCCTCTATTAAAAAAAGATACAAATGATATAATCCCGCAACCAGAAAAATGAATATTTTATGAGATGATTAATTTGTTGAAACAAAATCCTATTTTCATGACACATTGGGGAGTGAGTTGGAAAATATGATTCAAGGGGAGAGTTCAAGAAATCGTTTTCCCTTGCCCAATATTAGTACTAGTAACGTGTCCAACACACTCGAAACAAGTCATGATGGTCAAGTGGATGCTGAAGATACCTCACCAAAGTGGTTTAGAAAAAGAACACTCCGCATAGGCCCCACCTAGTCCCTCTTTGCGCAGGTTTTCTCGCATCTCACAACCTTCCTCTAGACTTCAAGATTTTTATTCTTACAATGCAGTTTTTTTATCCGGCTCAAAATCATATTTTCTATGAAAATATCTCTTCTAACTATTTTTCTTTTTTGAGTTCTATTTCTAATAATTCTAAGCCAACAAATTTTCAAAATGCTATTTCTCAATCTGTGTGGAAGAAGGCCACGAAGAGGAACTTCAAGCACGTGACAAGAACCATACATGTGACATTGTCAAGTGACCTAAAGAAAAGAAAATAATTGGATGTAGATGGATTTTTAAAGTAAAATATAATAGTGATGGGTTTATTGAGAGGCATAAGACTAGGTTGGTGACCAAAGGATTTACTTAAACTTATGGAGTCGCCTATAAAGAAACTTTTACACCAGTTCACAAGATGAATATTGTTCGTATTCTTTTCTCTATCGTAGTTAATTGTGGGTATGTCTCTACATTAGATAGAAGTTAAAAATGCCTTCTTATATGGGGACCTTGAAGAAAAAGTCTATATGAATCTTCCTCAAGTAGATTCTAAAGATAAGGAAAAATGTCTTGTATGCAAATTAAAGAAGATATTGTATGGACTTAAACAATCATCTCATACATGGTATGCCAAACTCAGCTCAACTTCGATGAGTGTCAGGTTTCTTAGATGTTCAGTTGATTCTTCGATGCTCATAAATAGAGGAACGTCAAGTATAATAGTTGTACACATTTATGTTGATAATATTATCATTACAGGTGATGATAAAGAAATAATCATGCAGCTTAAAACTTATCCTCAATAAAAATTTGACATCAACGGCATTGGTCAACTAAAGTATTTTATCGGCATTGAAGTAGCATATTCGAAAAAGGGACTCTTTATTTCTCAAAAGAAATATTTTGTTGAAAGAAACTGGAAAACTGAGAGTCAAACCTGTTGACACCTTCTTGATATTAATTGCAATCTTGATTCACAAATGGAAAACCTCTTAAAGATGTGGTCGCTTTCAAATACTTGTGGGCAGATTAATTTATTTGACTGTGACACGACCAAATATGACATATGACGTAAGCCTTATGAGCGGATTTATGCATGCTCCTAGATCATGTCATATGGAGGCTGTCAATATGATTATTAGATATCTTAAGTCAGCACCAGGCATCGGTATTTGGCTGAAACCAAATGGTCACACTAATATTATTGGTTATTCTGATGCTAACTAGAAAGGTAGTCCAATTGACAGGAAGTTCACTACTGGTTATTGTACATTGGTAAGAGGAAAGTTAGTTACTTGGAAAAAAAAAAAACAAAATGTAGTTGCTTGATCTAGTGCATAGGTCGATTATAGAGCTATGCTTCAACTACAAGTGCATTGATATGGCTAAAATCATTACTTCGAGATATGGGGTTCCTAAATATCAATCCAATGTAGATGTTTTGTGATAATCAAGCAGTTATGCATATAACCTTCAATCCAGTTTTTCATGAAAGAACCAAGCATATAAAAGTTGATTGTCATTTTGTGAGAGAAAATGTTCAATAAAAAATTATTAGGTCTCCTTATGTTCGAAGTGAAGACCAACTGGCAAAGATGTTTACTAAAGCTATTGCATTGACAAAATTCCATCAGATACTATCCAAGTTGGTCTCTGTAGATATCTACGCACCAACTTGAGGGGGAGTGTTGAAGGTTATAGCAGCAAGATATCAAGTTTCCTATCTTGTGGACTATAAGATATTGAGTGTCTTATATTGAGAGTTTCTTATTTTATGGGATTACAGTTGTAATGAGATTTGTTTCCTAAAAGACATGAATTATAACTCTATAAATCTCTGGTAAACCAGAATAATCCCCATGAATGAGATACTGGTTTATCCTATGTTGACGTAGGCATCATTGTCGAACTATATACATGTCTTGTTGATTCTTCGTCTCTCTCTCCTTCGTCTTTATTACTTTTATTGCAAATTCTACAAATTTCCCATGGATTTCAATGGAGCATAAATTTTGGGAGTGGAAATAGCACTTGAAAGGTACACATAATTTGCCATGGGTGATGTAACAAACATATATCTTAAGAAAACTCTCTTCTATACACTATTTGCATGTGCAGTGGACTTGAAACAAGTCCCGATTTTCCAACTACTGGGCATGCTAATTATTAGATAAGCATGTGATTTAGTGAAAGCATTTGAAGTTAACTGTGAATGGGTTGTCAAAGATGCATGGTTGAACTATAAAAGACATGGATTTGTCCCTTTAATCTTGTCTCTATTATCGGATTAAGCTTGGTTTTTAATTTTTTATTTTCTTGTAGAATTAAGTCTATTATCGAAATTACAACCCTTACACACATATACACACACTTTTTTGTATTTGTAGGGGACCTACCCTTTGTTATCTCAAATGATGGGTCCCCCTTTGTTCTTTCAACATGTAAAAGCCTCTTCTTCTTTTTTTTTTTTAAGTGTTAAACGATAGAAATGGAATCTTGGATGATATGTTGAGGCACCTGCTCCAACCAGCAATGCCAATGTGTTTACCCCTAAATTGTGGTTTAATAATATAATATGTGATAATAAACACAATGCATTGCTTGTTACATTCTTTCTAATTATGCCATCATAATAAAATGCTTCATAGAGGACTCGGAATTGCATATAATGAATATACCACTTCGAGTGTTTTGTGATGATCAAGCTGCAATAGGTTAATTTAAATGAAGTAAAATGCTATAATATTCAGCATATACTTGAGAAGAACAATGCCGCTTTGAGTTATTTGTCCTCATTGATGAAGATTGGGAACATTTTGTCAAGCATATCTGAAAGAGCATAAGAAAAAACTCATGGCAAACTGTAATCTTTAAGTTACACCCAAAAGTGGAAGAAAATCTTTCCCAATGAATAAGGACATATGGCTCTTATGGTGAAGGGGTCCTATGGCACACATATTCTCCTCAGAAGGTGCATGAGAGTAGTAGTTATATGCTTATTTGAAGTTGAAAAATCCTCTAATTGATCTCTCAGCATCGATATATATATATATTCAAATCCCAAAAATAGTGCATCTTGCAAGACATTATCTAGACCCTCTATTTTCAAGATTTATATGTATCTATAGATCTATTTGATTTAAACCATTTTTGGAGTCTAAAATTTTATAATTTGAGATAAAAATGTATTCTCATGCCATCGTAAGAATTTTTTATACCAAAATTGTATCTTATGATCAAATTTGGTAGTGCACCTTACTTTGATTATTTAAGGTTGCAACCTTATGCAAACCACACTCTTCAATAAATAAAAAATATATAAGGTATCAACTTTATACTATTGAAGTAATGCACACTCAAAAAACCATCAAAAAATATTGTTCCAATGTTGAAAAACCCTCAAACTGATCATCTCCAAATCAAGAAGTCATCATAGAAAGTTTTGGCAAAGTTTTACATTGGCTGCCTACCTAACGCAACCCACCATCCAGTCAAGAAATAGTGCATCTTGGAACACATTATCTCGACCATCCATTTTCAACATTTTTTTAATTGTTTATGGATTTGCTCAATTTGCATGATATGGTGCTTTAAATTTTATAAATACAAGTGATAATAGGTTTTATGTCATCATAAGGCTTTCTAGCAAAATTGCATCTCTCGGCCTAGTTTTGAGCTGCGCCTTATTTCAATAATATAAAGTATACACTTTATTCAAGCGTCACCTTTTTTATAAAAATAATATTTTAATAGATAAGATTTTTTAAATTATATTTTAATAATACTTGTTTGGGATTGTATACTATGAGACCATTTATTTTTAGTACAAGGAGGTAACAATTAATCATAGCCATTAGATATTCAATTCGATGGCTTGGGGTATGTCACAAAGTTTTAAAAAAATATTTCTTAGGGTTTGAGTTTAGTCACAAGTACATTTATAACCATTTAATTTGAAATTTGATGGACAATGATGGTTGTGACCTCCTTGTACTAAAAGTAAATAGTCTCTTTGTATAGTATATAGGATAACGGATAAGCATAAGGAGGGCCATTTTTTCTCACACTAAACTACACTTTTAGGGAGGGGATACGACTGAAGTGCTTTCATTACTCTCCTCTCTCTAGCATTCATTTCTGATTTTCGCTTTTAGCTGATGTGTCTTTACCTCGTGATCATATCTACAAGATGTGTTTTCCTTAGTTAAATAGCCTAATAATAAGTGACTTAAATAGCTTGTTAATAAGGGATTTATGTTGCTTCTGCACTTTTGTTTTCTTTGTTTGGTTTTTTTAGATAATTCGGTGAGGAAGATAGCCCTACTTTTTTCTTAAATAATTTAAGAGTTAGTTTTTTTAAGATGCTAGTGGGGTGATGTGAATAGAAACCACAACGTGGTGACTAAGATGTAGAGGTACTACTACCACGACCCCAACTCTTTTCTCAACTTGCCTCCTACAAAGACTCATGTCACCCGATAACATGCAAAACACACACTAGGAGAGAATAGGGAAAGTACATCATGATCCATATGACTATGGAAAATCTATATTTATGTGATAGTGTCTATCACCATCGAATCAATATACTGATGGGTGTATATCGCGATCATGCCAATCTCTCATGGTCCCATTCTCCGTCATTATTCATCTATTGAGGGGATGGTGATGACATAAAACATAAATTTTTTATATGGGTGAGGTTTGTATACGATGCCCACCTTATACTATGCAAGCAAGATGCGAATTTAAATTTTGTCGAAAGATGTAGGTCTGTTGTCAGATACTTATGATGGCTAGAAAATCTATGTTCAAACCTAATAATTAAATTCAAATTCTAAAATGGTGTAAATCGACCAGATCTATAAACACTTAAAAAACTTGAAAGTAGTTGGTCTAAATAATTTGTTAGAAAATGCACTACTTTTAAGGCATAAAGTTTTTTTTTTTCTTCATAACTATACATCTCGAGATAGAGATGATCAATTGAAAGGTTTTCCAATTTCTAAACACCTTTTTCTACTAATTGTTTTGAGGTGCACCATACTTCTATAGTATAAGGTTCCAACGTTATATAAATTTTCTCTGTTCTATATTCACTTCTATATTCACGCGGATCATACTATAGTTTGACATCATAATGTGCCACGAATTTTTATGCTTTGGAGGCCTGTACTCATAAATTTCAACTTATGAACAAATAAATACCCCTAGGATTCCACCAAGGAAAAGTAGTTTGTGCATCAGGAGACGATAGCATCCCCTGAAGCATGTAATATCTATCTTAAAGATGGATGTTAGAATATGGTAGTCTCTCAAAAAAATAAAAATCGACAGGTTTGAAACCATATCAATATTTTTAAAAAATAAAAATAAAAAATTTATTTATTTTCTTTTTTGGGTTCTTAGTTACTATGGTTGAAGTTGTTAGCGTATATATATATATCTTAATTGTATGGGTATATATCTTTTGATAAGCTTATGTGTCTAGGATTATGATAAAATTAGTTAGTAATTATCAATAACTGTTGGTGTCTATTCAGAACTGTTACTAGCCATATATTTATCATGATCTTGTATATTCTTTATTAATCAATAAAAAGAGAGTTTTCTACAGTATTATGAGTTTCTAATATGGTATCAGAGTCATAGGCTCCTCAATCTCAGATCTAAGCTCGCACCTCAGATTTGAGGTTGCCAGATCTGAGCTCGACGAGTTCATATTTGTTTCGACTCTCTGCCGAGTCGTGTTTCGACTATCTGCAAAACAGTATTTATCTCTATTCTGGCCTGTGTTCTGGACTGCGAGTTGCTGAATTTGTCTCGGCCTGCTAGTTGTTGAATCTGTCTCGGATTCACACCGAGTTTTGTTGGCTCTTCCAAATGCCATTACATTTTCTTACCTATCTCGACTGTTTTTCTGTCTTCGATGAAGATCTGAAGTTTACGCCATGCACGTGACGCCTTAAAGATCCAATCTATTTGTTTACGCAACTTATTGTTCAAACTCCAACTGCTTTGTGTCAAAGCATCTTGAGTTTGAGGGGGAGTGTTAGCGTATATATATCTCTTGATTGTATGGGTATATATCTCTTGATAAGATTAGGTGTCTAGGATAATGATAAGGTTAGTTAGTAATTATCAATAACTGTTGGTGTCTATCCAGAATTGTTATTAGTCGTATATTCATACGGCGTTTTGTATAATCTTTATTAATCAATAAAGATCGAGTTCTTTGCAGCATTCTGAGTTTCTAATAGATGTTTCATTCTTTAAATTTTGAATTAAAAAATCCATCTCTTAAATAGATTATGGAGAGAGGAACTCTCTAAATCACCCAAAGAACCGAACTACTCTCCCCCGGCTAAACCTAAGAAGCTTCGAGCAACATTCTTTCAATTGTATTGGTTGCCTAAATATAAAATCGTTACACCTGCGCCCATGATAAAATATAAGGAAAACGTTTATATAAGGGTCAGACTTTAAACAATCAAATCAAGGTGCACCTCAAAAATTCATCAAAAAATGTTGTTTCGATACTTAAAACTTCTCAAGTTTGATCATCTCAACCTCAAGACGTATGGACAGGAGAAAAATTATAAGTCTTGGAAATAGTACATCTTGTAATGTATTTTCTAGACTATCAATTTTTAATATTTTTAAGTATTCATAGATCTGCTCAATCTACAATATTTTTAAGCTTTAAATTTTATGGTAGATAGAAAAACAAATTCTTAGGCCATCACAAAGATTTTCAATACTCAAACAATATCTTCGATACTATTTAAAGTGCACCTTGCTTTGATTGTTTAGGGTATCAGCCTTATACAACCATAGCCAAATATGAACTGTCATTTAAGAGTCAAGCCTGAGTAATGTTTTAAAAAAGGGGTTTGCGGGACAAATCTACTAACTAATCCCAATCGGATTGACAATTCGAACAAGTCATAAGACAAAAAAAGACAAAAATAAAAAAAACTCTGCATAGCCTAGTTGGCTAGCCATTGTGCCCAATAGCGCCTGGATGGCAGATCTACTCTCCACTTCACTTTTTTCTTCGTTATACCCCATGAAGCAGGAAAAATAAAAATCCATTTTGTGACCTCTTGAGCATTTGGGGTTCAAACCTCACGAACCTCTAATGCGTACCACTACCCAACACGCCATTATGAAGTATATTATATAAAATTTGTTTAATATATATTAGATAAATATTTATATAAGGTTAGACAATTTTTTTTTTTTTTTTGGTAATTCAGTGGGGAAGAGAGACCCTACCCACTTTTTCAAGTAGATTACTAGCTTTTTTGAAGTTGCCATTTTTTCAAGTGGATTACTAGCTTTTTTGAAGTTGTTAGTAGGGTGGTGTCATTGATGAGAATGGAAACCACAACGTGATGACTATGGTGTGGGGTGCTACCACCACGACCTTAGCCCCTTCCTAGGTTGCAAGAATTTTATACTATAAAAGTAAGGTAGATATAAAAAATGCAGAAGAAAAGAGTGTTCCAAAGTTGGAAAATATTTCAATTGATCTTCTCGATCTTGAGTTATATAGATATAAAAAGTAAAAAGAATTTCAAATCTAAAAAATAATGCATCTTGTAACAAGTAATCTGGACCGTCTATTTTTAGAAAGTGTTTATAGATTTGCTCAATCTCCATTGTTTTTAGATTTTTAAATTTCATATTTAAGATCAAAAATAGATTTTCAAGCCGTCATAACGTTTTCGACACCCGAATTATAAATTCAAGCAAAATTATCGGTATGCCTTACTTGTATAGCATAAGATCGGCCCTTTATAAAAACCTCACCTCATATATTATTTATTGAGCTGCCCGATTCAGACAGAACAAAGTCGGTGCCTATCGATCCGAATCAGGCAATTCTCAATCTAGATCATATTTGTTTTAATGGATAATGTTTCTATAAGGCTTAGGCTTTATAAAAACAAAATAAAACCTCACCTCCAATCCTCGTTCAGAAAGCACGTTCAATAACAAAAATCTACATGACGGCTCTAAAATCAATTTCTAACACCAACAATAAAATATGAACATAAAAAAATAGTACAAGCCTTATAGATATGTGAATATTTATTTTTAGGGGGAAATGGATAGATTAGATAATTTGTTACGATAAACACCATTTTTAGAGCTTTAAATCCTAAGTTTTTTTTATAATCATAATGTTTGAGTTGAGATGATCGATATAAAGGTTTTCAATGCTTGAATTGTAATTATTGATGAGTTATCAAGTGAGATTTTACTTACTGGGCTGCAGCCGTATCAAACCATTTTCCTTTTTCAATTCCACATTCTGATCAAGAGCCAAAAAGCGCGCGTTTGTCTAATTTCACATTTTCACTTCATTTCATGGGAGCTACTAGCTGAGTCACTCACTACCCTAATGCCGATGTGTACAAAATTCTATGTTTAGGGAATTCTTTTGTTGAAAATTTTTAGTCACCTTTTGATTCAGCTCGCAGACGGTTTAAGAAAAGACAAAATCGTCCGTCGAAGTATGAGAGTTAAACCAAGGTAGGGGAGATTGTTTTGGAGCAATTTTCAAACTGAAATAACTTCTTTATAAAACTATTGATAAGTTCTATTGTACATTCTTTATATAATAAACATATAAAGAGACCACTTCTCTTGTAATACGACCTCACAAATTACGTTTGTCCGTTAGATTTCAAATCAAGTGGTTGTGAATGTCATTGACTAAACTCAAACTTAAAAATAAAAAATAAAAAAATCTCAAACTTTATAGCCCACCCCAAACCATCCAATTTGACATCTAATGGCTATTAACAATTATGACCTCCTTATATAAAAAATAAATGTTCTTATAGTATACATTTTCCTTTATATATTTATATATTTACAATTTATTTTTCATAATTTTTCACCCTTATGACAATCTTTTTATATATTTACAGTTTTGTAACATCTATTTGCACAACTTTTGTGGTCCATATTTTAGATATTTTTTCTTTTTTTTATTCTACATAAAAACTAACATTCTTTTCCATTTCTTAATTTTTAGTGTGCCACACATGACACACCCTGAAACGTGTCGAAAACCAACACCCCATTTCGTGTCTGAGTAAAGAGGTTCTATGCAACTTGGATTTTAACATGCATCAATCACTATTTCTAACAATTCTGAAAACGTTTTACTGTAAAATCCCCACGAATAGGAGCAAGCACCATGCAACACCAGTGGACAATAGTACCTAACATGGGGACATCTAAAGGTGGAGATTAACCATCGTTCTTCTCACATGGTGTGTAGCATATAACATTAGGCTAAAGGGATATCTTGAAACTGGTTGAAACAAGGTTTACTCCATTATCATACCATATATTGACAGGCAAAGAGCATGTTGATGCCCAAGAAAAGATTCACAGTGACAATAATAATGCAAGACAATACTCAGCTCATATTGTACAAAGTTCCAATTGAACTTCCAAATTCAATAAATAAGAAGCTGCTAATATACATCATATATGTGAAAGAGAAACACTGTTCTGTATTTGTAAAAATCAAAATAATGTTATTTATGAAAAACAATTGGGACATTGGACTGCTTATTAGCAGACGAGAGAGGGCGGGATCAGAATCTCTGCCAAGCTATTGTCAGCACTAAACTCTAGCTAAGTGCACGGATAATTGATCCAAAATTTAAGCGGGCAGGTACACACCTGAATCTGAGTATATATCTTTATCCATCCACAAACCTATATACTCAGTTCCAACTCCGCCTCTGCCTGCAAAAGAAGAGAGATATCCAAAACACATGATTAACAGCCTGGAAAGCATGTTCCCATCCACAAAAAATTCTACATTTTGTTTATATCTTTGAAGGGCTCATATAAAAAGCGAGAGCTTGGAATATAGAGATTCTGAAGGGAATTGGGGTTGGTTTTTATTTATTTATTTTGGGTTTTTTTTTTTGGGGGGTTGGGGGGGGGGTGGAGAGAGAGAGAGAGACTACGTGTGCAAAATGCCTTGCTTCCAAACAAAACAAAAAGATTACCCTCCTACTACTCATCATATGTTCTTTAAAGAGTGGTGATGGTGGTGTAAATACTTCCGATTCTTCTGTTGGGTCCGCCAAAAACATGCCAATGCTCCAAAAGCACAGCTCGCCACTGCTATGGCCAACGCCGCACCCACTGGAACTGCCACGGCACTCGTTGAAGCAGCCAAGTCATCAGCCTCATTTGGCCTGCCATTGCTTAAGCTCTCACTATCAGAAGAAGATTTGAGCATTTTGCCATAGTAATTGACTAAGAAAATGAAGACCTCCGCCTCGTTCCAACTATCTTTGTGTGTTGAAGAAGTGTAACAAGATGGGCAGAGGAGCTTGGAGGGCCATATCCTTTTGGGGAAGTTGGGGTCAGCAGTCCCTGCATCTGCCTCCTCTTTCATCAGCCTCTCATTGACCTGGTTATGTGTGCGCCAAAGCCATAGTGCAAAGTCTCGGGTCGAGTTGAAGTGAGTGGGAACACTGTGGGTTAAATAATTGAAGGATGAATGTTTGGTAAATCAGAAGAAAGAGAGAGAGAGAGAGAGAGAGAGAGGGAGGGGGGGGGCAGAGGTCCCAAAGAACATTGTTTGTCGTTTACCTGGAGCACATTTTGTGAAAGTGCTGCCGACATTCTTGACAGATGAAGAAATTGTGGATGAAATCACATATGGCCGTGAATGCTGAGTGACTCTCTCCATCTCCAACTCTCACTGAGATTGAGTGGAATAAAACCCACAGCCCGCAGCTGTGATAACCAAATGGCACCTTTGGTTCAAGAAAGCAATCTAATCCATAAAATTTTGATCGTATTTTCTAATAAGCATATCCTACAACTATGCTCCTTTGGATTTTATTTTTTTAAAATTATAATAACCCTAGCATGCTTTTTATACAAGCAATTACCAATTGAGATCCAATTTTAAAAATATATGTCAAACTTCTTTAATTGTCTGAAACGACACCTCCAGTCAATTATCTGTACTTAATGGATATAAAATATTTTATAGCATACATTATATCAGGCACGTATCATTTATAGTGTTCACATATAATACAAGTCGCACACGTATATATGCAAAATAGAATGTGTATATGTGAATAAATAAAGATTATGATGAATGTATATAGTATATATTTATATGTTCAACACCAACAATCTAATCCATCTGTAAATAATGTCCATGTGGTTGTACAATAATGCATATAAAGTACATACATGTGTGATAACACATGAAGACGCACATGCATTTGCATTCCACATACAAACCTGCAAGTTCCATAATACACTTCTTGACAATATTTACAAGTACAAATATAGATATGTAGTTCAATGAAAGTATGACTCAAGTCCAATTCAGGTACAAACTGATGTAAATGCATAATCCATAATCAAATGTTGTATGGTGCTCCTCTTTATTTTTGGTTTTTGCATCTTTCTCTAATTATGGATCTTCCCTATCTTCTTCTTTGCTGAACCCTAGTCTAAGCTACTAGGTCTGCGCCAAGTTGGTATCAGAGCCAGATGATCTGTATGGATGGTACTATAGCAGTATACTATAGTACTGTAGCACTGCACGAACGCCATTATAGCACTATAAAGACGGTAGTGTACAACCGATTTTTGTGCCCTAGATGAACAACCATGCGTCCACGCAGAGGAAAAGGAGGAAACGTGGTAACTGTAAAAGCCTTTGATCGTAATTCGCGAGAAGGGATTGTAGATCTGACGAGATTGGCCGACACCCTAGCTTTGTGCTTGGTGCAAATGGAAGCCTCCAACTCAGGGGGATGAGATCGGATGAAGAATCCATAAATCCCTTCCATGACCAAGCTCCAAGTAGAGAGGCAGCTGATCATAGGGATAGGGATAGTAAGGTAGGAAACCGGTCTTAAAGTTGAGATCCCAGAGTTGTATGCAGATTTAACGGCTAAGGAATTCATTGATTGGCTGAATGCAGTGGAGCAGATATTGGAGTTAAGAAGGTTCCCAAGAAAAACAAATAACTTTAGTTTCCCTAAAGCTCAGGGAAAGAGCTTAAGGTTTGGTGGGACCAGTTGAAGGTGACAGGACATGAAGAGGTCAACGCAAAATCACATATTGGGAGAAGATGGTGTAAAATGAGAGAGGCTTTTCTGCCTTTCAATTACTTGCAACCTTTGGATTAGCTTTGAATAATCTTCGACAAGTAGGTCGGTGGATACTATACGGAGGAGTTTTATCAGCTGGTTTCGCAAAATGAGCTTTCTGAGGACGATGATCAGCTTGTGGCGCGATATATTGGAGGTCTTAGGCAGTCTCTGCAGGATGTGTTGAATCTCCACACTTTCTGGACCATTTCTGAGGCATATCAGCATATACCTTGGTGGTGGAGAAACAACAAAATTGAGGTCAATTCAGATCTAGAAATATGGCAGTAGTAGGGGCCAGATCTTGGCTGAATATTGGATATGCACAGGAGCAGGTTGGGGGAGTCTGGCAGTAACAATCCGGAGTCCAGCGGGGTGGTGCAGCCCCACAGATGGGGCGTGCTATTGGTCAAGGCCAAAACTTGAGAAATTAGGTTGGTGGTTTGGCAATAAAGTATTTTCAAGTGCAGAGAACCAGGCCACAGGTCGAATGACTGAAGGAAGAACCCTAGCTGAGAGGGAAAAGTACTGATATATATGCCATTGCTGATCATGTTTCTGATGATTAGGGTGATGAAGAGGTTGCCACAAGGAGCTTCTTGGCGCCAAAAGAGGACACATAAGAAGATTGGCTGCGAACCACTATATTTCACACCTCATGCACAATTGGGGGAAGGGTTTGTGCCATGGTGAATGATAGTGGCAGTTGCGAAAATGTTGTGTCAAAGGAGGCCATTGCAAAGTTGCATTTGAGTGTGAGAGACCATCTACATCCATACAAATTATCCTGGTTCAAAAAGGCCAATGAGATAGCAGTCTCTAAATGTTGCCTAATTTCTTATTTCATTAGCCAACACTAAAATGATAATGGATGGTATGATATTGTGACAATGGATGCATGTTGTAACAATGGATGCATGTTGTATCTTATTAGGGAGGCCTTGGCAGCACGATATACATGACATACATGATGGGCGCAAGAATACTCATACATTTTGGAAGGATAAACTGAAAATTATTCTAGCCCCATCTAAGGATATTGGACCTAAACCTAAACATGGCGAGTGTATCAATTTTCTTTCTTTAGCAAGATTTACAGAGGAAATGAAGGAATCGGGGGCTGTCTTTGCACTTGTGGGGAAGGAAGAGTGGTTGAGTGATTCTGTCCCTGAGGTGGTTCGACCACTTTTGGACGAGTTTTGTGATGTTTTCCCTGAGGAGTTACCCCCAGGATTGGCCCCATGCGTGATATGCAGCACCACATTGATTTGGTGCCAGGTGCTAGCTTGCCTAGCAAGCCACACTATCGAATGAGCGCACAAGACCATGTAGAGCTTTGCAAACAGGTAGAAAAGTTATGGACCAGGGGTTATATCAGAGAGGCCATGAGTCCTTGTGCTGTCCCAATGCCTCTTACTCCTAAAAAGGACAGCAGCTGGAGCTAGTTTGTATACAGCAGGGCCATAAACAAAATTACAGTGAAATACAGGTTTCCCATAGCTTGATGATATGTTGGATCAGCTTGCGGGTGCTCAAGTGTTTAAAAGCGGTTATCATCAAATTCGGATCAGACCCAGAGATGAGTGGAAGACAACCCTCAAGACCCAAGAAGGGCTGCACGAGTGGATAGTCATGCCTTTTGGGATATCTAATGCCCCGAGCACATTCATGGGAGTCATGAATCATGTGCTCAAGTGAATATTGGTAGACTTGTTCTAGAGTAGTTTGATGATATTTTAATTTACAGCAGTTCTACTAACTTGCACTTGCAGCATTTGCATGAGATTTTACTTTCCATACAGAGAAATTATATGCCAACATGAAGAAGTGAGCTTTGATGGTTGACTGTGTGGTTTTCCTGGGTTAACAACTTTCTGGAGAAGGTGTTAGAGCTGATGAATCCAAGGTCTGAGCAATTGTAGATTGGCAGTTGCCGAAGTCAACCCATGATGTGCATAGTTTTTATGATTCAACCTCACTCTATCAGCGCTTCATACATCATTTCAGCATTATTATGCCAGCTCTCACTAATTGTATCAAGAACAAAGTCTTTCAATGGACACCACAAGCAGAAAAAAGCTTCATTGAGATCAAGTTGAGGCTATCGGCAGCACTAGGCTTAGTGCTTCTAGACTTTGACAAAGCCTTCAAAGTAGATTGTGATGCTTCTAAGGTCGGTATTGGTGCAGTGTTAAGTCAGGATGACAAGTTTGTATCATATTTCAGTGAGAAATTGAATGGCATCAAGATGAGGTATTCCACTTATGATGCCGAGTTCTATGCTATTGTGCAAACTCTATGCCATTGGAGAAACTACTTGATCCAGCTGGAATTTATTCTTTATTCTGATCATGAGGCGGTAAAGCACATTAATGGCCAGCATAAGTTGAATCATCAGCATGCCAAGTGGGTGCATACCTCCAGGAGTTTACTTTACCCTAAAGAATAAATCTAGCAGACAAAATAAGGCGGCTGATGCACTAAGTAGGAGAGCCTCTTTGCCACTTTCCGAGCCCTTTTCCCCGCAGGCACACACTTTGGGAAAATTGTTCAAGAGGTTGATTTGGGAAAACATGATTACGTTGTGCATGATGGGTTTCTTTTCAAAGGGAATCGTATGTTCTTGATTGTTCTTTAAGGCAACAAATTATCCAAGAGCTACATGATGAGGGACACTTTAGCTTTGGTAAGTGTTAATTATCATTCGCCAAAATTAAAGCAGGACATGAATAAATATGTGAGCAGATGTCATATTACTCAAGTCTCTAAGGGGACTGGAACTTATGCTGGCCTATACCTGCCATTACCCATTCCGCAGTCGCCCTGGACAGATGTGAGCATGAATGTTGTCTTTGGTTTGTGACGCAAATAAAAATTGGTGCTTTTTTTATATTATTTGGGTTTTTAGTTTTCTATAGGGCTATTGTTGTCTTTATTTAGGTGTAGAGATTTAAGGGGTAGAATTGAAAAGTTTATTTTATTTTAAGATATGATATGGGGGAGTTAAAAGGAATCTCCCATATTTACGGGATTTAGTTCATATAGAAAACGATTTTTAAGGGGGTCACGTGAGATTAAGAGAGGGGATTTACATGAGAGGGTGGGAGATTTAGGGAGAAAAAACATGGTGGAGAGAGAGTTCTATTGGTTCTTTTAATTTTATTTTTATTCGTTTTAAATGTGCATTTAAAGGGAAGAGGTCTCTTCTTGGTATAGAGATGGTGGATCGCGAAAAGAAATAGTTTTCTTTGATTTTGTGAATAGATATTTGGGGTGGACTCCCTTGCAAACCCCAAGAGAGGGTATATTCTTTCATCTATTTATTTTTATTGTTATTTTTCTGGTTTCTTAATCTTCTCCCTACATCAGTTTGCCATAAACACAGCAACGTATAGGACTCAGCCTTTATTGTGGTTAATCGATTTTCTGAGATGGCTCATTTTCTAGCTTGTAGAAAGACCATGGATGCCTCACATATTGCACATTTGTTCTTTAAGGAGATTGTTAGATTTCAATTGACTAAATCTATTACTTCTAACCATGATCGGAAGTTTACTAATCATTTTTTACGGAGCTTTTAGGAGAAGCTTGGCACTTCACTGAATTTTAATACTGTGTATCATCCACAAACAGATAGTGAGACTGGAATGGTGAATCGGAGCTTGGGTAATTTGATTTGTAGTCTAGTGTACAACAATCTTAAACATTGGAATCAAATCTTTTCTCAGGCTCAATTTGCTTTTAACAAAGTCCAGAATCGGTCCATAGTTCAGTCCTTTTTGAGATTATGGACAAAACCCAATGAGTGCTCATGATTTAGCACTAGTTCCACAGATGGGCCGAGTTAGTAGCTAGGCGGGGGCTTCATCGAACACATCAAATTTGTTCATGAGAAGGTTTGGCCACAGATAGAAAAGTCACATGCCAAATATAAAGTAGCTTCTGACAAGCATCACCGGCATATGACTTTTTATGTTAGAGATTTTGTGTAGACAGTATTGACTAAGGATAGATTTTTAGCAAGGGAATAGCATAAGTTGAGCCAGTGCATGATTGGACCGTGTGAAGTGGTGCAAAAGATTATTGAAGCTTCCTAGCCATATTTGCAGTTCTAATGTTTTTGATGTCAAGCATCTCATTCCATTTCATGGTAATACTTCCGACAACGAGCTGCCGAATTCTTTTGAGGAAGGGGGAATTGATGCAGCCTAGAATACTGCTCTTGAGTACGTAATCTTATCTCAGACTCAATTTGCTTTTAACAGATCCCAGAATCGGTCCATAGTTCAGTCCTTTTGAGATTATGGACAAAACCCAATGAGTGCTCTTGATTTAGCACTAGTTCCACAGATGGGCCGAGTTAGTAGCAAGGCGGAGGCTTGATCGAACACATCAAATTTGTTCATGACAAGGTTCGGCCACAGATAGAAAAGTCACATGCCAAATATAAAGTAGCTTCTGACAAGCATCACCGGCATATGACTTTTTATGTTAGAGATTTTGTGTGGACAGTCTTGACTAAGGATAGATTTTTTGCAGGGGAATATCATAAGTTGAGCCAGTGCGAGATTGGAACGTGTGAAGTGGTGCAGAAGATTATTGAAGCTTCCTAGCCATATTTGCAGTTCTAATGTTTTTGATGTCAAGCATCTCATTCCATATCATGGTAATACTTCTGACAACGAGCTGCCGAATTCTTTTGAGGAAGGGGGAATTGATTCAGCCTAGAATACTGCTCTTGAGTACCTAGATATGAGAGACAAGCTTAAAGTTTACAAAAGGAACTGTAGAAGGTCAAAATAATTATTGAATCTATCCTTTTATGTCTTTATTTATTGAGTCATTTTATTCACACTAGGGAATTTCTAGAGTTTTCTATGTCTTTCTATTCATTTAAAGTCTTTTATAATGAATGGCCATGATTAGATAGATGGATGGCTAGGATTAAGTCTTGTTTAGGGTTTTCTTGTATGAGGGATATACTCAAGCATAATGAAGCATCTTGTTATAGACTTCATTCAAAACCTTAGAGCAGCTAGTGCTTTTTATTTTATCTCTGGGTTTTGCATCCTCCCTATCTTCTTTTTTGCTAAATCCTAGCTCCAAGCTATTGGGTATGTGTCATAATAAGTATCAGAAACTGAGCCAACTACATTTTAAAAAAAAGGAAGGGTTAAATTTTTTAAAAAAAAAACTAAGGAAATTGCTAGTAGAAGCTGTTAACTTTGCAAAGAACAACATACGAACACCATCTGAAATTGCAAATAGTCTAAGAAGAATGATTTATACATACCTGAAGCCCCTTGTGTCATTCTTACTACCACGGCAAAATATCTGCAAGATGTGTGATCCTTGGCATTAAAATGGTGACAAGAAACAATAAATACAAATAAGAATAAGTAGCAATCAAGTAATGTGGGTACCAATCTAAAGGAAAATTTGGACATTACTTTAACAACTAAAATTCACGGGTATGATATAATCCAAATATCCACGACAACAAATAGGTGTTCCATGGAGTAATTGTTCTTACAGAACAATTACACAAGTTAAATGTAACTTATTTCCGCCTCCCATCCTCCCTCCACAAACAAACACATGTTTATATAATCGTACTGTATAGTTGCTGGTCATATCGGGTTAATGTCATCTGCAGTCCATATATTGGCATACTGTCCAAGGAAACTAAACATGTCAAATTTAAGATCATCAGCTTTACTGAGGAATATAATACGGATACAGGTTTTAATACTTGTGTGATGCCTCATCTCTTTCAATCCTTTAAAATTAAATTCTACATGTCTTGGCTTCTCAAGTCCATGGAACTGCATGCAAGTGGTGGTCCGTTGTGCCTATCAAATCATCAAGGATTAATCAACCCTAATATAGCATTGCATGCCACCATAAAGGATCAATTGCACTCACCACATATAATGAAACAAGAAGTAAATCCCTACTTGTTATTGCACTGATAATGTCTGACTATTCAAAGCAGCTTAAAGAAGTGAAGAAACTTTGAGCTTAGAGCAAGTCCAAACAACATCTTGAATGAAGTAAAATGTAAATCTTTAAGAACCTTCCTCAAAGAATGTCATGTATGCCTTTCGACAGAAGGAAGAGAAGAACAGATATCATTGCATAATCGACCATCTCAGCAGACTCACTCTAGCTCTGGGAATTCAAAAGGGCTTCTAATTGGGGACAAGGTCAGGTAGGAGAGGTTGAAATGGAACCAACTGAAAGGCAACAATGAAACCACTAATTGCCTAGGACATGTGAAGGAACACCATTTGTTCCTTGACAGACAATCTACATACACAAGTTTCCTCAGGCTCCAAAAAAATGGTATAATAACTAACTAAAAAGATGGAGGCAGTAACTTCTCAAAACTGAAAGCGATGCTCTCGCTGTTCCACTTCAAGAAGAGGTTCTACTCTTAATTTTGTTATCATCTAGCTATATTTTTAAACTCTTGGACTATTGACTTCAGGACTCTAATAAAATGACAGAAAGCTCCTCAATTTTACTCCTTTCAAACCTTCCCAATGTAAGAAAACCAGTTTGATTATTCAAGTTATAGGAACTATAAAGTAAATTTGCCAAAATATTAAAACATTGTCATGGAAACTAGGCAAGGGTTCCCACGACATTCTGGATGAGCGCAGGTAAAGAAAGTAGTCCCAGATAATAGGATTGACCTAGCCACATGGAGTGTAGAAATGCTTACAGGTAAGAATATAGAGTTAGGAGATACAATGAGACGAAGAAAGCAAACGTAGCTTCTCTACAAGAAACTAAATGGAAATAGGTAAAAAGCTTAGGAAATAGATGGGTATAAACTTTAGCATACAGGAAAGGACAATAATAGAAATGGTAGAGGCATAATAGTAGACAAAAAATTAAAAGATAAAATAGTTAATGTCAAGAGAGTAGGTAATAGGCTCCTACGAATTAAATTTGTATTAGGAGAATAGGAGAATAGGATAATTAACGTAATTAGTGCTTATGCACCACAAGTAGGACTAGAGGATAGAATTAAGAGATAATTTTGGGAAGACATAGATAGACTAGTCCAAGACATATCAAATGGAGAAAGGACCTTTTTAGGAGGGGATTTAAATGGACATGTAGGTAAGGATAGTAGAAGATATAAAGGTGTACATGGGGGATGTGGGTTTGGTGAAAGAAATGAGATGGGTGAGGCTATTTTAGATTTTTCTATAGCCTACAACCTAGGAATAGCAAACACTTACTTTAAAAAGCGAGATGAACATTTAATAACCTATAAAAGTGGATCACATAGAAGCCATATAGACTTCTTCCTAGTTAAGAAGCTAGATCGGTCATCATGTAAAGACTATATAGTTATCCCAGGAGTGACTTTGACTACTCAACATAGGCTCTTGGTTATGGATGTATGCATAAAGACATGGAAGAGAAGGGGTGAAATTAATAGGTGTCTAAGAACTACGTGGTAGAATTAAAAAAATGAGAAAATAGACTTATTTAGGGATAAATTAGTTAAAAAAGGAAAATGGAACTCTGAACATGAGTTCAATGTTATGTGAAATGAGATGGCTGACTGTATTAAGAAATTGGCAAAAGAAGTTTTAAGAGAAACTAGAGAAAAAAGAAATTCCGATAAGGAAACTTGGTGGTGGAGTGACGAGGTTTGAAGGCCATTAGCAAACAACGATCATGTTATTAAACTTGGCAATGTAATAGAAATGATCAAATATTAAATGCATTAAGAGTGAGGATCAAAGGTCCTCGTGAAGGATGAAAAAGTCAATGAAAAGTGGAGAATTTGTTGCAAAAAATTATTAAATGACGAATACAATGGAAATATAGCGTTAGAAGGAATCGTTGGCATAAATGAGGGCGGAGGTCATAAATACATTCGTAGGATTAAGATATCAAACGTCAAAGAAAATAGGAAAGATTTTGGGACCAGTTGGTATCTCGATAGAGGTTTGGAAGTGCATGAGGAGATTGACATTGACTGGCTGACGAAGTTATTCAATAAGGTGTTGAGAACAAAAAACATGCCATATGAATGGAGGAAAAGTATTGTGGTATCTATTTGCACGAACAAATGAGAAATACAGAATTGTGTGAACCATTGAGGGATCAACCTTGTAAGCCACACTATGCAGCTGCGGGAGAGAGTGATTGAGCAACGACTACGGCATGAAACATGCGTATTAGAAAACTAATTCACTTTTATGCAAGGGAGGTCAACAACTGAGGCTATTTTCCTACTTAGACAACTGATTGAAAAGTTTAGGGAGAAGGAAAAGACCTCCACATGATCTTTATTGATATAGAGAAACCTTATGATAGAGCACCTCGAGATTTGATTTGGTGGACGTTGAAAATGAAAGGAGTCTCCAGACACTATATCGACTTGATGAAAGATATGTACGAGGGAATGCTAACTATTGTGCGAACAACTAGGGAGAAACAAGAGAGTTTTCAGTGACAATATGTCTATATCCAAGGTTAGCATTAAAATGTACCTCTTTGTCTTAGTTATGGACGACTTAACTAGGTACCCCTACAAGATGAGGTACCGTGAAGTGTGTTGTTCGCGGACGACATAGTTTTGATCGATGAAGGCCCGAAATGGCGTCAACACAAAGTTAGAACTTTGAAAAGTTTTAAAATTAGCAGGACTAAGACAAAATATATGGACTACAAATCCTGAGATGGGGACTTATGGCCTCTTTGAGGATATGGCACTAAATAGAGTATAATGGCAGACCAGGATTCGCATAGCGACCCAATTAATTACTCAAAGATTTTAATGATGATGATGATGATTCACGCCTTGTTCCTAATCAGATCTGGTTCTCATTGTCATCCCCCAAGTCTGCTAGGTGATGAACCATGGAAATTGAATCTCTTCATAAATGCCTTGTTGCAAGCACACAGCATATAGAAAAGAAATCAAGGTATTGAATTTACCGCAGTCAATAATTCAGAAACACGGAATGAACAATATTCGTCAAAAGTTCCCATTATGTTGCTAGAAGAACAACTGCATCTGACTTGAAAGTTAATACATTTGATGGTCTCAAAAAGGAACACTTTCAAATATCACTCGAGACTTCACAAATAACAAACAGATTATAGCAGTCTCTTGAAGGTGAAGATCTAAGGATCTTATTCTTCATTTTCAAATAACAAACAGATTATAGCAGTCTCTTGAAGGTGAAGATCTAAGGATCTTATTCTTCATTTTCTTTTCTTTTTTGCTACCCGGATTGGTAGAGAAAGTCCATATACCAATCTTGAGGCCATATTTCCCTTAGTAATCCAAAACTCAAGTCTTTCTTATAGATAAGTTCCTAATCCATCTTTAACGCTTTATCATATGCTCATGCACACAAGTTCCAAGAGCTGACATGTATACTATTTCAATTACAAGACAGCCCAATGAAAGCTGGCTTCCATGTAGAAGTCTTAACAGAAAGATATAAAGCAGTTAAGGTGAGAAAGTACCCAGTATCCACGAGGGACATCTTTGCCACAGATCTGGAAGCTCTTTAGAGCATCCCTTTCATGAGGAGAAGCATTCTCTTTGGCACTGATTGACAAGAGCTCCAAAGGCCACAAATCATCAAAGTGCACTAGTATATCTGCACTACCCCTTCGACACCTAATAGCAAAAATCTAAAGTAAGGAGAGAGGGAGGGATGGAGGGAGGGCGATTAAGTATTACAGATACAACAAAGCACAGCAAAAAACTGGCATCTTTACCTCTTTGAAGGATGACATGTCACCAAAAGTTGTAAAAACTGTATGAGTGGAGCTCGAGTATCCGAATTGATCATCTGTCAACAAAACCAGTGTAAAGCTATACGTGTACATGAGCAGAGAAACACAATAAGAATAACATCTGAATGAGAAGTACCTTGTGTTCCAAGATGATGTCAAAAGAATGTCCCGTAGCTTCTTCGATATCATATACAGCCCGAGCAATCTATTTACCAACCAGACAATAACATACTCATCTATTGCAAGAAACTGACATGCTAAAAGGCAAATTATTAAGATGATGGCAGAAAGTAAATCTATAAACCTGGAGCCCAGAATGACAGACCTGCCTAGGATCTGAAGTATTTTGTGGTGCTTCATTCTCAAACTTCTCATCATCCAAACTGAAGGTCCTGTAATTCAAAATAACATATTCAGATATATTATGTAAACCTAAAACTGCGTAATAAGTACAATACTCATAAATACCAAAACCCATACATGTAAAAATAAAGCTATTAAATGACCTCAATATCATAACGACTTTGATCAGATGAATACTATGTGCAAGGTTGTTCTTGCTACAGATTGAAGAAGAGTATCTTGATTATAGTTATTGAAAACGTCTGGGAACCTGAATCGTTTTAGGAACCGAAATCGTGGAATTGTTGGCCGGCTAGAAGATTCCTGTCTCAGGAATCGTTGTCCGTACAATAGGAATCATTGGGAATGAGATTCTTAGTTTTTGATAATTGTGTTTCACCAAAATAGATCCAAGTTTCATCAACATATGGAATCGAGATTCCCATTCCGTTGGAATCGATACTCTAAAAGTCAAGATTCATTAATATGCAGAATCGAGTTTTCGAAATCTATGGAATCGAGTTTCTGACATATGTGGAACAGAGATTCGTTGTTGTTTCGAACATATGTGGAACAGAGTATATGGATGAGAGATCCATGCCAGTTTGAGATCGAGATTTACAATAATATGGACTATGGAATGCGTTTAACGACCCCTACCAAGAATCGAGATTTCATTTTTATGGAGAAAGAAACCACAAGGATATCTTGAGCCTTATCAACTTTAGAACCTATACTGGATGTCTTTTATTAGAAGGTTTCCCAAATTTTAAAGTGATTGTGTTGACTAATGAACTTACGGTCATTATATACAAAAGAAAAGCATTTCAAAATTATGATTTTGACTTCATTATTATAAAGACAAAATAGAATTATGTCTACGCCACGGCTTTACTTTTAATTGTATGTGTTGTATTTACCAATTACATTTTAAATTTAAAGCAACGGCCGTCCAGGGTGGCACAAGTAAAATAATGAAACCTTGCAACCACGAAAAGCATTCAAAGGAAGATTTCTACTCCAATTTCCTTTAGGAAGTGCGTAACCATCATAGACATTGGATATTATGTACTTTGAATTGGTGTATCAATTGACATGGAATCAATTGACGTGGAATCAAGATTTACTCCTCGCTGGAATCTAGATTCGATATATTTGGGAACATCTACCCACAATTAATGAGTTCAAGTTTCTAAAGAGGTGTTGGATCGAGATTCTGAAATTAAGAAATTGAGTTTCCTTGGTTCCGATAAATGGTTTCTAAAGTGTGTTGAATTGAGATTCTGAAATTAAGGAATTGAGTTTCCTTGGTTTCGAAAAATGGTTTCTAAAGATGTATTGAATCGAAATTCTGAAATTAAGGAATCGAGTTTTCTTGGTTCCGAAAAACAGTTTCTATGGAGTTTCCTTAACAGAAACGCGGATCGGGTTTCAAAACCGAAAACGCGAGGTCGTTCGAGAGATTCCGGTAGCTATGATCTTGATGCATGTTGAAGTGTGTCTGGGTCAAGATTATAAAATATGCAAGATCATCATCATCATCAGCAGAATCTTTTCCCAACTATTTGGGATCGGCTATACGAATTTTAGTCCGTCATTTTGCTCTATCAAGGCCATATCCACAGTAACGCTATAAGTTCCCATATCTTTTCTCACTACTTCCAAAACATGTCCATTTGGGACTACCCCTTGCCCTTTTCAACCTTCCACTTAAACCAACTCATACCTCTTAATAAGTGTTGTATTGGGTCTCTCTGAACATGGCCACTCACCTAAGTCTACTTTCTCTCAACTTATTGTCTATTAGAGCCAGACCTAAATTCTCTAGAATGTATTCATTTTGAATTCTATCCCTTCTTGTAATGTCACTCATCCATTTCAACATCCTCATCTAAGCGTTCATTATATGGATATGTTGTTCCTTGACCACCCAATATTTCACCCCATAAAGCAAAGCTGGTCTCACAATTGTCCTATAGAACTTCCCCTTTAGCTTCATTGGTATGCAGCAATCAAATAAAACTTTGGTTGCACATCTCAGCTTCGCCCACCCAACTCTAATTATATGCATGACATCTTCCGCAATCTCTCCATTTTCCTGGATTAGCGCTCCCTCATACATAATTCTCACCAAGTCGATATAGTATCTGAAGACTCATTTCTTTTTAAACACCCACCAAATTAAATCTTGAGGTACTCTATCATAAAGTTTATCTAGATCAATAAAGACCATGTGGAAGTCTTTTCCTCTTCGCCCTAAACTTCTCAATCAGTTGCCTAAGTAGGAAACTAGCCTCAATTGTTGACCTCCCTGGCATAAAATCGAATTGGTTTTTTAATACACTCGTTTCATGCCTTAGTCGTTGCTCAATCACTCTCTCCCACAACTTCATAGTGTGGCTCATAAGTTTGATCTCCTGCAATATCATTTTGAATTTGTGTATAGAATATATTTAATATTCTGAAAATAATTGCATACCTAGGCAGCATATCTGCATCTTATGTCACAATCAAGAAAGCCAGGTTACATAAGAAAACTCTTTCAAGTACCTAATTGTATGAATATACTTGGAAGGAACTTTGGAAGCATTTCGAAGATGAGAACCCACTTCTTTCATAAGGTGCCCCTTGATAGTTTATAAATGTCCTACAAGGAAAGAAGGAAAGAGGCTTCCAGATGCTCAAAAAAACACAAGAACTCTTGGCTTTAGGACTTAATCGATTGGAGATAAATAATTTGGAACGGATTAGAGGCTTGTCCAAAGCTAATTCACAGACAGGATATCCTTTTAAGGCATACATGATGTAGTGCCAAACATGGTAAGCCCTAGATTGATGAGGCAGACTTAGACGTGTCTCATGGTGGCAGACCAAAGGTATTTTGGGCAAAAATAAAAAACCGAAAGGGACCTGGTGTAAAATATGAAAAAATAGAGACTATTTTTTAATTCAGAAAAAATTTTATGTGGGAATTATGGATGCCCAAAATTTCAAGTTAATCCGACTTGTGAAAAAATAAAAAATAAAACATTGTATCTACTTGCATCCGTCCATTTTCTTCCCTCCGTCCATTTTCTTCCCTTCTAATATGAATCATTATGCGAGTGCTTGTGATTCAAGAGTTCACATCATGTGGACGCTATACTTTTCCTTTGTATCAGTACTATAAGATCATGCCTTCTTCCTCTGAGGACGACTTTCAACCTCTTAATGCCTACTCTTCTTGTGCATCACTTGGGAATTTAATTAGACCTCGAGATGCACCTTCAACTCTCCCCTTTGGAGGGTCCGCATGGCCCGAGATCTGCTTCTTTTTCTTCATCCTATATCCCATTGATAAATAGCACATCAGTAAAGAAAAAGTGAATGTATGGGAAACCACAACTGTCTGGGTTCTAGGGGGCAACCTTTGTCATCTTGGCATACGCAACAACGTCCAGAGTTCACGCAGGGAAAATCAAACTCACTGAAATAATGGATGGAGTTTAAAGGTCTACTTCAAGGGATCAACTAGATGTTATCAAGTTGTTGTGGAAGGTGAAACACTGAAAGGGTGTGGAGGCAGCTATAGTTCCTTCCATCATCGAGAGTTTTTGTTGAAGTTTTGCTGCAAGCTAGAACCTGAATTTTGGCAAACCCCAATTTTGGCTTTTCTTCATTTTAAATATCTACGTTTAGGCATTCACGTTTTATGTCCTTCTTCCCATCATTCCATCAACGCTTTTGTGTCATTGATATCCTTTTAAATGGATTTCATAAAATCTCTTTGATGAGAAAATAACAAAATCACTCCAAAATAAAGGAAGAAATGAACAAATTTTAACATTTCAGGATATAAAATCTTTATTAGTATTTCGTGAAATTTGTTGGATAGGAGGACCTGGGACTTCTGATATACTACCCCAATTCTCTGTAGTTCAGTCAAGCGATCAGAAACAGGAAAGAATAGCAGCTGCAGTTCCATTAATTTATATACAACCTACAATTGCTGAAGACCCTCCCCCCCCCCCACCACCACCCACCACCAACAAACAAAAAAAAAAAACAACAGTATTGAAAGAGATCTTGCCTGCCTATCTTCTTGTTGATCCAATTTAGCAAGCGTTCAGCAGTGCGTGCATCATCAATAGCCTGTATTTCACTGTTGGTAGTTTTAGGTTGCCATTCTCCAGATGCAAATTTAGATGGAGGTCCCCATAGCAACATGGGATAATGCCTGACTGAAAATCTATCACATAACTTGGTATTTATCTGCACTGCCATAAAAAGAAAGTGCAGGTCAGCTAACTATAGATTTTGCAAACAATTTGAATTTGCTAATCAGAAGTGAAATCCCAACCTTGTATATTGTTATATTTCATACTTAGTAAAACCCAAAAGTAACAGATATTGAATAGAACAGCTATGGTGATAATCAAGTACATCATAAGAAGTAGAACTAGAGGACTGCACTTAAACAAAAAACAATGGAAGCATCGCTTATTAATATTTTCCATCAGTTATGAGACATCTGATATTTCCAATCAGTTCCGAGAGACAAGTATACAATAAAAGTGATACTCAAAAGAAGCGGTTTCTACAAAAAGGCTTTTGAGTCCCTAGATTTTCATTTGAAACCAATTGCTCTCTCCTAAATCCTCTCTTGTATCATGTAACCAAAATTTGATGCTTCAAAATTATTCAGAAATTATCACAAGTACATTCTCAAAAATCATGGTTGAATAAAATAATTCAATGTATTATACAAGTATAATGCACATAGAATATCTGTAAACACAATACCACCACATAAAACTACACAAAAGATAGTGTCACAGAGAAGTTAAGCAAGAAATCGGAGGCATCATACCTTCAATGCACAATCCACCCTCGTCATAACAATAAGCCCTGGGTGCACTGCATCTGGTCCATTGAAAAGCCTTGCAACTTTCTCATATTGAGGCTGCAGAATAGTTGCAAAAGTGAGAAAACTGAATCATAGAGCGTGTGAATGCTTTAGAGTGTAACTAAAATAATGTAGTATTCACTACCTTGTAGTTGCGGCAAGCAGGACACCTGAGTAATCAAGCAAGAAATAAGACAGGCATTTAGCTCTCGAATAGACAAAAAAAGTAAACAGATATATAAGAAATGTGGGATTTATACACATCCAGCATTATAACAGCGCAAAAGAAAAGCAACACATTGATAATTGTAAATTACAATCAAAGATAGTTGTGATTGAATTCAAAGATACTAAAATGTATCTTTTAGTATCAAATCCTGTGTAGCATTCATCATACATCCCGATCTACAAAAAGTAAATATTTAAAATTTCAGTTGAAATGCCAACATTTGAGATCTGAAGAAAATCTTTCATGGTTCTAAAAGTATTGGCTTCCATGAATAAAAAATTGTCAATCTACTAGAACCTATAAAAAGTGAATATAAAATCTAACATGCCTCCGTCACATGCTTGAGTTTTGGTCGCACAAAACTTGCACTATATGGTGTCTCCCATCAACAACAGGACATTAGAACATATAGGAGTACTTTCCCCGAAAATGAGAAAATTTTCTTGTCCAAGACTCGTGTCGCATTTCCCACTAACAGTCACATCTAACGCAATACTGTAAGTATCATAATTTTTTTGGGTTATAAAGTAAGGGAAGTTGAACCTTCTTGACAGCACAAGGGAAGTTAATTTCTTCTAATAATATATAGGCCTACAGAAAAGAAAGTTGATAGTTTTTGCAAAGAGCATAGTAGTGAGCATCAATTCTGTTATGCTATTATTAATGTAGAGCACGTGAAGATAATAGTTATATAAGTATAAGGGAATGCATGTGTGGTATTTTGGGGTCTGCCTGATCCATACAACTCTGCAGAACGTTCTAATAAATCTTCTACTCAAGATAGGAGATTTGAGATCTAAGACAAGATCAGAACATCATTAGAAAGGATTCATATTGTGCCAATCTCGAGGGTCAGCTTAATCTTCCTGCAGCACGTGGAATTTATTCCTATCTTTGAAGAGTTTTCAAGGCCCACATGAAAAGTGGAACCCTGTTTTCCTGAAAAATTAGATTGGAACCATATTACAAAGCGAACATACACAGTGTGTGCACAAACAACTCCATCCCCAACAAATGAAAACTTAGCTAAGGAGCTCAACTGGGGAACCTGTTACTTTCTGTTAAACATGATGGACAGTTGTGATGTGTGTGCGCATACATGTAATATTTCCTTGGAATATTCTGGGATCTTGATAAAAGTTATGGAAAAAGTCCTGAGCTGCATGTGGAGACTCCACAATGCGCAAATCTATGCGAATTTGGTTCGTCTAATTCAAAAAGCATTTATCATGAGTTTGAACGCAACTTATAGTTAGATTTATGAGAACTAACATTTTCTGTATTTCATGGTCAAGGGATAGGTTTCACTTTTCTTTATTCGACTCACTAGTGTGAATACGGATTACATTAATATCTTTTTATTTCCTCATCCAACAAAGTGTACATAGGAGAGAAGTATTCTTGCACAAAATTCTCAATCTGTTTTATAATGACCATCTCTTGAACAAGTTGCAAATCCTTTTACCAAGTCTTTAAGTCAACGAAGACAAAACTACTTGGTGAACAAACTGCTGGTCGTATCATTGGATGCTCGAGTTTGACCTGGGCAGTCAAGAAATGTAAATGCAACCTCCAAAAGCCTTTTAAAATATGAACATATATAAATTGAGAAATGTTTCCTACATGGATAATATAGTTCCTGGGATGACATATATTACAAGCCTATATAACAAGGCGGATGAACCATGCATGTGACGGTAACATGAGATAAAATATTTATATTGGTTCATATTTGACATGGAAACTACAAGCTCCTCTCATTGTCTAGTCAACCGCATATATTTGGACAATAAACCTCGAGCAAGAACTCAAAACAATGCTTCATCGTGAAGCATTATTATATTCGATTGTTATTGCTTTGTAGTAGCGCCTATTTTATCAGAAGTAAAACACCATAAACTTCTTAACTTAATCCATGGATGACAGGCAGTGTGGGGAACCTATGCAAGTCCTTGGATTTGACAAGTAGCCATCTCTCAATTAATTTTTATTGTTATCATTTGGCGTGGAAGCAATATAGAATTCAGTACATAAAAGTAAATTCACAGGCAACTCTCCATCTTAAAGTCACTAATAGAAAATATTAAATAGGTCATTTGGAATAACAAAACTAAATTTGCCACATGTAAAACAGTTTGAACATATGAGTGAAAAAATTGTTTATGGCCAATCATTGTTAGAAAAGCCAGGCGATCTAACCGCTAACCACCCGGTTAGATCGGAACCGGCCAGTGCCCGGTTCCAATTTTGGGCGGTTCTGGTGATCGACTTGTGTTTTAAAAAAAAAAATTCAAAAAAAAGTGTATAAATTCCCAAAAAATAAGGAATTTGGTTTGAATGCATATTTAATATTCTTTATATTATGGTAAAGATTAAAAATTGTTTTTGTCATTAATAATCACTTTAATTCAAAAATCGATTCGTTGAAATCTATTTTTTTCATTAATTTTCAACTTCATTTGAATGTGTTTTGTTTTAATTTTAATATGTTTTCATATTTTAGTAGTTTTTTTTTTTTTTTTGTATCTGTTTTATTTTTTCAACACTTTTTTGACCACCCGGGACTTGCCCGGTTAGAACAGTTGAATTGGCTGGTTTACCGATTAGGCCGGTTAAACCGCACCCGAGCCCAAGTCCGGTTAACCGTTCCAGTTCGATTTTGCAAACACTGTGGCCAATAGTTTTCTAACTATGAGCAGAATTGTGCACCAAGTTAACATGCCATTAATAACTCCAGTAGAACCATACCCTATCGAGAAGCTTTTATAGATTTCTTTTCTAATGAAAACAGAGTAACGAACACTAATAATAAAAACTTACAAGAGAAGTAATATACTTGACTAGTAGATAGTAAAGTATTTGAAGAAAACACAACACTCAAAAGCCAAAAAAGGCTCCACCACATATATGTGATGCCTAAGGCATAATCCATTCAGTGCTAAGCCAATTTGAGTGTCACTAGTAACTAAATTTCAATCTAGGTTTTGGGTTCGGTCCATTATTGAAAAGGAAGCAAGAGAAAGGCCTTGAGAGTGTTGGCTACAATATTGTGTTCCCATATTTGCACAGAAATAGAACACAAAAAACAAAGAAGGTGGCTATCACACATCAACTTGAACAGAACATAAAGCACTTGAATAACAATTACAAAAAAAAAAAAGGACCTCATAGAGTTATCTAGGGGAGAACCTATGTGTCATGTTGGAGGGTGATTTGATTTCATGCTCCTCAAATGTGACATCATTTATGAATACTCAGAAGCTCTGTTCTATTAATTTACAACTACGTAAAAACATTATCGCTACATGCTAAGCTAACCTAACCACTAAAATTATTCCAAATATAATGCAAGATTCTCAACATAAACCCGTTAAACAGCACACATGCTCCTCTAAGCACATATGTGAAGATAATCCAATTGTAGAGTATCCATAAACATTTTTGCGACATCCCCAGGAAACCCATCTGACGTCCAAAACTAGAAAATCTCATCATATCATCATGAGAATGTAGGATTATTGACACAAACCCAGTCTAAGATATCCAAAAAATATAGGGCAAAAAGCTCACCGGAATCAAATTTCATGGTTTCATAATCATTATTGCTAATTACCAAGACTATCCAACTGTCAAAACTACCTCTATATCTGAAAAATCCAAAGACTTCTCCAATTGGGATCCAATTTCATGATTAGATTATCATTATCTCTACAACCAAAGGCTACCCAACTACCAAAACTACCTCTACAACTTAAAAAGTCAACATTTTCTGAACTGGATCCCATTTCATGATTACAAAGTCGCTAAAAGTACCTCAAGAACAAAAGGAAGTCAATAGTTTTCCTCATTGCTGTCCAATTTCAAGGATTCATATTTGTTATCCCTACACATGACAGCTACTCAATTACCAAGACTTCCTCTAAAACTCCAAATTTCAATATTTTGCGCATATAAGCTCCTATTGTAGATCAATATTAGATACAAAGGTCAATAAAAACCCAGCCAAGTAAAAAAGAAAAGGACAAACAAATATAAATATAAAAAATCAATCGTGACCACTAACCAGTGTGCAAAGAACTCAACAATGGCCCACGAAGCAGGGGAATCCGCAAGATAGCGATCAAAATCTGAGCTGTTCAAATCAACAGCAAGATCGGGTGGATCTTGATCGTCGATTGAACGGAGAAGAGATCTGGATGGCTGAGATCGATGATGGGGTTTCTCAATTTGCACATAGGAGACAGAAAATTGAACCGTTGAAAGAATGAGAAGAAGAAAAAGTGGAGTTGACATTTTCGTTTTTTGCTTTTGAATTTGGGGGAAAGGCCTGCAAGCAGTTGCAGAAGATGGCTCTCACCCCAACTCTATTTAAAGCCCACGATGGATAGAATAGGGCATACCCTTTACAGAGAGAATCTCTCTCTATCTCTCTCTTACTCTGTGCAGTTAATGACCTCAGAGGATCGGCGTGCGACCGTTATACATTGCATTTCTTTTATGAGGTACGAGGAAGTACGTCTCTCTCTCTATAATCCCACTGAACCGAATCTCCGTCTCTCTTTGATCCCCCTGTGAAATTCCACCCTCGCTCCAATCCCACTGTGCCTCTCTCTCTCTCTCTCTCTCTCAGTGGAAATGAAGAAATTGATTTAGGAATGAGCTTTACAAACAAAACGGTGTCCTGGAGACATGCATGGGCTCTCTAAGCATTAAAATTAAGGGGTTTTCTTTTCATTTCGCTTTGGGTCAATACGCGTTAAATTTGATTTAATGAGTCTTCTTGTAGGCCTGGCAATTGCCCGGCGGCCAGGCCAAAGTAGAACTTGGGCCCAAAATGTTGGCGGAGGGCCGGGCTAGGATTAATGATGGCCTGGGCCTATTATATGAGAAATTGACGAGAGAATGAGAATACAAAAGGTCGGAAAAGGAAGGGATCAATCTTTTCATTCTTTGTATTCTAAGGAGTGTTAAAAGGTTTGGGTGGGTACGAGTCATTGGATTTGCACTTGACCCTTGGTCCTGGTCGTACTCCACCCTGTCGTGCTCTTGACTTGGCTGTCTCTCCGATGTGTGTGTATATGAAAGAAAGGTATACAAAGGGACTATTTACTTTCGGAAAAGTATAGAAAGAGACCGTTTGCTTTTTTTACAAGGTGGTCACATTAATCTTGACCGTTGGATGTGAAATTGAGTGGCTGCATTTATTCCATTGACCAAGCTCAAACTTCAAAATAAAAAATTTTCAAACTTTGTGATGTATCCAAGCTATCAAACTTCACATTGGATAGTTGTACGTAATTGTGACCACCTGGTATTAAAAGTAAATAGTCTCATTGTATACAATCCCTTAGTGTAAGGAGGCTATAGTAACTATTGTCCATAATATTTTAAATTAAGTGGTTTTACGTATGTCATTTACTAGATTCAAAGTTCAAAATAAAATTTTCGAACTTTGTGATACACCCTAAGCGATCTGGTTTGACATCTAATGGTTATGAGATTGTGACATCTTTGTAATAATAGTAAATAGTTTCATAATATACAATCTCATTTATTAAAGGGTTTGGATCATTGGATTTGTGCTCGACCTTGGGTCTATGTCATTGGAGACGCATTTGAACCTATCCGACCCTCGACTCGATTGTTTCTCATGTCA
>NW_006497454.1:1784439-1811403 GCF_000471905.2 Amborella trichopoda
AGAAGAAAAATACAATACATTAATGAAGCAATAGTATGAGCTTGATCATATAAATAGATGGACGTACTACCACTAGAAGGGTTTACGTAAATAGAAAGACTCAAGGAATAAGATAGTCTCATGGTGACCATATTTTGTTCAAGGGAGTCTCTCTCTCTCTCTCTCTCTCTCTCTCTCTCTGAAGTGAATACTCAAGTTAGGGTTATAATTGATCTCATAAGTTACTTTTATACTTAGATCATAAGGATGGATTTGATCTTGATCGTTGATGCAATATATCAATGACACATGAAAGGCTTTTATCCAAGCCACTCGCCCATATCTTTTCACCAAGATCAATTAATGAACTTTTGACACCCTTTACTCCTTAAAACCTAGGTTTATAGTCATTTTATCTTGAAGCCCTTAGCTCCATGTTTTATTTCTCATTAAGTCTAAATTCATGTTTACACTTATGCCCATGGTTTTTTAATAATTTATGAGAGTCAATAAAAGACAAGGGCATCGACATAAAGGTAATATGTGACATCCACATATGTGAATAAAATATCTTATGACACCACCAACAAGATTTTAACAACACTAAGGTTTCACTTGGGTAAAGCCCATAAGGTGGTGCCACATAAGATCTACTAACATGCTACAAAATCATATGGGGATAATAATATGAATTAAATTAATTTTCAAAATCCCATGACTTCACACATGCCAAAAATGACGTATATGAAAAAAAAAAAAACATGTAAATTAAATCAAACTTAGGTTATAACACTTTAAATAACAAAATAACATGTTATAACATAATACCAACAAAAGAATAAATGACAAATATGTTCCCACATAGATATGATGTCAGTATGATGTCATCCACGAGTGGGGAGGTGGGGGTGCCACGTGGCATCCCTATGGCCACTTGGGATCCATGTGGCATCCCCATAAAATGTCTTTATTTGGTATTTATGTCAACTAAATTTTAAAATCACATTTTTTATAATTTAAAAAATCTGAAAAAATTCTCCAAAGGTAAATGAGATCTCTAGACTTATAACACTAGTCGGGGTCTTCTATTGGGCTAACTCGAATGACGTTCCACCGGTGTCTCAAGCTGACTCAATAGACCTATGCTCCACAGTCTATGGCAGTGACACATAATTGGTCACATCAAAGTCTATGAGCCGGAGCTTCCCATCATCGGGGGTTCAATTGGATTACTGGTGTATCCATGTGGGACATGTTCTTACTCCAATACAGGGGCCCTCTCAAAGCACATGTGCACTAGCTCTTCTAAGTCAGATAATACTATAGAAGAGGGGCTTCCCCATACGACTGTGGGTGCATATACTATGGAATGGTCTGGTATCAAGATCTAAGCTCATGTCCCATGAGCCGATCATTCCATATAGGGCGAATACTCTTTTAAATACTCGGGTTTTATTATTTCGATTGGATTCTCTAAGCCGTGGCTTATTACATCAACTATGAGGCATTCCAATCAATATAGTTCTGATTGAAAGGTGAGCCTCACACCTCTTCGAGAGTTCACACTCTCAAAACGTATACTCAGAATACTTCAAATACTTAGGGTATATGAATCTGGCCCCCAGTACACCAAGCACCCAGATTCAGTCTCTCTCTAACTCCCACTGAGCGTAAGATTATTGGTTTTAAGGCCTTGAAATGCCACATAGACAACATTCTCCCAGTTGGCCTTTTGAGGCCTTATAAACGATTCTCTCTTACATTCTTATACACAATGATATAATTTAAAACATCCATTATCTATCATAAAAGCAATACTCATATCTAGCACGGGGGCAAGTTTCAACAACCAAGTTAACTTTCATGCATAAGCATAAACCATTGTATGCTCCATAAGCGTAGTCAATCAACATGGTCCATTAGCATAATCAATAGTTATGAACTAATAAAATCAAGTGTGATCAAACATATGCAATCACAAGTGCAAATTGTCAAGAACTCTTTCTATGTCTAGTGTATGTCATATAAACTACAAATCCCAATTTAAATATCATGTTTGATCTGATTCATCCACATATTTAATCAAATATCTTGTAGTTTATGTGTCAACATATCACATCATACTCACGTCAATGCTTGATATACTAATCTACTAGGTGCTAATTGCGGAAGTAATCATCATCTTCAACAATCACATATTCTAATAATCCAATGGGTAACCTAAAGAAAAAGAAATATGAAAACATATGGCATGACAAAGAGTACAGTACTTGTATGGGTTGAGTGGTTGACAAGATATATGTTATGTGCTATAGTCTTCCCATCACCAATCTTATAAATCTCCTATGTATTCATAGGTTTCCTAATCACTTTTATACAGACTTTTATGTGCATGTTCATGACAATTTATGCCCATAAAGAGTGACGTATATTTTCACGTCTATCTTCTTACTTGCTCTCTCAACATTTATTCATGTGCTCAAAAGTTTACAACTTTATGTACATATCAATTATCAAGTAACACAGATTTTTACTCGAACAAAAGTTCATTAAAATCATTCTTTAATCTCATGCATTGTTTTCAAAGTTTCCTTAGTCACGAATTGGTATCGTATTCATTCAAAACTAAGGTGTGAGAGTAGTGCTTAGACTTTCAAGTATTTCACCATTCAATACATTCAATCTCTTATTGATATTACCCTCGGATTAGATGGCTAGTAGGTGTCATCATGGACCTATTAATTAGATCCAATCCCAAGATCAAGAGAGCTTCAATTATACATGTCCGAGTGACTAAGCACATTATAAGTTTATAGGATTTCTTTCATATTTAATCTCACAAATTATCTCATGATAAACAACCAATTGCATTAAGTCATATGCATATAATCAATGCATAGATAGTCATTATCAATAGGACTAGCCCACAAAATGAGATGTCCTTATCATCATATAATCATATCATAATCCACATATAAATATGCAGCTCTACATAAAAACATTTTCAATTGGGTTATGCGTACTCCACTAAAAGGCCTACTAGCCTTTTAGAGTTTGGTAGAAGCTATCTAGTGGATCATCTATGTGAAAGTGAATGCATATGATCACCATGGAATGAAATGAATGTATAGACAAGTGATGATCTATTACCATATTGTCATATAATTAATCATTCAAAATTCAAAAGTCTATCAAAGAGATGCCTCACAACTCTAACAAGTGACATATCTCTAAGTGACTTAAAACTTCTCACTATAGCACTAAATGAAAACAATAATACTTACAATGTAGCGGAAGAAAACAACCCATGGGTTCATAACATGATCAATTTCAAATAAGAGGTCAAACACTCATTTAAGCTTTTATTTACAAATCATTCTTATTCAATGCATCTTCCAATTTTCTCAGAAGTGAAATTAATTTGAGATATAAGTGTTTTCAAATTCAATATCAAGGTTTTCTCTTTGAGGATGGTTTTACTACTTAGACTTACTAAAGATGCTCTTACTAAAACCAACAAGGTTGTCTTTCAAAATAACTTGAATTTATGTCTTAAAAAGTAATTTACTTTTAAGTTAAAATTCAAAAGTATCAAAAAGAAATTTTATTCAAAGATTGATGATTGTGAGATACTCCAAAATATTATGACACACGGTTGTGTGGTCATACCATAAGGTTAAATGAACATCTTAAAGGGTGATCTTCCAAAATGGAAGAAGCATGGAGTTTAGCATAGTTATAACTCTTCAATAGAAAGACAATACAAAATAACAATATACAAAATGGAGTGGAATCCCCTTTATGGTTTCTAACATCCTCTTGTACTAAAAAATTTTAAATATAGAAGACCTCGTTCAGAAGAACAAGTGTTTTAGTTAAATCTCTTTCATCACATTTCCTTAATTACTACAATTCATACTCAAGATACGTTTTCGTTTGATTGATCTCAATTTCCAAAATAATGAAAAACATGCTATTATAAAGGAAAATGTTCTCATACATGAAAATCCTTTTTCATGACCATTAAGCCTAATGTGCCATATAATAATCTTCATATGCCATTCATAACATAATACCACATTCACTTATTCACATAAGAATTATGGCAGGATCATGCATCACTAAGTACTCACAATATGATAATACAATACATCACATTATCTCATCATTTAAGAAGGCTCAAATAATGAAGCATGTAGCTTGAGGCACCATAAGGACTAGTCAATGTAATATTCATGATACATCTCATGAGTTCTCAAATCATAAAACAACTCACAAATAATAAACATTTATCATATCTCATAATTATCAAGCAATCACAAGTACAATCCTTACACATGCTATATATCTTGAATTAGCCATATCCATTGGATCGGTAATTCGAAACATAGATATATATCTAGAATCAAATTACTTAAGCATGTGCCATATGTCTTAAGCTTATATAAGAGTGGACACAAGCCTTCAAAATCTCAATATGTAGGTATCGACCTATATCAAATTTAAAGCTTATGTGACGAGTTCAATCTTTCAAATTATTAAACTCATATAATACACCAAGATATTCTACCAATAATACTCACATGATATAATAAAACCAAAATAGTTGTTCACTAAGAAATGAATTCTCAATATATTAAAATCATGTTCATAAGTAGAAAGAAGTCGTACCTCATGGTTTTAAAGTGACCAAGTCATAATGTGCCAATACCTTTTGTTTTCGATTTGTAATTTGGTTTCACCCTTTATTTCTCTCTTTTGTAAATATGATCATTGTCTCATCCATCCACATGTGCCTTTAGTCTTTTTGTCAACTTCATCACACACTATCCAGGACTAGACCAAGACTCGGGTATCGGGAATTAAAACTAACACTCACGATTTGGTAGGGTTTATATAACTCTCCTACTGATCTAAAACACCCTAAGTACTCACAAGGACTTTCAACAAATTATACTTCATAGTGGGATTACAAAACTATAAAGTACCCATGCCCTTCTCACACATTGGATATAGGAAATAATGTTTTTCTGGTTTTACAAGATGAGCATGATCCAATTCAATGAACGTAACTTTAAATTTACACATCATTTAATCATGAGACTTATTCTCAGATAAAATAAACTCAAAATGAGATAACTTTCATTTAGTAAGTAGCATTGAATAATGGTCTGAAGTAGATTAAACAACATGATTCTCATAGGGTCAATTACTGCTTTGTATAGCAGAAATTACAGTATGATACCCCTCAAGTAAAATTACCATAACTTTTCAAATGTGGGGAATTTTTCTATAATCCCAAAAATACATTTATACTAGACTCGATTCCTCAAAAGTACATAGTGGTCCTAACTCATTCCCACAAGTTTTGATTGATCAAAACCTCAATTGAAAAAGGTATAAAGTTCCTAGAAATGTCTTTTTCAGATCTGACACACTTTAATAAACGGTCAATAACTTCCAAAATATATACAATATGGTCATGAGACTGTTTCCATTCAATAATACAAAATACTACCAAATATTATTATCTTATATAAAGTATTAGATGCCCTAGTATTCTCTTACAAATATACAATAGTTCTAAAAATTATTCATTCACAATTCTAATGCCAATGACACTATCAATTCTCAAATTCAAAGCATATATATCATGAGAGTCATAATCAAGTGTTTATGCAATTTGAAAATTAAATTCTACAAAATATAAGAGTATTAAAGGACCATATTAGGCTTTTATCCAAGCCACTCATCTATATCTTATCACCAAGATCAATTGATGAGTTTCTGACACCGTTCACTCTTTAAAACCTAGGTTTATAGTCATTTTACCTTGAAGCCCTTAGCTCCATATTTTATTTCTCATTAAGTCTAAATTCATGTTGACACTATGCCCATGGTTTTTGAATAATTTGTGAGAGTCAATAAAAAACAAGGACATGGACATAAATGTAATATGGGACATCCATGTTGGTTATGAAGCCTTTCAAGGCCTTAAAGTCAATAGTCTTACTTTCAGTGGGAGTTGGAGAGAGACTGAATCTGAGTGTTTGACGCACTGAGGCCCAGATTCATATACCTCGAGTAATTGAGGCATTGAGAGTATACGTTTTGAGAGTGTGAACTCTTAAGGAGGTGTGAGGGTCACCTCCCAGTCAGGACTATATTGATTAAAATGCGTCATAATTGATGTGATAAGCCAGGGTTTGGAGAATCCAATCGAGAATAATAGAACCCGAGTATTTAAAAGAGTATTCGCCCTGTATGGAATAGTCGGCTCATGAGACATGAGCCTGTATCCTGACACGAGACCGTTCTATAGTATATTCACCCACAGTCGTATTGGGAAGCCACTCTTCAATAGTATTATCCGACTTAGAAGAGCTAGTGCACATGTGCTTTCAGAGGACCCTTGTATTTGAGTAGGAACATGTCCCACAGGGATTCACTAGTAATTCATTGAACTTTTGGTAACGGGAAGCTCTGGCTTAACAACTTTGATGTGACCAATTATGTGTCCCTACCATAGACTGTGGAGCATAGGTCCATTGGGTCGGCTTGAGACACCGGTGGAACGTCATTCGAGTTAGCCTAATGGAAGACTCCGACTAGTGTTATAAGTCTATAGATCTCATTTACCTTTGGCCTAAATTAATCTAAAATTGACGAGAAAACATTTATATTGATGATAAATTATGTAATAATATTGAGAAATCATTTAAAGAATTTTTGAGATTTTTGAAGAATTTTTCAAATTTTTTAAACAATAAAAAATATGATTTTAAAATTTATTAGACATAAATACCAAACAAAGATTCTATGAGGGATGCCACATGGATCCCAAGTGGCCATAGGGATGCCATGTGGTTCCCCCGCCACCCCACTCGTGGATGACGTCATGCTGATGTTATATCAATGTGGGGACAGATTTGTCATTAGTTCTTTTGTTGGTATTATATTATAATATGTTATCTTGTTATTTAAAGGGTTATATATTGTTATGACTTAAGTTTGATTTCAGCCACATGTTTTTTTTTTTGCTCATATGTGTCATTTTTGGCATGTGTGAAGTCATGGGATTTTGAGAATTAATTTAATTCATATTATTATCTATATTTGATTTTGTAGCATGTGAGTATATCTTATGTAGCAACACCTTATGGGCTTGACCCATGTAAAACTTTAGTGTGGCTAAAATTCTGTTGGTAGTGTCATAAGATGTTTTATTCACATGTGTGGATGTCACATATTACATTTACGTCTGTCCTTGTATTTTCTTTACTCTCATAAATTATTCAAAAACCATGGGCATAAGTGTAAACAAGAATTTGAACTTAATGGGAAATAAAACATGGAGCTAAGGGTTTTAAGATAAAATAACTATAAACCTAGGTTTTGAGGAGTGAAGGGTCTCAAAAGCTTAGCCATTGATCTTGGGGATAAGATATGGACGAGTAGCCTGGATAAAAGCCTCTTATCTGCCATTGATCTAAGGCATCAAGGATAAAGGATCAAGATCAAATCCATCTTTATGATCTAAGTATAAAAGTAACTTATGAGATCCATTATTACCCTAACTTGAGTATTCAGTTCAAAGAGAGAGAGAGAGAAAGAGTCCTTAACAAAAATGTGGCCACCCATGAGACTATCTTCTTCCTTGAGCTTTCATTTGAAACCCTTCCATGGAGTAGTCCATCATTTATGTGATCAAACCCATACCATTGTTTTATTAAGGTATTGATTTTTCTTTTCAAATTTTTAATTCTTACCTCATTTCCATTATCAAAGCTTGCTGCAATTCTTAATTTACAATAGCTTTCTTCATTTTTTGAAACTTGATATTTGAAGTGTCCAAAAGCAATAGTGTAGTCCATACACATAGTATGTGTAAACTATCTTGCTTACTCCATGATCTTGAGTAGTTTCAACTTGATTTCTTGATCTTATTTTTCTGGAATTTTTACTGAGACTATACAACTGAATAGAGGTTTATTTCATCATATTTGAGCATAAAAAATAGTTCATTGAGTTCCCTGTTTAATGTTGAAAAGTTCGTGTGGTCCCTTATGGACCACATGGTGTAGTTTCAGCCTAACTTCCTTATTTTATGTAGTATCTCTCTCAAAATTTGAAAAGCTATTTTGATGCATATCTCTCTCATGATTTGATCCTCATTAAGTGAAATAAATATGATTATTTACTTCCCATTGGATTGATCTCCTTGAGTCATTATTATCACCCGTGCCTTAGACAATGAGACAAAATTAAGGCCTTTTCGTGGCCCGGGCATAACGGGTTCGAACCATGGTTTCCCCATGTATATTTGTATATTAATTTGATGTATTTACAGTTATTAAATGGATTCATGATTGGTTAAATTGAGTCTGTTGTGAGAATATTAAGATTATTTTTTAATTTTGCCATATGAGCTTTAATGCTATGCATTATTGTTTATGCGAATTGAAATCTTATTAAATTATTATGATCAAGTGTATGATGTGTATGAGCTATTATGATATATGATGAGGATGAGGAATGAAAATGAAATTATCATATAATTTTGATATAATGAGGAATTGCGAGTGTAAGTCTTGCAATATGTTGTAGAGAAGTACAATGTGAATATTTGAATATTGTATTCAGTTTAATTGTACTTTTTAGTAAGGAATTTGTAAGGGACCTATTAGGGTTGAATTTTATTATTTAAATGTGTATATACCATGTTTCTAGTCTGGAATATATGTATTATGTTTTTTTATTGAGATATTCATGCATTTAAACACTTGAGTTTTTATGCAATGGAAATTTTGTTTTAAAAGATTACATTTCTAGCCTATTGGTCTTATACCACCAACAAATGGTATCATAGCTGGACTCTAATATAGTCCCTTAGTCCTCCTATATTGTGTATAATTTAGTTTTTAAATTTCATAAACACTTGATCATGATTGCCTTGATATATATGCTTTGAATTTTAAAATTGATAGTGTCATTGGCATGAGAATTGTGAATGAATATTTTTCAGAACTCTTGTATATTTGTGAGAGAATGGTAGGGTATTAAATACTTTATAGAAGGGAATAACATTTGTAGTATTATGTGTTATTGAGTGTAGTTTCATATAGAAAAAGTCTCATGATCATATTGTGTATATTTTGGAAGTTGTTGACTGTTTATTAAAGTTTGTCAGATTTGAGAAAGACATTTCCAAAACTTTATACATTTTCCAATGGGGGTTTGATCAATCAAAACTTATGAGAATGAGTTAGGAAGACTTTGTACTTTTGATGAATCGAGTCTAGTTTAAATGTACATTTGGGCTCATCGAAAAATTCCCCATATTTGGAAAATTATGGTCGTTTTACTTGAGGGTATCTTACTGTAATTTCTGCTACATAAAGCAGAAATTGACCCTATGAGAATCATGTTATTTGATCCACTTCAGACCATTATTCAATGCTACTTTCTAGATAATAGTTGTCTCATTTTGAGTTTATTTTATCTGAGAATAAGTCTCATGATTAAATGATGTGTAAATTTAAAGTTGCGTTCATTGAATTAGAACGTATTCATCTTGAAATACTAGAAAAACATTATTTCTTATATCCAATGTGTGAGAAGGGCATTGATATTTTATATTTTTGTAATCCCCCTATGAAGTATAAGTTGTTGAAAGTCCTTATGAGTTTTTAGGGTGTTTTAGATCAGTGGGAGAGTTATATAAACCCCACTGAATCGTGAGTGTTATGTTTTAATACCCCAGTCTTGATCTAGATCTAGGCTAGTCCCGGATGGTGTGTGATGAAGTTGACAACAAGACTAAAGACACATATGGATGGATGAGACAATGATATGGATGAATGAGACAATGATCATAGTTACAAATATAGAAATAAAAAGTGAAATCAAATCACAGATCGAAGACAAAGGTATTGACACAATATGACTTAGTCACTTTAAAACCATAAGGTACGACTTCTTTCTACTTATGAGCATGGTTTTAATATATTGAGAATTCATTTCTTAAAGAACAGCCATTTTGATTTTATAATATCATGTGAGTAATTATTGGTAGAATATCTTGGTGCATTATATGAGTTTAATAATTGGAAAACTTGGACTCGTCACATAAGCTATAAACTTGAATTAGGCCGATACTTACATATTGAGATTTTGAATGCTTATGTCTACTCTTCTATATGCTTAAGACATATGGCATATGCTTAAGTAATTTGATTCTAGATCTATGATCTATGATTCAAATTATCGATCCTATGGATATGGCTAATTCAAGATATATGGCATGTGTAAGGATTGCATGTGTGATTACTTGAGAATCATGAGATATGAGATATGTTTATTATTTATGAGTTGCTTCATGATTTGACAACTCATGAGATGTATCATGAATATGACATTGTCTAATCCTTATGGTGCCTCAAGCTACATTCTTCATTATTTTGAGCTTTTCTAAATGATGAGATAATGTGATGTATTATATTATCATATTGTGAGTACTTAGTGATACATGATCCCCCCATAATTCTTAAGTGAATGTAGTATTATGTTATGAATGTCATATGAGGATTATTACATGGCACGTTAGGCTCAATGGTCATAAAAAAGGATTTTCACGTATGAAATAACATTTTCTTTTATAGAAGCATGTTTTTCACTATTTTGGAAATTGAGATCAATTGAACCAAAATGTATCTTAAGTATGGATTGTAATAATTAAGAAAATGTGATGAAAGAGATTTTATCTTAAACACTTGTTCTTCTGAACAAAGATTTCTATATTTAAATATTTTTTAGCACAAGTGGATGTTAGAAACAATAAAGCGGATTCCACCTCATTTTGTGTATTGCTACTTTGTATTGTCTTTCTATTAAAGAGTTATGACTATGCTAAATTCCATGCTTCTTTCATTTTGGAAGATCACCCTTAAAGAGGTTCTTTTAGCATTATGGTATGACCACATAATCATTTGTCATAATATTTTGGAGTATCTCATAGTTATCAATCTTTGAATAAAGTCCTTTTTGAAACCTTTAAATTTTTACTTAAAAGTAAACTGCTTTTTAAGATATAAATTCAAGTTATTTTGAAAGGCAACTTTGTTGGTTTCAGTGGGAGCATCTTTATAAGTCTCAATAGTAAAACCATATCATCCTCAAAGAGAGAACCTTGGTATTGATTTTGGAAACACTTATATCTCAAATTAATTTCACTTATGAGAAAATTGGAAGAGGCATTGAATTAGAATGATTTGTAAATAAAAGCCGAAATGAGTGTTTGACCTGTTATTTGAAAATTGATACTTTTATGATCCTATGGGCCATTTTCTTTCGCTGCATTATAAGTATTATTGTTTTTATTTAGTGCTATAATGAGAAGTTTTAAGTCACTTAGAGATATGTCACTTGGTAGAGTTGTGAGACATCTCTTTGATAGACTTTTGAATTTTCAATGATTAATTGTGTGACATTATGATAATAGATCCTCACTTGTCTATACATGCATTTCATGTCATGGTGATCATATGCATTCACTTTCACATAGATGACCCACTAGATGGCTTCTACCGGTCTCTAAAAGGCTAGTAGGCCTTTTAGTGGAATACGCATAAGCTACTTGAACATATTTTTAATAGTATGTGAGACCTTATGTAGAGTTGCATATTTATATGTGGATTATGATATGATTATATGATGATAAGGACGCCTCATTTTGTGGGCTAGTCACACTGATAGTGACTATCTATACATGGATTATATGCATATGACTTAATGCAATTGATTGTTTATCATGAGATAATTTGTGAGACTAAATTGGAGAGAAATCCTATAAACTTTGATAAATCCCACATTGCATGAGATATTATCTTAATTGATTCGAACTTTTAATGTGCTTGGTCACTCGGACATGTATAATTGAATCTCTCTTGATCTTGGGATTAGATCTAATTAATAGGTTCATGGTGGCACCTGTTAGCCATCTAATCTGAGTGTAATATCAATAAGAGATTAAATGTATTGAATGGTGAAATGCTTGAAAGTCCAAGCACTACTCCCACACCTTGGTTTTGAATGGATAAAGTACTAGTTCATGACTAAGGAAACTTTGAGAACAATGCATGAGATTAAAGCATGATTTTAATGAATTTTTGTTCGAGTAAAAATCTGTGTTATATGAGAATTGATATATACATAGAGTTGTGAACTTTTGAGCACATGCATAAATGTTAAGAGAGCAAGTAAGAAGATAGATGTGAACATATATGTCAATCTTTATGAGCATAAATTGTCATAAACATGCACATAAAAGTACTGTACTATTTGCCATACTATATGTTCCCATATTTCTTTTCCTTTAGAGATACCCATTGCATTCTTAGAATACGTGATTGTTGAAGATGAGGGTTACTTCCGCAATTAGCACCTAGTAGATTAGTATGTCAAGCATTAGCGTGAGTATAATGTGATATGTTGATACATAAACTACATGATATTTGATTAAATATGTGGATGAAGGAGATCAAACATGACATTTAAATTTTGATTTGTGGTTTATGTGACATACACTAGATATAGAAAGAATTCTTGACAATTTGCTCTTACGATTGCATATGTTTGACCACACTTGTTTTTATTAGTTCATAACTATTGATTATGTTAATGGACCATGTTTATGCTTATGCATGATATGAGATTAAGAAAGTTAACTTGGTTGTTGATACTTGCCCCCTTGATTTATATGAGTATTGCTTTTATGATAGAGAATGAATGTCTTAAATTATATCATTATGTATATGAATGTGAGAGAGAATCGTTTATAAGGCCTCAAAAGGACAAGTGAGAGAATGTTGACTATAAGCCAATAGTCTTACACTCAGTGGGAGTTAGAGAGAGACTGAATCTGGGTGCTTAGCGCATTAGGGCCCAAGTTCATATACCCCGAGTATTTGATGCATTGAAAGTATATGTGTTGAGAGTGTGAACTCTTAGGGAGGTGTGAGGGTCACCTCCTAGTCAGGACTATATTGATTAGAATGCCTCATAGTTGATGTACTAATCCAGGGTTTGGAGAATCCAATCGAGAATAATAGAACTTGAGTATTTAAAAGAGTATTCGCCCTGTATGGAATGATCGGCTTATGAGACATGAGCTTGTATCCTGACACGAGATCGTTTCATGGCTTGTGCACCAACAGTCGTATGGGGAAGCCACTCTTCTATAGTATTATTTGACTAAGAAGAGCCAGTGCACATGTGCTTTGAGAGGAACCATGTATTTGAGTAGGAACATGTCCTACAGGGGTACACTAGTAACCCATGAAACCCCCGGTGAAGGAAAGCTCTAGCTCAACGACTTTGATGTGACCAATTATGTGTCCCTGCCATAGATTATGGAACATAGGTCCATTGGGTCGGCTTGAAACACCGGTGGAACGTCATTCGGGTTAGCCCAATGGAAGACTCCGACTAGTGTTATAAGTCTAGAGATCTCATTTACCTTTGGCCCAAATTAGTCAAAAATTGACGAGAAAAGATTTTATATTCATGATAAATTGTGTAATAATGTTGAGAAATCATTAATTTTTTTTTAAAGATTTTTGAAGAATTTTTCAGATTTTTTAAACAATAAAAAATGTGATTTTAAAATTTGTTTAACATAAATACCAAACAAGGACATTCAATGGGAATGCCACATAGATCCCAAGTGGACATAGGGATGCCATGTGACACCCCTTCCTCCCCACTAGTGAATGACATCATGCTGATATCATATCCATGTGGGGACCTATTTGTGATTAATTCTTTTGTTGGTATTATGTTATAACATGTTATTATGACCTAAGTTTGATTTAAGTCACATGTTTTTTTTTTACTCATATGTGTCATTTTTAGCATGTGTGAAGTCATGGGATTTTGAGAATTAATTTAATTCATATTATTATACCCATATGATTTTGTAGCATGTTGGTAGATCTTATGTGGCACCACCTTATGTGCTTGACCCATGTGAACCTTTAGTGTTGCTAAAATCCTATTGGTGGTATCATAAGATATTTTATTCACATATGTGGATGTCCCATATTACCTTTATATCGATGTTCTTGTCTTTTATTGACTCTCATAAATTATTCAAAAACCATGGGCATTAGTGTAAACATGAATTTAGACTTAATAAGAAATAAAACATGAAGCTAAGGGCTTTAAGGAAAAATGACTATAAACCTAGGTTTTGAGGAGTGAAGGGTGTCAAAAGCTTGTCCATTGATCTTGGTGATAAGATATGAATGAGTGGCTTGGATAAAAGCCTTTCATGTGCCATTGATCTAAGGCATCAAGGATCAAGATCACATCCATCTTCATGATCTAAGTATAAAAATAACTTATGTGATCGATTATTACCCTAACTTGAGTATTCACTTCAAAGAGAGAGAGAGAAAGAGTCATTGACAAAAATGTGGTCACTGATGAGACTATCTTCTTCATTGAGCTTTCATTTGAAACCCTTCCATGGAGTAGTCCATTATTTATGTGATTAAGCCCATATCATTGCTTCATTAAGGTATTGATTTTTCTTCTCAAATTTTTAATTCCTACCTTATTTCCATTATAAAAGCTTGCTGTAATTCTTAATTTATAGTAGCTTTCTTCGTTTTTTGTCATGAAAACTTGATATTTGAAGAGTCCCAAAGCAATAGTGTAGTCCATACACATAGTATGTGTAAACTAGTTTTCTTACTTCATGATATTGAGTAGTTTCAACTTGATTTCTTGATCTTATTTTTCTGGAATTTTTATTAAGAACATACAACTGATGAGAGGTTTATTTCATCATATTTGAGTATAAGAAATAATCCATTGAGTTCCCTTTTTAATGTTGCAAAATTCGCATAGTGTAGATTCAGCCTAACTTCCTTATTTTGTGTAGTCTCTCTCTCAAACTTTGAAGAGCTATTTTGATACATATCTATCTCATGATTTGATCCCCATTAAGTGAAATAAATGTGATCGTTTGTTTCCCATTGGATTGATCTCCTTGAGTCATTATTATCACTAGTGCCTTAGACAATGAGACAAAATTAAATCCTCAAAAGGCTATTTCGTGGCCCGGGCACAAGGGATTCAAACAATGGTTTCCCCATGTATGTTTGCATGTTAATTTGATGTATTTACAGTTATTAAATGGATTCATGATTGGTTAAATTGAGTGTATTTTGTGAATATTGAGATTGTTTTTTAATTTTGCGGTACGAGCTTTAATGCTATGTATTATTATTTATGCGAATTGAAATCTTATTGAATTATTATGATCAAATGTATGATGTGTATGAGATATTATAATATATGATGAGGATGAAGAATGAAGATGAAACTATCATATAATTTTGATATAATGAGGAATTGCGAATGCAAGTTATGCAATATTTTGTAGAGATGTACAATGTGAATATTTGAATATTGTATTCAGTTTAATTGTACTTTTAGTAAGAGGTTTGTTAGGGACCTATTATGGTTGAATTTTATTATTCAATTGTGTATAAACCATGTTTGTTAGCAAGAATATATTTATTATGGTTTTGTTTTGAGATATTCATGTATTTAAACCCTTGAGTTTTTATACAATGGAATTTTTTTTTAAAAGATTGTATTTCTAGCCTATTGTTTAAAAAAATTTGAAAAATTTATCAAAAATCCAAAAAATTCTCTAAATGATTTCTCAACATTATTACACAATTTCTCATCAATATAAAATATTTTCTCATCAACTTTAGATTAATTTGGGCCAAAGGTAAATGAGATATTTAGACTTATAACACTAATCGGAATCTTCCATTGGGCTAACCCGAATGACGTTCTATCGGTGTCTCAAGCCGACCCATTGAACTTATGCTCTACAGTCAATAAAAGGGATACATAATTGGTAACATCAAAGTCGTTGAGCCAGAGCTTCCCGTCTCCGAGGGTTCAATAGATTATTGGTGCATCCCTGTGGGACATGTTCCTACTCAAATATAGGGGTCATCTCAAAGCACATGTGCACTAGCTCTTCTAAGTCGGATAATACTATTGAAGAATGTCTTTCCCATATGACTGTGGGTGCACATGCCATGAAATGGTGTCGTGTCAGGATACGGGCTTATGTCCTATGAGTCGACTATTCTATGCGAATACTCTTTTAAATACTCGGGTTCTATTATTCTCGATTGGATTCTCCAAGCCGTAGCTTATCACGTCAACTATGTGGCATTCTAATCAATATAGTCTCGACTGGGAGGTGACCCTCACACCTCCCCGAGAGTTCACACTCTCAAAACGTATACTCGCAATGCCTCAAATACTCAGGGTATATGAATTTGAGCCCCAATGTGTCAAGCACCCAGATTCAGTCTCTCTCTAACTCATACTAAACATAAGACTATTGGCTTTAAGGCCTTGAAAGGCCACATAGCCAACAAATTGATATTTTTTTTATGGGATTGATGCTTTTTTTTGTAATGGGATTGACATTTTTTTTTTTTATTACTTTGTTTTGGAAACTTATTGAGTGGGAAACTTGCTTTCCTAGTCTACATTAAGTCAATCTTTATTTTTTTCTAGATAATTTGGTTGGTTTTCTGGTACCCTTCTACTCCATTCAGTGTCCTATTATATAAGTGTACTGTTTAGCAAAAAAATTTTGGCTTTTTCGAACTGCTAATGATGATCCATGAGGACTTTGTGGGGGCCATAAAATGCAATGGAGGTTCAAATATGTGATTTCATTGAAACACATTTGCTCATTGGATTTTTGGTCTCTTTTGTTCTTCATTATTGGGGTTTCTTCAGAACTCATTGCACATTAGTATTGCTAGTACTATTTGTATTTGGCTGGCAGTGAGGTGAGTTCCTTGTTTTTTGCTCTATAATGTCCTTTTTGTTTGCTCTTAAATTGGGTTCCCTATTTTGTGGTTGGGGTGCATTCTTCTATTAGTTCTATTGGAAGGTTTTCTAGTTTCATTTTATAGAGCACCATGTTGTTTTTCACTGCATATAGTGAAAGTATTTGGCATTCACCATGTTGGGGTGCATTCTTCTATTAGTTCTTCAATCTTTGGCATTCATCTCTTCAGAATGTTATTAAATATGCATTTGGCGTGTTGAAGAAAAGATTCCCTCTCTTGAAAGTGACATCATCATATCCTTATGAAACACAAGTTAAGATAGTCGTTGCTACTTACACTTTACATAATCATATTCAACATAATGATGTAGTTAAATTTTGTGTCCTAATTATGATTGAATGGGCTTCTGTAGTTTCTTTGATTGATTGTTCTTTTACTTCGTCATATCCTCAGTCAGGTGTCTGATAGACCAGTAGTAGTGTGTGTATTATGAGTTTGTTGTTTATGATAGCTTTTTGAATAGGGATTATGGCAGAAGATGCACCTTGCCTTGGAGGTCCTAAGATTCCTACATTGCTCAATAGACAGAGAGAGCATATATCACAGAAGATTTGGGAGGGAGATGTATGTACAATTGCTTCAAATTATATTCTTTGTCTATCATGTTGGTTAATCAATTTATTTATTTTAGTATTTGAAATCATAATTTCCATTACAAGATCGGGAAAATCCCCTCAAGGTAGATGAGAAGGCCAATGCAGCTTGTTTATAGCCTTTAACAAACAATGATCAAATCGATTTAGTCAGGAGATCAGGATTATATCCTCTAACTATAGTACCGATGACTTACCACGACCATGACACATTATCTACTATAATTGAGAGGTGATGCATAGAGATGAACACCAGGCACTGGAATATATACGTTGGAGAGATGATGCCTACTATTGAAGATGTAGGGAAAATTCTTTGATTAAAAGTGGCTGGTGCAGCTGTAACTCTTAAGAGAGTGGACAAATAAGAGGATTTTATTGGCCGCATGCTAGGACGAGTGCCACATAGTGGTAACCATTCTATTATCCAGCTGACATGGTTAAGGAACACTTTTAAATAGCTGCCACATAACCCTAACCGCATCACCCTTTTACGATACACCTGTGCCGACCTCCTATATCTAGTTGGCTGTACAATCCTTGCAGATTCCACAGATGGTATGGTGCCTACAATCTATTTACAGCTTTTTCTAGGATATGGATGTAGCTGGTCAGTATGTATGCGGCGCAGCTGCTTTAGCCTTTTTGTTTCGAGGCTTGACAAAAGTTGATTGTCCTGGTTATCAATACTTAAGTGGATCAGCCGCTCTATTGCTGGTAATGCTAGTATATTAATGTTTTGATAGCTTTTTTAAAGTTTGATAGATATTTTTTGTTATAGTTCTATTTTTTTTATACATGCATTTCAGTGTTGGGCGTATGAGCATTTCAAATTGTTGCGCCAAATTCCCAAAGAAATAAGGGTAGGGCAACCTAGATCCTTGATGCAGGGAGAAAATAAAACCATAAAATTAACAATAAAAGAAGGAAGGTTGAGAGAAAATATCCTCTCTCAAAAGTTTGCAAGGGAATCTACCCCCAAAACAACCTATTTCACAAGACCAATTTTTATTCTATTCATTGACTGCTTAACAATGAAGGAAGACCTCCCTTTAAATAGACTAAAAATAATGGATAAATACTTTCCTATTTTCTCTCTCTTAACCTACCCCCATCTCTTAACCTCACGTACCTATTTTCTCCCTCACGATTTATCCAAAGCCACCTATTTTATCTCTCACGTTTTATCTAAAAGACCCCCTATTGCTGAAAAGATAAAATTCCCCTTAGATTTATCCTTATCCTAGTCACATCCCAAACTAACTAACCCAATCGATGCAAGATAAACACAATATAAATTCATGCCCTCTTAATTATCCCATGTACTCCCTAAATTCATGCCCTCCAAATTATCTCGTGTACTCCCTATTCTTATAGGAAGAATAAAAAGTAAAATAACCCTAATAATCTAAACTAACATAATTCTTAAAAATCCTCAAAATATAACTCTTAATTAAAGTACGTAAAATATCCAAATTAGGTCATTCCATAACTGCATCAATCTTCTTTGTTTGGAGAAAACTCGTCCTCGAGATTTGAAGAGGGCTAAGATGAGATCTACATCAAACTTGCATCATTCTTTTGCCTTTTTCTCCTTTAGCTCTAAAAATATCAATGGTTGTGATACGTCAAAGAAAGGATCAAAATATGAAGAAAAATGGATTAATGTAAATATTTCGAACTCAGCCATCCTTTCATCGTTTATGGGCTTGTGATTGACATTGTCTTCAAAATTATGATTGACATTGTCTTCAAAATCCAACGCCTTCTCTGAGATAGGATTTTCAACAAAATTGTGATTGACATTGTCCTCAAAATCCTCCAAATCGAACGCCTTCTCTAGGATAAGATTTTCCACATGATTTTCGACATGGATAGGAAATGTGATATCATGAATATCATTTTTGATAAGAACGATGATCTCAAGAATATCGTTTTTAATAGGAACGAGATGAAAGTCACCTCCTTCACCTTCATTGCCTTGATCTCTAACATTACTCTCCAAATTCCATTCACACTGAAACTGAGTGAACTTCTGCATGAGCTCTTCTACTATATCAGCTAAAGACATGAGTTTTTCTACTTTCTCCACTAGGGTTTGAACTTTTTGAGTCAACAACCATAACTGTAATCTTTCAAGGTATGCCTCTATTGAAGCCATCATAACCCGCTCTAATACCAATTGATGCAGGGAAAGAATAAAACCAGAAAATTAACAATAAAAGAAGGAAGGTTGAGAGAAAATACCCTCTATCAAATGTCTGCAAGGGAATCCACCCCCAAAACAATGGAATCCACCCACAAAACAATCTCTTTCACAAGACCAATTTTTGTTCAATTGATTGACTACTTGACAATGAAGGGAAACCTCCCTTTAAATAGACTAAAAAAAAACAGATAAACACTTTCCTATTTTCTCTCTCTTAACCTACCCCCATCTCATAACCTCATGTACATATTTTCTCCCTCAAGAATTATCCAAAGACTCCCTATTGCTGAAAAGATAAAACTCCCATTAGATTTATCCTTATCCTATTCACATTCCAAACTAACTAACCCAATTGATACAATATAAACACAATATAAATTCATGCCCTCTTAATTATCCAGTGTACTCCCTAAATTCATGCCCTCCTAATTAATCCGTGTATCCTTATTTTTATAGGAAGAATAAAAATTAAAATAACTTTAATAATCTAAACTAGCATAATTCTTAAAATCCCCAAAATATAACCCTTAATCAAAATTAGATCATTCCATGACTGCATCAATCCCTCAGGTGGGTCACTAGAGAATGCGATAACACTCACAACTTTGGTCTCGTGGGGTGACAGGAGACCGATAACGTGCGGATAAATGAAGTTAGTATAGAATAGTTATCATTGATTTTGTTTCTTTATATTTTAATTTTTTGTACAGGTTATTTAACTTAAAATTTGTCATTTTTTTATCATAGGTCATATAGACCCCATACGATGATTATCCTGACATTGGAAAGGAAACTGAAGAGGACAAAAATTACAACATTATTGTTCGTCAGACTGTTTTGTGTCGCACATACCTCATATACAGACGCATTTGTGAGGGGTACATGCCAGATCGTGTGCTCTGGCAGTTTCGACTTCACAAAGGGATACCAACAGGTCCCTTGCAGTGGGAGAGGAGGGAGAAAAGGGGGAAGAAGACTGAGAACTAGGCAGACCAGCTTCGAAATGAAATAATATATGGACGAATATGTCAAATTATATGTGTCAGCCCGATGAAGATATGTTCAATGGGAAGCCGACAGAAGAATACATCGAGTAGTACAAGCTAAGGACTAGGCCCTTAATCCATAATCAATGTAGAAAACGTCCCTTCAAATATGCACCTCGAGGTTATAATGATGAAGATAGAATGATAAGAATATTTTAGAATGGTAAGAATATTTTAGAAACGTCCCTCTAAATACGCACCTTAATAATCTATTTTCATAGAACTTGATACAGCCTAGGGACATCAGCCATGCAGCTCGACTTGTACATGAACGTTACAATTCAAGAAATTGGGACGTAATTAGGGAAGCATGACATTTGCTCAAAATTTACGACCCAGAAGCTGCAAGGGAGGAGGATGCATCTGAGGAATTGGAGTTGGATGATGATGGGGATGAAGATGTACCACCAGTATGGCTCCCTTCTCGACCAGATGAGGGGCTAAGTAATATACAACTTATCCCCACACCGATTCAACTAGAGGAGCCTAGATGGCAGTTACGTCCTCGCGTGATAAGAAAGCAGAAGAGTAGCTCAAATATTGTAGATTCCACAAGGGGGCGAAAAGTCGTCAGTACGATAAAAGCGTTCATAATGATATTTTATGTTTTTTGTTGTAAAGAGGTCAGTAGTGCCCATACTGTTTTTTGCGATCTTTGTGATATTTTTATATTTTTTTGATGTTTGTAACACTACTCTGTATCTTATATGCTTATTGGAATGAGAACCTTTGATAGCTTGGATGTGTCACAATTCCTTACAACCATTTGAGCTATGTGTTGTTTAATTTGAAAGATATTCCTTACAACCTTTGATAGCTTGGAAGTTTCTTGAAGTGGGAATCAAATGTCCCACTTCCATGTTTGATATTACTATGTAGAAGTTGTAAAGTGGAAGGGTGACATTCTATTCATCTTTTTTTTTAGTGTTAAAATGGGTTCATTTTGGGAAAGCCTCTCTTCCATAAAAATGATGGAAGAACAATGTTTAATTTGTGGGATGTTATGTATCAAACACACCCTAAAAGTGAAAAAATAATTAATTTTTTTTATTTTTTATGGTAAAGCTTAGTTGTATCTTTATGGTAAAAAGATTACCGCAAAATCTTTATGCTTTTTTTTACCATAAAGATTACTTAAAGGTTTACAGTATCAAAAAGATCGTAATGCTAAGTATTCCAGAAGGTCTTTAGAGCATTACGGTCTTCGTTTTACCGTAAAGCTTAGTTTATCTTTACGGTAAAAAGATGACTGTAATAATCTTTACGGTTTGTTTTTTTTGTTTTTACCATAAATATCACTTAAAGCATTACGGTATCAAAAAGACCGTAATGCTCAATTTTCTAGAAGGTCTTTAGAACATTACGGTTTTGTTTTACTGTAAAGCTTAGTTTTATTTTTACGGTAAAAATATTACCGTAATAATCTTTACGTTTTTTTTTTTACCATAAAGATCATTTAAAGTTTTATGGTATCAAAGAGACTGTAATGCTCAGTTTTTCAGAAGGCCTTTAGAGCATTACGGTCTTTGTTTTATCGTAAAGCTCTATTTTATCTTTATGGTGAAAAGATTATTATAATAATCTTTAAGAGTTTTTTTAACCGTAAAATTCACTTAAAGCTTTATGGTACCAAAAAGATCGCAATGCTCAATTTTCCAAAATTTGTTTTACACTTTTTTTAAAAAAATTGAACAATCACATGCCACACATAATTAAGATGAAATCTTCTTTGTAAAATTGAATAAGCTTGAACACATAGTTTTCTAAAATTGATCAGACACTCATCAATCACAACTTTAGATATTTCATTAGTGGAACCAAAAAGTCATATCAACATGCACAGACCTTTATACAAATTAAACAAAATGGCATACAAAAAAAAAGGATCAACTAGCACTAATGGCCTTGTTATGACCCACGACACCGCATGGACTATACTTAAGAGGCCTAATCTATTTATACTCTGTTTGCCTGCGTCATTTATTTGGCCAACCCGTAGTTCTCCTTGCAGCTAGCGACATTATTGTTGTATAGACAATATTTGACAACTCTAGTGCATCAGGCATTGGGTTGAAGGGAAGGGAATATGCTTTATGGTACATTTGAACTATGAAATAAACGGCGCAAAAATTTGTAACATCTTCATGCCTATGATCTATAACGGTGATCGCATGATTGTACGACAACCCACTAACCTGCCACAACCAACAATTGCATGTATGTGTGGCTAAATTAATAGAATATTTTTTATTCGCATTGATATCATACATACTATCATGTGCGCATATGACTGTACGAAAGAATCTGAACTTATCCTTTCTCTTGTCCATTACCTCTTGGGCTTTCGGTGTAAGCACGCTGGTTCATTGTCGGGACATGGCTATCTTCTTTGAAAATGTTCCCATGAGCTTAACCCTTAGGCATTCAAGGAGTTTAATAAGGGGCTTTTCTCGAGCATTTAATATCCACTGGTTATATGATTAAGAGATGTTCGATGTAAGATGATTATATCTACACCTTCGAATTATGCGTTTGCCCAATACTTTGGATGCTGTAACATGATCTAGTCATAGGCCTTAGCATTTGCACTCTTAACCTTTGTCATGTACGCATCAAAGTTTGATATAGACAATACACGTGCAGCTTTCCAATAAATCTTTGTGAGCGTAGAACTTCTATAAGCCTTTTTGAAGTCATACAATAGCCTTGTTCACTGGTTGGGAATACTTTTTCAATTGCGGCTTGTAACCCTTTCTGACGATCTGAGATAATAGTCAATGATGGTAAATCAGGCCTCTCGTCAAACTGATCATTGAGAAGCTCTAGAAACATAGTTCAACTTGGTGCATTTTCACTCTCAACAATTGCATATGCTATAGGAAATATATTGTCATTCGCATCTACCCCAACTACAACCAATAATATCCCTTTGCATCTTCGATTAAAAAATGTCTCATCGAGTCCCATCAGTGGCTTGCAACCATACATAAAACCATACAAATATGGACGATTGCCTATAAATATATGCTCAAACCTATCATGCTCATCTGTTTGAATAATCATTACAGTTCTAGTGATTCCGATCTTATAAAGGTACTTGGAGAGATCGTCGTATGCCTTCACATGGAAACCCTCATTTATCTCTAATGCAACCTCTTTGCCCCGCTATGCTTGTTGGTAAGATAGCATGACATTGTAATCACATTGTATATCATTAACCACATCTCCAGGTGTCAGATTGGGCATATCATTCAAATGGTCTTTGCTGTTGCGTACCACCCAATGGCTTCGAGCAAGCGGCTGATGAACCCTACCTATTCCACCGACACATGAGTGCATATTCACAAACTTCTTCATCCTGAAGAAGTTTGTTGAATTAACCCTCCAATAGCACACTTGCCATGAACACCCATCTGCAGCACACCTCACCCATACACGTCTCTCCTCGCTTAGAAAGTCCTTTAGATGATGAAGGCTTTGTTCTCTTGAACCTGGACCTTGGCTTATATCGTTGGCTTATAAGGGCTCGGAGAGCCCCTTTGTCGAGTTTCACTAGCAGTTGAGCTAGTAGCTGCAGTCAGTCTTACGGGCGTTCGGATAGGAGAAAAATCCTTCTTTTCAGCTAGTCTCTTTTTATAAACTTAATATTGAAGTTTGGTGATATGCCATAATCAATAAGGTGATTACGACATACCTGTACGTCATCAAAATCCCGACTCTGTCGAAGTACAACTTTGTAACGGTTAATCTTGAGGGGGCTTTCTATCAAATCAATGTTGATAAATAAAATAATAGTGAATTTTATTGTAAACTGGCACTGTTAGTGGTCTATATTCAGTGAAGTTGGACTCAATAGGTCTGTTTGATACGTGTTCTGGTCGAGAACTGCTATTGAAATAAAATTTGAAGAATAATTGAAACTTATCCTAACCCATAACAAAATATTGATAAATAAAAAAATAATGAATTTAATTACAAACTTCTGACATGGCTAATCTTGATGGACCATTATCAGGTACTGTTGGTGGTCGATATTCAGTTGAGTTGGACTCAATAGGTCTGTTTGACACATACATAGCGATAGGACCCTTCCATCATATTTGCAATGTAGTCACCATCATCAATACGTATCATATTACTGTTACTTGATAACCCTAGGTCCATATACCTAATAGTCATAGTACTTGGGGTATAATTTGATACTTTTAACAAGTAATCTTTTACTTGGTCAAATGATGGGATCTCTTTAAAAAATATAACCTTCATAGTCCCATCATAATAAAAAATATGTCCATCATTAGATTTTCTCTTGAAAATACCACCAAAGTGTAAAATGATTTTCACTTTGCTATCACCCATTATTGTTGCTTACAAGTTTAATGGATGAGAGAGAGAGGAAGCTAAGGAAGATGAGCAATGGATGAAAGACAGAGAGAAAGGAGGCTAAGGAAGATGAAAGATGAGTTTATAATAAAGAAATCGTGAAAATAGAGTTTTATGATAGAAATCGACTTAAAAAAAGGGCGGGAGATAATTACGATACTTCGAGTTCTGTAATAAACATTCAAGATATTAGGGTACTTAAAGTACCGTATAAAATGCCTTATGTATAACGGTACTTAAAGTACCATATAAAATGCCCTATGTATTACGATACTTTAAGTACCGTATAAACTATTATGGTACTTAAAGTACTGTATAAAATGGTTAAGTATTACGGCACTTAAAGTACAATATAAAATACACTAACTATTACGGTACTTAAAGTACCGTAATATTCTTCACTGTTGTACGACTACCGTGAAAGTCATTTTCGTCCAAAAAAAGCCGAAAATGAGAAAAAAGGGTGTAGACAAGGTTTACGAAAGTTTGGATTTTTTTTTTTTCAATTAAGCTTAAATTAAAGTATATTTGCGATAATTACCCATTACATTTCTATACATGTATAGTTATTAGAAATAGGATATAGCCGAGGGAAAATGACTGTCTTGATAGTTGCATGTGCACTTGTTATATACTTTTGCCACCAACGTAGTAGTAAATGCTATAGTTAATTTTTCTTTGAAAATTTGTATAACATGCTTAAGTGAGGGCATACTATACAAAAACTCTATCAGAAATCAATGAGTATTTTTGAGATCTAATTTTTAGAAATCTGTTTTTAATCATAAATGAAATTTTTTGCATAAATTTTTTTAATTTATTAATTTATTAATTTGGTGAATTTTGAGATCTAAACCTTTAGGAATTTAAAATAAATTTTCCTTTTTTTTGTACATTATTTATCTAATGATAACAAAGCAATCTATAAAATTTGCAAAAGAAAAAAGTTCTTTCTAAGGCCTCTCAACTTAAGCATCTCACAAGATGGATGATCTATGTTACGTGGGTTAAAAAAAAAACATTTTGAAGTTTCATTTTTTGTGGTTCTTCAACCAAACTGAAAAGAATATATACCTAAAATTAGGTTCAAATAAATGGCCCTAATATGGTTTCTTGAAGATTGTTTGATGATATTACCATACAACTGTTATATGAAATCATTCATCTCACTATGTGTGTGTGTGTTTTATTTTTCATATGTAGGTTACATTTCAAAAAAGGTGTGAATATTAAAAATTACTTAAAGTACATCTTTCTTTATTTCATGACCATATAATAAGTAAATGTACTTTTGTCATTGAGAAGAGTATTGATGATATTTTTCCTCAAAGACAAAGGGTAAGATTGTCATCTCAAGAAGGATATTTTTAAAATATTTACTAAACTACAAGCACATTTATAATAACGAAGTACTTAGAGTTTCACTCCATAATTATCTTTATCTTTTAATAAAAATATCAACAATACGCTTCTTAATAACAAAAGTGTCGTTACTTATTTTATACCATTAAAAGATAAAAATTGACATATAAGGTAATTTGAAAAGTTCACTCATTTTTCTAAAGGTAACTTATAAAATTTCATGGGGTGTGACCATATACACCACTCCCCATTGACTCACTCACATACACATACCACTCCCAATTGACTTACTTGAGTAAAGTTATGATTTTCTATGACATTATAGATTTGATATGTCTTTTAAAACATTATAAAATTGTGGCACATCTTTTAAGATTGTGTCAATTCTACATCATCCAAATAAAATGGGTGTCTTAGATTACTGTAATCATACT
>NW_006497454.1:1826544-1839483 GCF_000471905.2 Amborella trichopoda
ATTAAAAAAAAATTCATTTTCTTTTCAAGTCTAAATTTATAGGGTGGGGTCTACAGAGATAAGATTGGTTTTAGGCAATAAAGAGAAAGGAAAGGACGTTAACTAATGGAAGGGTTTGATATTTTGTAAAATAAAAATATCAAATTTATAAAAAGAAAAAAAAAAAACATATATAAGGAGCTAATGTACACAAATTTTAAACTTGAGGGAATACAATGAATTTTGGTGAACTCAAGAGACTAATAAAAATAAAAATTTTGGGGAAAGGGGTAGAAGTCATTTTACCTTTTGTTTTGGATAATTTTATTGCAATATATATTTTTTTGAGATATTTATAAGAGTTGTAGAAGCGCCTACCAACTCGGCCTCGGTCATAGGCCTTTATCATACGTAACTAGAGGGAGATGACGCAAAGGCCTTTTTATGCAAAGCTTCGCTTCATCCGTGTAAGACCTTCTTTAATGCCCACTTTAGGGGTGGCAATCGGGCGGGTGGTCTAGCCTGGCCTGATTGACCTAACCCTAAAAGTAGAGACGGACCTCAAAATGTGATTAGGGGGCCTAGGGCTGGTTCGTCAGGGCCCAATGTCCTGGTAGGGCTGCGTTGGGCAAGGACCACGTCAATGCCCACTTAACTTGTCTTAGCTTGGACCTCTCCTTTTTTTTTTCCACATTTTTTATTTATTTATTTTTATTTTATATATCCCAATTCGACACAAATAGGGCTTAGACCTAGCATGAGCTAAGGCCGCCCTATCAAGGCTAAACAGAATTTGTATTGGACTTATGGGGACCGGGGCCAACCTATGGAAGGCAAAGCTGGAATAGGGCCAAGGCGAGCCGGCCCTTTACTAGCCCTAACCCATTTGGGTACAAATCAAAGGCCAACTTTCCCGAAAAGGTTAGCACACCATACGTCACATGAATGTTCAAGAGAGAAGGCGTCCTAAAGACGATAGGTACCAGCGTAAATGATGGCCCGCGGACATCAGACATTCTGACCCATTTTTTTATGCCGCCAAGCCTGTATATGTAAAAAATACGAGTTTTTTAATAAATTTATTTTGAGACACTTTTAAGATTTAATTTTTAAGGACACGTAATCTCTAATATGGAGATCATGAATAAAAATAAATAAATAAATTTAAAAATTAAAAATAATACATCTAACAAGAAAACATTTGGACCTTTAGTTTCTATTGTTTCTAGATGGAACACCTACTTGCATCCGATACTTTACACTTATTGGACTATATATATATGTAGAAATGCGTTCCAACCCACATCAAACAATTTTCGCTTTATAAAAGAGCGTCATTTGGGCTAGCATTTAGGGTTTCTGGCGAACACTAGGGGGGCAGTTTGGGTCTATGGAATAATCTATTTCCATTGAAATATATATGGAGAAAAGCATTTCCTACGTAATAGATATCGGCTGTTTGGATGCACAACATTTTCATTTTGTTTTTAAATTTTGTTAAATATTTTTATTATATTATTCATTATAATGTCAAGTTTTTATTAAATTCGAGATAGTTTCTTTCTCTAAATATTTGACATAATTTCTCTTTAAAAAATTTCAAATAGTTTCTCTCTCTAAAATTTGATATTGTTTCCTTATCTAAAGTTTTAAGATATTTTCTCTCCCTAACCCTAAAACTTAAAATTCGAGATAGTTTCTCTCATTAAAAATGTTTAAAAACTTTCTTTCTCTAAAATTTTAAAAGTAAAATAATTTCTCTCTCTAAAAAATTTAAGTGCTTTCTCTCTCTAAAATATGATATAATTTGTCTCTCTAACATTAAAAGATACTTTCTTTTCAAAACCTTAAAATATGAGATAGTTTCTCTCTCTAAAATTTTGAAATAGTTTCTCTCTCTAAAAATTTCAAGATATTCTCTCTATAAAACTTAAAATTTAATATAGTTTCTCTCTCAAAAAATAAGAGACAGTTTCTCCCTCTAGAAATTTTCAAATACTTTCTCTATCTAAAATTTAAAATTTGAGATAATTTTTTTTTATATGATTTTTCTCTCAAAAAATTTTCAATTACATGCTCTCTCTGAAACTTAAAATTTGAGAGAGTTTTTTCCTCTAGAATTTTTCAAATAGTTTCTCTTTAAAATTTTTTAAGTACTTTCTCTCTCTAAAACTTAAAATTTGATATAGTTTTTCGCCCTAAAGTTTTAAGATACTTTCTTACTCTAAAACTTAAAATTTGACATAGTTTCATTTTCAAAAAAAAATTGAGATACTTTCTCTCTCTAAAAATTTTCAATACTTTCTCTATCTAAAACTTAAAATTTGAGATAGTTTGTCTCGGTCTTTCTCTCATAATTTTTGGGTACTTTCCATTTACAAAACATAAAATTTGATGTGGTTTCTCTCTCTAAAATTTTTCAAGTACTTTATCTCTAAAACTTAAAATTTGAGATAGTTTTTCTCTTTAAAATTTTTGAGATAGTTTCTCTCTCTAAAACCTTTTTTGATACTTCTCTCTCTAAAATTTGATATAATTTCTCTCTCTAAAATTTTAAGATATTTTCTCTCTAAAACTTAAAATTTGAATCTATAAAAATTGTGAGATAATTTCTCTCTCTAAAAACTTTCGCTAATTTCCTCGTCTAAAATTATAAATAGTCTCTTTTTAAAATTTTAAGATACTTTATCTCTCTAAAACGTAAAATTTGAGTTAATTTGTCTCTTTAATTTGGGGGGGAATTTTTGTGGAATTAATAAAGTGGATGTCTCTATAATGGGGAAATCTAGGTGGAAATCAATTTGGGAGGGTAAAGACAATGATACAGTTTTCCTTAATTTTGGTTTGAAATGATGAGACCAATTCCGAGATGCATTTCAGTCACAAAAATTCGATCCAAATGCCGGAAACGGCCCCTAGGAATCTAGATACATCATCATAAAAAATTGGTCATATCGAGGGTTCTCCGTCTTTCTTATATCATTGCTATCAGAGTACGGTTCTTAATACACACTACCATGTTCTTCCATTCATTAGTCCAAAAAGATACAACCACATCAATGTTAAATATTACATTTGCCAAAATATGGGGGATGGTGAGAGATATAGAGTTGGTTGTTGTAACAGGAAATTACTTTTGGACTTACCATACAATGGGTTTTTACGAAACCTAGAGGAGTCCATAGTATTCTAGAAATAAGAAAATCTAGAAGAGTCCATGTTGGGTTTAGCTCTTATGGTATGTAATTGACTTGCAGGACATGTTATGGCCTATGCAATTAAATCTATAAATAGATGGGGACATGAGGTATTGGGTGTGAAATCATGAGAGAAAGTTGAGAAAGAAAGTTGAAATAAGTGTTAAGAGCCAGAGAGACTCCATTGAGCCATAGATTTCTACGGAGACAAAGTGTAGAGAGAAACTTAAAGTGTGTAAAAAACCCATTTAGGCCAAGTTTTTGGATAAAACGTTATTCATTTACCCTAAACTTTCTTTGTATGCGTGCTTGATTAATCAAGGCCATCAATAACCGAAACTTCGGTGTATTTTCAACATGGTATCAGAGCAAAGCCTTTAAATTTGAAGATTGAGTTTCAAGAAAGATCCTCCCTGGGTGGCTCTTTTTATTATAATTAAGATTCCTTTTGATCTCAAGGCTTTTAGTTTTCAGGAGATCCTATCTGAGTGATTCTTTTTTATGTGGTCAAGACTTCGTATAATTTATGTGAGAATCACGTAATACTGCAGAGAACTCTGTATATTGATTAATTAAGGATATACAAGACCCAGTGGTTAGGTGCCTTGATCTAGCCTCCAGGTCAGATTGACTTGGTGGCGCGGTTCTGGGTTCGAGATGGACCCGGAATCTGAGACCGCTCTCTTGTGAACTATGTAAAGAAGACACGGGCAGGAAAACCAACCAGTGAGAAAGGAATTAGGTCCGCAAAGTGGTACTCACCTCGCGTGGTTTGTGATGCGCTCGGGCTAATTCGCGTGGGCGCCTTGTTAGATCACATTGGAATGCCCCCTTGGCCTGTGGCAGGTTCAGAATTGCCTCTCTTGATCTGTTTTCTTCTTACCTACAAAACACACACACACACACATTAGAGTACAGATAAGTGGGTCTGAGAACCCCACCTTGTCATAAGGTAAACACACGTGCGTGTGTGCTCAAGGAGAAGTGAAAGAAATAATATAAAAGAGTCCATATCAATTCGACAGCCTTATGGCGTCTCCTTGACAAGTGACTTTTAGGAAGGTCTTATAGTAAAGAAAGAATGGGAGAAGTAATGAAAGTCAGTTTGGCTCTCACTGAACCTTCCAAAGAGAGAGGGGAAGGGAGGAAAGAGAATGAAGATGTTTAACCCGACGGCTAGACGGGTGCAATGGCAAGACTAGCGCGATGACTGATTTGGCGTGGCAGCTAGACGGGCATGGTAACTGGATCGACACAACGACTAAACTACTCGGCAACTAATCTGGCACAATGACTAGTCTTACACGGCAGCTAGACGGGCACGGTAACTAGATCGGTACAACGACTAAACTACTCGACGACAAGATTAGCACGGTGACTGTCCTGACGTAGTGACTAATCTGGCGTGGCAGTTAGAGGGGCACGGTAACTTGACCGGTACAACGACTAAACTACTCGACGTCAAGACTGACACAACAGCATAAGACTCAGTCAGCCCTCTGGTCAAACAAGCAAAAGGAGAAAGAGTAGAAAGAAGATTGTGCTCAGCAGTGTGTGCTGCCGTGCAAGGTCGAAAGTGGGAAGGAAGAAAAGTTATGCTCGGCAGTGCTTACTGGCGTGTGCGATAGAGAGAAGAGAAAAGAGAGAAGAGAGAAGAGAGGGCATCACGCTCGACAGTGTGCACTGCCGTGTGCATCAGATAGAGAGAGAAGGGGAACATCACGCTTGGCAGTATGCACTGTCGTTTGCCATAGACAGAAAGAAGAGGACGTCACGTTCGACATTTACACTGCTGTGCGCAACAGACTAACAGATTGAGAGAAAGAAGGGAACGTCATGCTCGGCAGTATGCACTATCGAGTGCAACAGACTGAGAGAGAGAAGAAAGTCACGCACGACATTGGCACTGCCATGCGCAATGATCAGAGAGGGAAGAGAACATCATGCTTGGTAGTACACACTGCCGCGCGCAACAGACTGAGAGAGAGGAGAAAGTCACGCCCGGTATTTGCACTGCTGTGCACAACGAACAGAGAGGGAAGAGAACATCATGCACGGCAGCACGCAGTACTGCGCACAATAGACTGAGAGAGAGGAGAAAGTCACGCTCGGCATTTACACTGCTGTGCACTAGAGGGAAGAGAACGTCATGCTTGGCAGTATGCACTGCCGCGCGTAATAGATTGAGAGGACATGAGGAGAGAAAGAAGCAGAGAGAAAGAGAAGAGAAAGGAAAGGAAAGAAGAAAGAGAGAAAAAAAGAAAGCGAGAAGAAAGAAAAGGAAAGGAGGGAGAAAAAGAAAGGAAAAAAGAAGAAGAAAGAAAGAGAGAAGAGACAAAGAAGAGAGAGAAAGAAGACAGACAAAGAGAAGAGAGAGAAAGAGAGAAGAGAAGAGAGAAGAGAGAGAGAAAAACATTTATATTGAGCTTGGGGGTACCAACCCAAAAATTTCTCTCACCTCTCTCTCTCTCTAAATTTGACCTAATAGTGAACAAAAGATAAAATTTTATTAAGTCAAAATGGGATCTTTTTACATGAGATGTGTACTTGTTTATATAGAAGTGGGGCCTAAACATTAACAATTAAGTGAATTAAAGAAATTCTAAGAAAATGGGGTAAAATGACGATTTTGTCCCTGTATCAACAATCCCTGAAATTCCAATTGAGTCCCTGCTGTACCCAAGAACTCTTGCGATCTTCCCGAGTTGATTCGGGGTCTTTCCGATCTCTGTTCGGCCGAAAGATGGTTTTTTTCTTGATCGGTTCAGGAAGACGGTCATTTTGATACTACTTTTGAGCCACGAATCGGGTCTTTGGGCCATGATTACGAAGTGCAAAAATCACAAGAAACGTGCGATCTTTGTTTAAAGATTATGCCCATTTCTCAGTGTTTTTCGGTGATTTCTTCGCTGAATATCGAAGAGCAAGGCGCAATGAGCATTTGATGACGAATGTGGCTTGATTTGGTCCTTGAAGTATCATTTTCCATTTTTGATCTTTTGGCCGGAACTTGTCTCTGGTGGCCGAAAAGTGCAGCAACTTTGTACTCATCATGCATTAAATATGACCATCCATTATGTGCGAGGCTTAGCTTTGATGAAGCCTCGAATCTTGTGCTTGTAATGGGTTTGATTTCGGATCGAACCGACATGCGAGCATCATGATATGGCCGCTCGGTCGAGGTGCGCTCTTGCTGAAAAACCTGCAACCTTGCCTTGAATCGTGATCTTCTCTCGTGTTGCTCTCCTGGCTCAAGCCACGACATGGGTCGTGCCACATATCGGAATGCTCGGGTCGACAAGACTAACACGCTTGTAAAATTTGAGCTTGATCCGGCTTGAGATGAGAGAGATACGATATTTCAAAGTTGATCCCAAAACCCATGAGCACAGTTTCCATTAATGGAAATTGGTTCACTGAGGGTGCACGATAATAGCGTGAGGCCTACCCTTTTCCGGTAATTTGGCCGTAACTTGGTCTAGGAACGTCTGATCAAGTCGAAACTTGGTCTTTAGGGGTTTTCAGATGTTTTGGATCCAATGGCGATAGTCCCATAGTCATTTGAGGCTTTGGAAATAGGGCTGTAGTTATAAGGTCTATTGTAAGGCGATAGAGGCTGATTTTCCTAAAACTGTTTATGAGTCTGCACTGCCTTAAACTCGTCGGATTGCGAAGAAACTTGGCAGGTGTTCTTAGGAGAATTCTATCAATTTTATTGATCTTTATTAGGACATTTTGAGACTGTTGGAATTTCTCTTCTGAATCAGGGCTTATTATCCTACGGCTTCTATAGTCCACAAGCACTTTGGTACTTACAGACCTAGGTTGCATACTACTTTTCTCTTTATTTGCAACGGGGATACAAGTGTTAAAAAATGCCCTTAAATAGCTTGCCCCGCCAAATGTTATCCTTCGAGAGAAGCAAGAAGGGAACATTCAGAATCAAATCTGGTCCTTCGGCCTTAAAAAAGAAATTTCTTGGCCACTGGATCAACATGTCTGCTGAAGGGGTAGTTGTGCGAAGCTTTTTTCTAGAGGGGCGACCAAGAGGCTCAGACATAGAGGCTTTTCGGGGGGAGAAGAGACATTGAGGGATGATTTTAACGTCTACCTCTGTTGGACATTTTAGCGGCGTTGTTGGCAGCCACACCAGGTTTTGCAGGGCATCTTGTATGACAGTTTCTTACCTGTGAAGGATGATTTTAAACTCTACACCCTATTAGACATCTTGGCAGCGTTATTGACAACCACACCAGGCTTTGCAGAACGCCTGCTATGACAAGTTGTTGCATGTGAGGGATGATTTTAAAGTCTACACCCTATTGGACATCTTGGCAGTGGTAGAACCGGTGATGGATGATTTTAAAGTCTATACCCCGTTGGACATCTTGGCGGCATTGTTGGCAGCCAAACTAGATTTGTAGGGCGCCTGGTATGACAGTTTCTTGCATGTGAGGGATGATTTTAAAGTCTATACCCTATTGGACATATTGATGGTGTTGTTTGCTGCTACGCTATGTTTGCTTAGCCTAGATTGGTAGTTTCTTGCCTCGTGAATGATCTTATTTTTGGGTCCCGATAACAGGGTATTTTGCTATCATGGATTTTTTGTTGAAATGCTGACTCAAACTGCCTGTGAAGATGAATGATGCATCAACTTGGTTTTATTTATTCGAGCGCCCTTTGCGGGTTTTCACTTGGACTGGGGGAAGTGGTGCCGTAAAGATGGTTTTCACCAACTTTCTTTTTATTAGGATCTTTTGCCCATGGCCTAGCAGCCATGTCTGCCCCTTTTTTTTTTTTTTTCATTTTTGCTCACGGTGCCCATTACGGGTTTTCACCGTGCCTGGTTTGTATTTACGGAACGCTTTTACTCATGGCCTTGTGACCATTCCCGTCTATCATTTTTACTCATGACGTTCCCCTTTTCAGGTTTACACCATGCCCATTTGTTTGTGGGGGCGTGTTTAAGGTCATGCCTCTGGTACCTGGGCAAAGCAGTTTAACGTCATGTAGCCAAGACATGAGCTACAGTTTAAGGTCATGCAACTAGACCATTGTGCAAAGAAATTTATCGTCATGAGGCCAAGACGTGCACTATAGTTTAGGGTCATATAACTAGACCAATGGTACAGTTTAAGGTCATGCAACTGGACCAGTACTATAGTTTAAGGTCATGCAACTAGACCGGTGCTACAGTTTAAGGTCATGCAACCGAACTGGTGTTGTAGTTTAAGCTCATGCAATTGGACCGGTGCTACAGTTTAAGGTCATGCAACTGGAACATCGATACATTTTAAGGTCATGCCACTGGATCATCGTTACAGTTTAAAGTCATTCAATTGGACCATCGCTACAGTTTAAGGTCATGCAACTGGACCATCGCTATAGTTTAAGGTCATGCAACTAGACCATCGCTATAATTTAAGGTCATGCAACTGGACCATGATGTGGGTTGCCATATGTGTGAGGTGGACTCACTAAGGATTAGGAACCAAGGGTGGTTCCCTAGTGGTGATGGAAAGGTAATGAGGGCCGAACCTGCTGGTGCGCACACGGACGAGCCGGCTAGGGAAGGCGTGCATAAAAGTGCACGCAAAAGACATGGGTGCAACGGCAAAAGGTTGCGCACGACAGAACAAAGATGGCATATTCGGTGCCAGTAGCAGCAAAGATCGTCGAGGCGCATACTGCAGCGGAGTTAACACGACAGCGAACGTGCTCGGGGGTAAGAGGCGCGCTCGGCAGTAAGAAGTGCTCGATAGTATGAGGCATGCTCGGCAGTAAGAGGCACGCTCAGCAGTATGAGGCGCGCTCGGCAGTAAGAAGCGCGCTCGGCAGTAAGAGGCACGCTCGACAGTAAGTGGCACGCTTGGCAGTATGTCGGCTCATGCTCAAGCCTAACCCGCCTCGGTCCAGCCCATCATCGTTTGACCTTTTGGACTTGGGTGTCCGTTTTCCTTTGTGAGGGGCATCTTTCGGAACCCCTGGGTATAAAAGGCGTTTAAACCTTTTTTCACCATTTTACCTTGGTGAAAATAGTTGAAGGTTTTTTAGCGGTTAGAGAGAGTGAACTTCAGCTGGCAGGGAGTTTTCTAGTGAGAGTAGCGCATCGGAAAGAGGGAGAAAGAGGCTCGACAGGAATTTTCGGGGCTAGGGCCTTCCGGCAGCAATTGTAGAGATTGAGACAGGGAGCCTCTGGTGTTTTTTTGGTGAAGTGATCGTGCCGGGAAGAATTACAGGGACTTCCAGGGGATTCGAGGCCTTGTAAGAAGGTTTCACCTTTTTTTTTTTGGAATTTGGGCAGCCATAGGGGTTTCAGGTGAAGGAAAGTCCTTGTCGAAGAGTTTTTCGGCTGAGTTTACTGGTGAGGAGCAACGACAATAGGGAACTTCTTGGCGACAGGGGACCCATCAGGCTTCTATCGGTTGAGGCAACCAAGGGTTGCCATTCGCACATGTGAAGGGGACAGACGTGCTGGCCAGGTGACATGCGCATAGTGCATGACAGCCGAAAAGACGGCCGTTGCAGGGACGCACATGTGAGGGTGACACGTGTGAAGGAGGCAATAGCGTATTGTGCATGACAATAAGTGGCATACAACAGCAAGCTGTACTCGTTGATGAGAAGTGTACGGTGTCAAAACGTGCACGACAATGAGAAGCGTGCCGCAAAAAACACGCGCGACAGTGAAAAGCGTGTGGTATCAAAAAGGGCCCGACGGTGAAAAGCACGTGGCATCAAAACGCGAATGGTGGTGAAAAGCACGCGGCATAAGAATGCGCACGGTGGTGAAAGTGCGCTGCATTAGAACTCGCACGACAGTGAGAAACACATGTCTTTAAAATGTGCATGGTAGTGAGAAATCCTTGTCATTTAAAACACACACGGCAGCGATAAGTGCGCGTCGTGTACGACAACAAGCTGTGATCAGTGGATAAAAGCGCCCGGTATAAAAAGAAATGGCCGACCACTCGGGTGGTCAGGACTCCGCCAACATTCTGAAGGTTAAAAATCTTCCCAAAGCTAAGGAGTTGGGGACCGTGATTTCACTGGTGAGAATTTGGTCAGGGGGGAACCAATATGGCTCACAAAGCCTGCATGCAAGCCACACTGGCCTCTTAGCATCACCTTTGTCAACGAACCGTTACGTTTTGAAGTTCGCGAAGACGATGATGGAAATGTTTTAGACGAAGAGGTGGGGGTTGGCTTGATCCATTGCCTTCATTAGGAAGTGGCATCTAGTAAAAACCTTCTTACTCTTGGGATGAGGATGGTTAAGATAGAGGGGCTGGTATGGTCCCCTACTGGGCTCCGAGTGCATGGGGAGCATCATTTTCAGAAGGGGTATAATTCCTGGACTATCATTGTGTTGCAGCTTTATGCCAGCTTACTCAAACACATTTCCCTGTCGGAAGAAATCCAGTGCTCAGCAAGGTATTTTGACTGGTGCTCCAACACCATCAAGGAACTGTTGGAGACATGGAGTCATGTTAGCAATACATGACTCTTTGAACATGGCGAAGCAGGGATCTCACTATTGGACCTTCACTGTATTGGCGGCCTGTCATTAACATGGGCGATGTATGACAAGTTCATTCCTCAGAATTCGACCATCTTTGACGGGGCATCGCTAGGTGGTGAGGTACCTCCTGCAGGCCTTAAGGAGTTGTTCAAGATCTACCAACTCCTCGTTTCTCAGTCTAGTAATGATCGTGTGACCTTTACTGATAGGGTGCGGTTCTTTCATGGGGAATATCCTGACGAAGCCAGGTTAATCACAGTCCTTCAGGGAGAAAGAGAAAGGCTAGAAAGGAGGTGATTCCCCCATCTTACAAATGCCAGTCTGTAGATGATGGCATATTTCTGGCCGCTTACTTGACCTTGTTCTTGTGCAAATTTGTCTTCCCGAGGAAATGGATGTAATTCGTCCAAGCACCTTCTATGTTGCCTGCGACATGGTGAATGGGTGGTAGTGTGCCCTGGCACCACCAGTCCGGTGCAGTATTTACCATGGGCTGGGGGCCGTATCAAGGGGAAAGTTTTACAAGGGAAGAGGAGGCGGCCTCAGATTAGTAAGGGGCGAGGCTATTCCTATGGACTTCAATACGTCCTTCCCCATCCATTATGTGTTCGGGTGGCTTGCAGCCTACTTTCCAAATACTTATACCAGAAATATGACTTTGGAGGAGAAGTTGTGCCCTCACTTAGTGAAGATTGCAGTATCCCCCGAGGCACGCGCGAAGTTTATTTGGCAACGAGTCTATCCACATGCAGTGAGTCCCCTTTCTGGTGGGGAATTTCACGGACCAAGTATTTGTGGACTCGTTGGGCCATGAGCTGGATGGTGGTCTTACAAGCTTACAAGAACTCATGTTCCTTCTAAGTGTAAGGGCAGGGGTCTATGTTTCGGTGATCATAGAGACAGCCACCACATCATACTTGTCTTTGTCATCGTCAGCTCTTTGATCTTTTGGACCTGCCAAAGGTCTGGGTAGTATGGAAGACTGGGAGGTAGGCTTTGGTAGTGATGGATTGTTTTTGGGTATGGGCTGACTTTGCTGTGCAACGGGGTTAGTTTGAAGGGGTTGTGAGGTTTGGGATGGCAAAGATTGTGCCATCGAATTTGGTGCCAACTGGCCAGGTTGTGGAGCCGAGCTTGGTATGGACTGGCTAGATGGAGATTGAGGGATTGAAAGCAGATTGGTGTATTGAACCGGTGGTGGTCTCGGGTATTTGAGGAGTAGTGGTAGAGAAAGATATTTCGAAAAGCCAGGTTGGTTAGCAGTTTTAACTCCTGCAACCATAGAGCCCTCTAAGCAGTTTAGCGTCATGCAGCGATGGACCATGCACCTGACCCTTTTACGTCATATGGGGCTAGAAAGAATACAATTGACCCTTTACGTCATACGGGTTAGATGGAATACACCCAACCCTTTCATGTCATACAGGGCTAGACGGAATACACTCGACCCTTTTATGTCATACGGGGCTTGACGGAATACACCCGACCTTTTACGTCATAAATGGCTAGACGTTACCTGCCTCGGCTCTTTTACATCGCACTAGTTTGACGTAACTATATACACCCAACCTTTTATGTCATACAGGGATAGACGGAATACAGCTGACCTTTTACGTCATATGGGGCTAGATGGTACCTGTCTCGGCTCTTTTACGTTGCACGAGTTTGATGTTTTCTGAATTAGATTTTGGTTGGCAGTTTAGGCTCATGTTACCGAGGAGATTTTCTTTTTGCAATTTCTTGAAATTTTTATTTTTGGAAAATCGGTTGGCAGTTTAGGCTCGTGCAACTGAGGAGCGTTTCAAAAATGTTTTGAAACTTAATTAAAATGTTTGAAAAAAAGTAGTAAAAACACATGATAAAACCAAGTTTGATTTCTGGAAGACCCCAAAATTGAGTGGAGGCAATTTTGTCAAAAAGTGTTTGGGCGACACTGGTGGTGTAGCCCGGGCAGCACTGGTGGTGTCGCTCATGAGTCTGGTCGACACGGCTGGTATTGCCCATGTAATTTTTTATTTATTTTGAAATGCTGAATTAAATAGGGGCATGAAAAATTTGAGCGACACAAGCCTCACAAGCTGGGCGACAGTAGGCGTGTCTCCCATTATTATTATTATTAAATTGAAAAAGAAGGGGTTTTTTCCAAAAATAATTGGGCGACACGAGTGGTGTCGCCCAGGTGACACAAGTAGTGTCGCCCTCATAGGTTGGTCGACACTTGACATGTCGCCCACAAAG
>NW_006497454.1:1840019-1923259 GCF_000471905.2 Amborella trichopoda
TTTGAAAAATGGGGGTGAGATAGGTGTTTTTTTTTTCAAATTTTTGTGGGCGACATCGACACTAGTGGTGTCACTCAAACTAGGTACGGAATTGGGCGACACCAGGCATGTAGCCTAGATTACCGACCTCCAAAATTGAATTTTATCGTTTGGGAGGGTTTTAGGGTTATCTAAACCTTCTATTGGGCGAAGTGGAAACCTGTAGGCTGAATTTTTGGGTTGGATTTCCATAAAGTCCACCTTCCCATTCTTCTCTCATCTTTCAATCTCATCTTTCTCCTTCCATCTTTATCTTCTTCCTTCTTCATCATCTTCCATCTGATCCTACTTGTTTTTCTTGCTCGCACCCTTAGGCTTTCATGGCTCCTAGGAAGGACAATGTTATTTCCAAGGGCAAGGGGAAGGTTTATGAGCGGGCTGATAATGGAGGAGAGGAAGAGGCTTCCCCTATTTTTCCTAGGGTTAGGCATTTTCTTGAAGCTTTGCCTTCCCATATCTTGCAGGGCTTTCGATCGGGTGAAATTCGTTGACGTGTCAATGGTTTTCCTGTCATCGGGCCCTAGTTCAAGGATTGGTTTCTTTTTGCTCGGCAATGGACCGAGCTCATGGCCTTTTTGGCTTAAGTTTCGATGGTGGGAATCTTGAACATGGCCTCTTGTCATGTGAAATTTCCGCTCCTCGAAGCTCTTGCTGAGAGGTTCAACTATGGAACCAATACTTTCTTCCTTCCTATGGGCGAGACAACGCCAACTTTGGAGGAAGTAGCCAAGGTTTTGGCTTGAGCTTCATCGGGATTGCGTATCAACCTTCTACTGCCACCGACGATCATTCCATCATGGGTGCGGGACTGTTGGGGGCTGCCTACTCTTAACATGGTCAGTGGGTCGATATGGAGTTGCTGGTCCGAAATCGAAAGTGGTCTCGAGCGGCCGAACAGATCCGTATTTTTCTTTTTATGCTGTTAGGATCCATCCTTTTTCCAAGCGGTCGTAAGACGGTTTTGAAGTTCCCTTATTCCTTTAGCCCATGCCTTATGGGAGAGAGCGGGTTATACCATTGTTCCGGCCGTGTTGGCGGGCATTTACCGGGGTCTTCATGATCGGGTCATGCGAGGTGACCGATTCATCGAGGGTAGTGTCTTGATTTTGTAGGTATATTTTCAAACTCAAATTTATTTTATTTTGCCCCTGCAACTCAATTTTTCTTCTGGTTTTGGCCCCTAGATCCCATATTATTTCCATAGAAATTTACTGGAAAAAGCCCGAACTAAATCGAGAGGATCTCAGTTGGGCTACACTGGTGGTGTCACCCTCACAGGCTGGACACCACTAGTGTCACTCAAACAATCTTGATCTGGATGAGTGAAGGGGTCTTGATTGCTATTTTGTGACCTGTTGAGGTGTTTTTGGCTTCTGTTTTTTTTGCAGATTTGGGCCTATGAACACATTGCCATTTTTTGTCCTCCTCGATCAACGACGGTAGTATCTGCTGCTCTGGGATTGGCATATGTCAATGATACCACCCGGCCTCCTGATATGTCAACCATTATCATAGGATTCTTGACGAGTTGTCGTCATTCGATTGGGTGATCAGGGGTCTTGAGAACGTGCCCCTATTTTTGCTTGCTATGGGGCATTCATGTCTCATTCTAGCGGGGAAGTACTTCACAGAAGGCTATTTCCCTCAAAGGGTACTTCACCAATTTCGATATATTCAGCATTATACTTCTCTTGGAGAAGCGATCGATCGCTGTCCTATTTTTCTTCTTCGACGACACTCTTCCACCCTTTTGGTCAAGGCGGGTTTGTCATGGAAGGGAAAGAAGTCTTCTTCCAGGGAGGAGGTGCTCAAGCAAGACAAGTCCGCGATCACTTCCAACTACGATTCTTGGTGGGAACGTGCCTACCCTCTTTCGCTATGTCCCAAGGTGTCGAGACTTCATGATGAATCTTCTGCCCCTCTTAGGATCTCGTGCCTCCTAGAGAATATGGCGCCTCTTGTTCAAATAAACGAATCAAATACAATGAGGATGTGTCTAGCATCTGCTTGGAAGAGGCTGAAGTTGAATTGGCCCGATGGGTGGCCTTCGTGGCAGAACTCAAGGAGAAGGATGTTGATAAGAAGCCGAAGACTGAATAGCCAAATATTTTTATTTTCTTTACTTTTTTCCTTGGCATGAATAAGTTGATCTCATGACCACCATTATTTCTTAGTAGTTTTATTTTTGTTAAAGTTTGTTAGGATAGTAGAAATTTTGGTCCCGCGACCAGATTTGATTACGTAAGTTCATGTAATAAGTCTATTTTCAGAATTTTGAGAGTAATTTTATTTCCCATTTTGATTGGTCCACTAGGATTGTGGAATCCATTTTTTTTTTTCTGCCCCAGTTGGGGGGTTCTTATTCATCTTTACATGTGTATTTGATCCATCGAAGCATAATAGAACACTTTCTTTGCACACGCTTTTCAAACTGAATTTTTACAAACTCAGCCCCCTAGTTGTAGGGTTTTTATCTCGAATTCTCGGCTATTGGGTCATCGTACGCACACAAAGGGATGAGCTTGCCTCATTTTGCCTCAGGGGATCCAGTTGAGAGAAAACGCTCCCAGACTAGCCAATATCGTCATTGGTGAGGTTCACCCATCTCTGATATGTGGTAGTCAGTAGTTATACTCATACAACCATTGAGTGCTTGACTAGTTTCAAGCCTTCATAACAGGCATAGGATGTTAGCTTCGAGAATGAGGCAAGATGACTAATAGTTGAACCTCTTGTAGTGATGGAGGAAGTCATTTTTAAAAGGATTTTAGAAATGGAGGAATTTAACAATCAAATTGAAAAAGCATTTTCTAAATGGATGGGCCTTACACTTTTGCCAGTTGTGGTCTCTTTGGTGGTCATTTTCTTTATTATGTTTTACCCAAAGATGATGAAAGGATTTCCTTGTGGGATCGTGAGAATTCAAAGGTCTCTTTCACATTTGGAACTTTCATCCTGTGCTTCGCGGGTCCATGATGAGTTCTTTGGATTCTTGTTTGGTTTCCACCTTACAGAAGTCTCGACGTTCTTCTAGGGTTCGTCGAAGTCACTTCCGTTGTCTATTCATGTCACCCTCCCACATCTTTCTGAGTTGGTTCAGTTGGGAACCTACGCGGTTTAGGTGGATTCTTCGTTTTAAGGATCTGCTTGTGCAATATTGTTGGAACTTGCAAGTACTTGTTTGTACTTGAGGTTTTGAATCGGAAGCTCCTTCTTTGAGATTTTTTATTCCCTTTTTTTTTTACCCGTGATGGCTTTTCAGGTTTTCACAACGTCCTTTTTTTTTGTTTTTTTTGTTTATGATGGATTTTCAGGTTTTCATCATGCTTTTGAGCCCGTTACAAGTGGTATTTTTTGAGATACATTACGTTAATAGGGTCGTTGAGTTCGTACCCCTCCTGATTTTTTATCTTATAAGAATTACCTGCGTGCACTCAGGTAACCTCGAATGCTAATTAGGTTTGAACTTGCCTAAAGGATTTGGATTTGTAGCAGTGTGGAAGATTTTATTGAGTACCATGTCCCCTTCTTTGAACTGTTGAGGAACAACTTTTCTTTGGTATGCCCTCTCAATTCTATGCTGGTAAGCAATGATATTTTGTATTGCTCGTAGTCGTCTTTCATCCAAAGTAACGAGAGCAGCGATTTGTGCTTCGATTTTTTGTTCCTCATTCGAATTTTTTTTAATAAGCACTCGGAGAGACGGTATCTCAACTTCAATGGGTAGCATTGTTTCAATTCCATACACCAATGAGTATGGGGTCATTCCAGTAGGAGTCTTCTCAGTTATCCGGTAGGCCCATAGTGCGTCGTTTAGCTTTTCATGCCAATCTTTGCCACCTTCTATTATTCTTTTTATAATTATGAGAAGTCCTTTATTTGTGGCCTCTGCTTGTCCATTTCCTTGAGGGTAGTAAGGTGTGGAGAATTTTTGCATTATCCCAAACTTTTTGCACACCTTAGTGAACTTTTCATTTTTGAAGTTGGATCCATTGTCAGTAAGGATTGACTCGAGAACACCGAATCTGAATACGATATTGTTCTTTATGAAACGGGCAACATGTTGTCCCTCAATCTTGACAAATGATGCGGCCTCTACTCATTTGGTGAAGTTTTCGGTAGCCGTTAATATAAAATGATGGTCGTTTGAGGCTTTTGGTGAGATCATTCTAATTATATCAAGACCCCACATGGCTAAGGGCCATACGGGCAGTGTTGAGTTGAGTGGTACAGACGGTGCATGGATGAGGTCTCTATAAAGTTGACATTTGGGACACCTCTTAACGAACTTCCAACAATCTTCGGCCATGGTGGTTCAGTAGTAGCCTTGGTGCCTGATTTTTTGAGCTAAGGTGGCTGCCCCAGAATGACCTCCTTCATTGTGTAACTATGTTAGTACTTGGTCGATTTCTGGCTGATCATGACACCGTAGAATGATGCCATCAAAGGACTTCTTGAACATGAGATCACCTCTTACTTAGAATCCCATAAAAAACCTTCGAAGGGCTTCTTTATCTTTTTTGGTGGCTCCTTTGGGGTATAACCCATCTTTTAGCAGGGACATAACATCACGGAACCATGGTTTTACCTTAGCTAGTGCATCTGAAGCCACGAGAGAAAATTCCCCATCGTTCTCATTTTCTTGCTCTATTTCTTCTTCGATCCTTGGTGGGGAAGGATCATGTTTGTTCCTGATATAGAATGGCAGAGCGGTGATTTCTGAAGGAATATCAACCATTAAAGCAAGGGTCGCAAAGGGTGTCGGTGAACTGATTATTTTCCCTAGTTACGTGCTGAAAGATGATTTTCTTAAAATATGGAATCATCTTTTCCACCTTTTCTTGATAGGGTTTGAGCTTTTCTTCTTTCACCTTTCAAATCCCTTGAACTTGGTTTATGATGAGTAAGGAGTCACTAATCACTCGTATTTGCTGGATTTTCATTCCCATGACGTTCTTGAGCCCAGCTATCAAGGCTTCGTATTCAACAATGTTTTTTGTACAAGGGAAATTCAGTCTGATGGCTCTTGGCATTAAAACCTTCTTGTGTGAGCATAATATGACTCCTATACCTAACTCGTATTCATTTCTTACACCGTTGAAGTATAGCTCGCAATTGATTCCTCGATTGTGAACAGATTTTCATCAAGGAGATCCGTGTTGATGGGAGTGGTATCCGGCAGTGCGTGTTCAGCCAAGTGGTCAGTAATGGCTTGTCTTTTGACCGATTTTTTAGTAATATATTCGATCTCGAACTCGCTCAATAGCATCTCCACTTTGCCAAATGTCTGTTAAGGACTTGTCTCTCCAATAGGTACTTGAGTGGGTCAATTTTTTAGATGAGATTAACTGTATGAGATAAGACATAGTGTCTTAACTTTTGTACAGCCCACACTAGCGTTAAGCAATGCTTCTCCAAATCAGTGTATCTCATCTCATAGTCGACCTTGGTTTTGCTGATATAGTATATCGTTTGTTCTTTTTCATGGTCGTCGTATTGTCCTAACATTGCCCCCATGGTCTTATATTTCACAGATATGTATAGGACTAGGGGTTTATCTAGACTAGGAGGACTAGGGATGGGAGGTTTGGTGAGGTACTTCTTGATTTGATCCAAGTCTTCTTGGCATTCATTACCCCATATGAATGGGGTATCTTTCTTAAGGAGTCTATTGAATGGTGCGCACTTGTCTGCCAGTTGTGAGATAAAACGCCTTATGGCTTATATGCGACCTTGAAGCCCACAGATTTATTTGATGTTCCGGGGAGGGGGTATTTTAGTGATGGCTCGTATTTTAAATGGATCATCCTCAATGGCCCTTTGACTTATTATAAAGCCTAGTAATTTGTTAGATTCAACTTCAAAGGCACATTTCTGTGGATTGAGTTTGAATTGATGTTTCCGAAGACTTTCGAAAATGGTTCTCTGGTTGGTGAGATGATCAGACTTAGCATTTGACTTGACCAGAATGTCGTCGACATAGTCTTCCATGATGGTGTGCATTAGGTCATAAAAGATGCTAGTCATGGCCCACTGATAAGTTTCCCTTGCATTTTTGAGGTTGAAGGGCGTGACTCGGTAGCAGTAGGTTCCCCATTGTGTTATGAATAAAGTCTTGGTTTGGTCTTCTTCTGCCATGAGGATCTGGTTGTATCCTGAGAAAGCATCCATGAATGACAACATCTTGTTCCCCATAGTGTTGTCGACCAAGGCATCTATGTTTGGTAACGAGAAATTGTCTTTGGGACATGCCTTGTTGAGATCTCAGTCGTGGACACACATTCGGATCCTCTCATCTTTCTTGGGTACAACCACTATGTTGGCCAACCACTTTGAGTAATTGACGGGTAATGAACTTTGTCTTGAGCAATTTGTCGATTTCTTCCTTAATTTTGAGCTTAAGGTGGGTCTTTTAACGTCAGAGTTTTTGCGTTACAGGCTTCGCTCCTTCGTTGAATATTAGGTGATGTAGCACCAATGTGGGATCTAGCCCTGACATATCATCGTATGACCAGGCAACGACATTGAGATATTCCTTGATAATGAAAATCATATTTTCCCGCTCCTCAGGAGCAAGGGAGGTTCCAATCTTGGTTAACGTTGGGTCTTTCGTAGTTCCTATGTTTACGTCGATCATCTCTTCGATGATAGCCATTGGGTCACCATCGAACCTCTTCTTGAATTGATCAATACGGGAAGTGAGTTCCTCAGGTTGAGGGATTTCTTTAGACTCTTGGCTCTTTTGATCTTCATCTTGATCATCCAATTCGTCGTCTTGGGTATTGTGCACCGTTATTGGGCTATCTTGAGTGCTTGCCGTTTTTGAAAATTCTCTTTCATTATTATCAATTGTATCATGTTTTGAATTTTTTGCGATTTACAAAATAACACAAGAGTGTTCCTTATGGGACTCACGAGAGATATGTTGGGGACTGGACGCGTAGGGTGGTTAGGTGGGCACCCTGCGCCTATCCATTTTTTGGCACTAGAACCTGAAGGTACTGTTGGTATGCTTCTAGCGATTCTCGAAATAGGGGAGTGATTGACTAATTTTGTCCCTAGTTTGAATAGAAGGATGAGTATGCTTGACTGGGTTAGAGCCAATTGTGCATACCTTCAAATCCAAGTTAGCAAAAAAGTCTTCAGTTCCTAGTTCTTGTGTGTGCTGAGGTGTGGAAGAGGATTTCCCGACCGTTGGGGAATCAAGGATCACCTTTAGTTGTTTTGAAAGACGGGCATCAAGAGGATCGAGGCCTTTAATGCCTCCAGATACAAATCCCTGATAGCATGAAGGCTTCATCCAGCTTTGCAATAAGGTTAGAGAACACTCGAGTCCTCTTCGATCTCCGTTTTCAGCTTTGGCTTGGGGTGATTCAAAGATTACCTCTGTTACGCCTTTCTCTTGACTCCCCAAGCCTTGACCTGGTTGGAAACCTTGGGAGAAGAGCATGTACCAAGCCTCGAGAAACTCGAAATCGTATCGATGTTGGCATTGGATGATGTCCTCCATTGATGCGAAAGTTTGAAAACTTTGGGAAACAGGGTCGCCAACCTCTAGGCGTAAGGTGGCACAATCGGCTTGCTCGAAAGAAGCGAGCAGGATTTCTCCGAGCTCAACACCTAAGGCTAGCTTCTCGCTACCTATATTAGGATTAAGAAAAGAATGGGGTTCAGCACATACCTTCGCGACACCATTTTTTTGTTGGAAATTTGAGGCACAGATGGAGTGTGGAGGCGACCACAAGGTTTTCATGTAGCCATGGTCTTCCTAACAGCTTGTTGAATGAAAGTTTATATCCAAGACATAAAACTTTATCACTTGGACGATATGGCCGATCTTGAGTGTGAGAGGCAATATGCCTTCAGCTTGTCTCTTGGTCCTGTCATATGCAGTGATAGTTAGTTGACATGGCTCAAAATCATTTGGGCTTTGGCCTATCTGCTTCACTGTTTTCATAGGGCATATGTTTAGGGGTGCCCCATTATCAACAAGCACTCTCCATATTTCATATCCTTGCATGAAAATGGTGATGTGCAAAGGTTGAACATGAAAGCGGTTGAAGCTGGCTAGGCTATCATCGTCTGGGAACATGTTGGCATTGGTGCCATCAGTTGGTTGATCATTTTGCACAACTCATTTGGCTGTGTATTGCTCGGGATGTGTGTCTTGGTGAGTGGTCAGGTTCCTCGATCTCACCCTCTGGATATGGATCATCGGGCGGCACGCGTCTCGGGTTTCAGGGGAGACCTGAGAATTTTGAGATTGCTCTATCAAAAACCTTGTTCGAGAACAAGGGGAGGTATTACCAACCAATGAGAGAGGAATTTAAGGTGGGTTTGGGACTTACTCGGGCTGGCTCGCATGGGGGCCCTCTTAGATCACGAAGAAAGTCCCCCAGTAATAAAACTGGTTTGGAAGCTCCTCCCTTGGCTTGTATTCTCCTATTTACTGCAATCACACATATATGGCAAAGGTCATAAGACCGGTGGGTCGGTGGATCTCACCTGGCCTTTTGGGTGAACGTACACATGCGTGCACATTCAAGAGAAGAAGGAAAGAATAGAGAAGAAAGATGAGGGGAAAGAAGAATTTGACCAAGCAGAGAGATCAGCACAGTGACTAGGCTGGTGTAATTGGCCTGAAATGGTAGTAAAACGGGCTCGATAACTCAGACAGGCTAAACAGGATTACTAGTAGACGTCAATTCCGATATTGACCAGCTAGACACGATGGTTAGTCAGTCGTGGCGATAAAGTGGGCGCAATAATTCTGGTACAACAACATTACGGCTAGACGACTGAACTACCATAAGGGGCTAATTTCAACCCTTCCTAATCGAACAAAAGGATAACAGAAAGAATGAAAATCATAAAGAGAGAGTAAGAAGTAAGAGAATAAGAAAGAGAAGAGAAAGCAAGAGAGGAAGAGAAAGAAAGAAGGAGAAGGGTGTGAGAGAAGAGAGAAAGAAGGAGAAAAGAGGGTGAAAGACAATGTCGACACTAGGCATCGCTGGCTGTGTTGGAAGAGGAAGCAAAGGAAATACACAGTCGGTGCTGGGCGTCGCCGGCTGGGTTGAAAAGAGAAGAGAAAAAAAGGACATAATCGACGCTAGGCTTCGTTGGCTGTGTTTAAGAAAAGAGGGGAGAGAAGACCTAATCGGTGCTGGGCCTCGTTGACTGTGCTAATCAGAGAAGAGAGAGAAGATGCAGTCGGCACTAGGCTTTGCCAACTGTATTAGATAGAGAAGAGAGAGAAGAGGTAGTCGGCACTACGCTTCACCGACTGTATTAGATAGAGAAGAGAGAGAAGATGTAGTCAACATCAGGCTTCGTCGATTGTATTAGACAGAGAAGAGAGAGAAGATACAGTCGACGCTAGGTTTCGTCGACAATATTAGATAGAAAAGAGAGAGAAGATGCAGTCAGAGCTAGACTTCACTAACTGTATTAGATAGAGAAGAGAGAGAAGATACAGTTGGCGCTAGGCTTCATTGACTGTATTAGACAAAGAGCAGATAGATAGATAGAGATGAGAAGAAGAGAGAGAGAGAGATAAAGATGAGAAGAAGGGAGAGAAAGAGAGATAGACATGAGAAGAAGAGAGAAAAAGAGAGAGAAAGAGAGATAATAATGAGAAGAAGAGAGAGAAAGAGAGATAGAGATGAGGAGAGAAAAAGAGAGGAGGAGAGAAAGAGACAAGGAGAGAAAGGGGAGGAGAGAGAAAGTTACCTTATTGAAGGGTACTGATTCTTTTCTTCTCTCTCCTCTCTCTCTTTCTCCAAGATGCACCCAAGAGTTCAAGAGGAAATTGAAATTTTATTGATCGTTGTGTGAAATGAACCCAAGGTCCTTTACAATTTAGCTTTGCATGCTTACATATAATTGGGTTAAAACATGGGTGTACTCCCAAAAAATTCTTAGTATTGATGATAATTACAATTTAATTGAATTAAAAGAAATTCTAAAAATGGGTGCAAAAGGACTATTTTGCCCCTGCTTAACAATATGTAAAATTTCAAAACAGTCCCTGCTGCTGCCCAAGAACTTGCGTGATCTTCCATGACTGATCCAAGGTTGTTTTGATGCCCGTTTGATTGTAAGATGATTATGGGCTCGGCATGGCGATCGATATGATACCAGCTTCGAGCCATGAATCATGTTTTTAAGTCATGATCATGAAACTTGAATTTTAGATGAATCTTGAAAAATTTGAATCAATTGTATGCTCGTTCCTTGATGTTTTTTCGTGGTTTCTTCACTGAATCATACTGAGTATGCTGTCACGATCATGTTGCAACAAACACATCTCGATTTTGTGTCCGAACGAATATTTGGTTGTCTTGAATTTTTGGCAAGAATCTTGAATCCGGCGGCTGAAATTTACTGCATCTTTGACATCTCTGTGTGTAAAATCCTAGCGCTCATCGTAAACGAGGTTCGGACGAGCGATAGCAATGGACCTCACACACATAATGCAATTGGTTTTGCACTGATCGGCTGTGCGAGCTTCGTGATTTGGTCGTCAGAGTGGGGCGCGCTGCTGTTGATTTTTCTGCAACTTTCTTCACATATCAGCAACTTTTCTCTAGTTTTTCCTCTCCGCTAGGGCATCATCTTGAGGCGTACCACATATCGAATCACTAATTTAGATGAGACGAACACGCTCACCAAATTTGAGTACGATCGGACTCGGATCGAGTGAGATATGGACCCTGAAAGTGACTGCCCGTGATTATAAAAATAGACACTTTTAATGGTGTTTTGATGCAAGGTGGCCACAAAGGGTGCGGCTTACCCCTTTTCGGTATTTTACCCCTAACTTTATGTTGGAATGCCAGATTAAGCCGAAACTTGACCCATATGGGTTTTCAATCATGCCGGATTCAATGGTGGTTGTCCCATAGCTGTTTAATGCATCAAAACAATCGTTCTAGTTACGGGATCTATTTCAGAGCGTTATTGGCTGATTTTGCCAAAATTATTTCTTTGTGTTCACTGCATTAAATATGTCTGATTACGATGAAGCATGGAAGGTGGCCTTTTGGAGTGCGTATGAAGATCTTAACCAATTCTGGAGAAATTATGAGATTGTCAAAATTTCCACTTATTTTGTAGGCTTTAATGACCTGCGTCCTCTTTAATCCACATCAGAGACCAAGGTGCTGAAAAATGCATTCAAACTGCTTGCCCCACCAAATATTGTGCTTCAAAAGAAGTGAGAAGGACAACATTCAGAAAGTTTCTTTTGGCTTTTACTTTTTTCTTCCTAGCCATTGGAACACGTGAACGCCGAGGAGATTCACGCAATGGTGCAACTAGGATGCTCAGACATAGGGATGCATTATTCGTTGGTCCATCTGTGGAGACTTTAGGGGGAGAAGAGACTCTTTGAGGGATCTTATCGAAGTCCTCACCCTCGTGCAAACTATTTGTGATTCTAAAGGTGAGGATTTTGTACGGATCTCGTCAGTCAGAATCAGGCCCGTTTGGAAATTGAGTGTCATGTCGAAGGGCATTGTTCCCATTTGGTATGGGTTTGTGTATATTCTCTGGTGTTGAGCTACGTTTCGAGGATTACGTGAATGGTATGCTAAAAGGTCGTGCGTCGGCACCGTCTGCTTCATGCATCAGTCATTCCTTGACGAGTAGGGTACCTTAGTTTATCGAGGTGACCAGCTCTAGGTACAACCACCTCTACCCATTGCTTTGCAGCTACGACATTCATCTGATTGTTGCCCAAAGTCATGACTGACTAGTTATTCCTTGGCGAGTAGGGTACCTCAGTTTATCGAGGGGACTAGCTCTAGGTACAACCACCCCAACCCACTACTTTGCAGCTATGACAATCATCTGATTGCTGCTTCAAAGTCATGGTTGACTTAGCTTCCTTGGGGCATCTTCAACATCTTGGAAGTATGTTGGTGACCTTGTGAGAATGATGCTCTTTTTCATGAGACTTGTTTTGCTGTCTTAGCAAGTATTTTGTCTTTCGAGTCTTTTTTGCAACTGGACTCAGGCTGTCAGAATATTTTCCTTGAAGCTCATATTTTTGTGTCCTGGTATGTATCACTAGGGATTTTTTTCTTTCTGAGTGAGGACTGAAACTGCCTGTTGAGGTGAGTGTTGCATCAACCTATTTATTGGTCCAAGCGTTCTTTGTGAATTTTCACTTGAACTTGGGAAGCGGTGCCGTTGAGACGGTTTTCACCAACTTCTTTTTATTTGGGGCTCTTTTACTCACTAACTTCTAGCACACTTTTGGGGAGATGGCTCGAGGCTACCTATGAAAGATGGATGATGTATGGATGGAATGTGGAAAGTGGTGACCCACTAGCTTATGACGAGTATAGGTCGCCGGATGGTTCACCGTTTTGTGAGCGTGGGTGAGACTCACTGGGGAATGATGTAGGATGATGAAAGGAATGAACTCACTGGGGAGGTAGTGAAGGTGGGGCGCGCAAATGGATGGGTTGGTTAGGGAAAACATGCTTGAAGATGCATGTAAAAGGTGTGTACGCGTATGTGGGGGCGAGTTTTATGGTCATGCCTCCGAGACCTGTGCAGAGCAGTTTAGCATCATACGGTCAGGACGTGCACGATGGTTTAAGCTCAGACAGCTAGACCGTGGTTATGCAGTTTAGAGTCATGTAACTAGGACCATGCAGTTTAAATTCATGCAACTAGACCTCCGCTATAGTTTAAGGTCGTATAGTTTGGACCATGGTTATGCAGTTTAGAGTCATGCAACTAGAACAGTGCAGTTTAAGGTCATGCAACTAGACCTCTGCTACAGTTTAAGTTCATATAGTTTGGACCATGGTTATGCAGTTTAGAGTCATGCAACTAGGATCATGTAGTTTAAAGTTGTGCAGCTAGACCTCCGCTAAGGACATATAGTTTGGACCATGCAGTTTAGGGTCGTGCATCTAGACCAATGATATAGTTTAAGGTCATATAGTTTGGACTGTGGTTATGCAGTTTAGTGTCATGCAACTAGGACCATGCAGTTTATGGTGGTGCAACTAGACCTCTGCTATAGTTTAAGGTCATATAATTTGGATCATGTAGTTTAGGGTCGTGCATCTAGACCATTGCTACAATTGAAGGTCATATAGTTTGTACCGTGGTTATGCAGTTTAGAGTCATGCAACTAGGACTATGCAGTTTAAGGTTGTGCAACTAGACGGCCGCTATAGTTTAAGGTCGTATAGTTTGAACCATGCAGTTTAGGGTCATGCATTTAGACCATTATGTAGGTCGCCATGTAGGTAAAGCTCCACAGGGACTAGGTCTGTGGGCAGTAGTCTGACTCCCTGGGGATAAGATAGGTAGGACCGATGAGGGATCCAGATAAGAAAGCTGACCTTATTGGGGAACAGTGGACAAATGTGGGTCTTTTATGAGCATGAGGCAAACCACCGGGGATTGCAGCAGTAAAAATGACCCTAACTCCACTAAGGATAATAGTATGCATATGGCTCTCTTTCTGGGAATGAGATGTCATGACCTGAGTTTGGTCGATCTGGGTTCCACTTTGCCAGAGATAATATGTCAGAGTCAAGGTGCAACTTCACTGGGGAAAATAATAATTGGATGCACATGGCTTTGGCCTGGAGTTGGAGACAATAGGCTGTTTAAAATATAGTCGGCACCAGGTGCTGCAACCATTATTTCTTAAACACTCACCCGACGCTAAGTGTTCGAAAACGCAACTAGCGCTAAAGATGGCCAACATTGCTTCTTAACTAGTTAGCCGGTGCTAGAAGGTTAAAACACGGCCAACGCCAGATTGTTAAAAATACAGCAGGCATTGAGGGTAGCACGTGCTTGAACATAGCCGATGTTGAGTTTTCGAGCATACAGCTGACACTGTGATTGTTGAAAACACAGCTGGCACTAGGTATCTTTGACCGCGTAGCCGACGCTAGGTATGGATTAATATTCGAGCCATTACCCGAGCCCGACCCGGTGCAGCCCTTTTGTTGGAATTTTACAGGTGGCAATGAGAGTTGGCTTGGGCTTCGGGTGAAAGATCGACTTGGTCCAGCCTGTTCGTTGGAATTTTTGAGGTGGCAGTGAGAGTTGCCTCAGGCCTCAGGTCAAAACCCGACCCAGCTCATCGTCATTTGGCTTTCCTTGAATGCGACTGTGATTTCGAGTTTTTGAGGGGCGTTCGAGGGTAGTGTTAGCTTTATAAGGGGGTAAAACCTCATTTTTCTTCACTTTTTTCATCAAAGGTAAAAAAAACTTAAAACATTTTAATGGTGAGTAGAGGGTGCCTAGTAGAAGCTCCGGCAAGCAGTGGGATTTCAATGGGGCTAACAAGAGCTCGATGGCAAACAGTGGAGGTTCAGGCTAAGGGAAAAACCAGAGGAGGTTTTTGCATTGCCCAAGTTTTACTAGTAGAGGAGGGAGTTCACCGAAAAATAGGGAACTCCATGTATATTTTTAGGGTTTTGCCAAAGGGAGTAGTCGGCAGGAGTTGCAGCAGAGGGCTAACCAGGGTTTTCTGTTAGTTTCTAACACTTGGGGGAAGTTGCAAAGGTTTCCGGCAACGGTAGAGAGTTTCCAGCGGGAAATCGAAGGGTGCAGGGAAGTGTATCATTGTTGGGGTGTGGACCGTCATGGGGAAGGCGAACGGTTGTAAGGGAGGCAAATGGTTCCCATCGACATGTGTAATCCATGTGTCAAACAGCGTGGAGGTGGATGGTTATCAGGAGACGTAGCGGGGCTCGAGGTATCAAGCGTAGAATCTATGGCACATGTGAGAGATCTGTACACAGCTGACACTAGACGTTGAGGAACACAGCCGCGTTGGGTGTTTGGCGAACACAGCCAGCGCTAGGTGTTAGCAGACGGAACAGACGCTAAGCATTGACGGACACAACTGACGCTAAGTGTTGGCGGACATAACTGACACTAAGCGTTGGCGAACACAACTGATGATAGGATTTAGTAAACACAGCCGGTGCCTAGCTTTGGTGGACTCAGCCGGCGCTAAAGGTTAGCAGACACAGTCGGCGCTGAGTTTGAGTGCCGCTGCTAAGGTTTGAGTGCCCAGCCGGTGCTAAGGTTTGAGTTCCCAGCCGGCACTATGGTTTGAGTACCCAGCCGGTGCTAAGGTTTGAGTACCCAGCCGGCTCTGATCCAGTGCTTCAGCAAATTTTGATTTGGGAGTAAACCACTAAGCCTTTTTATATTCCTGATGTGAAGAATACTCCGAGAGAAGTAGAGGTTAATACTGATAACTTTACCGGTGAGGCTTTAACAAGAGGTATGTCCATGTGGCTGACAAGGTCAGTATGCAAACTAGAGTGGCCCCTCAGTGTCACCTTTTTTACTCACCCGATTTGTTTGAAGTCCGCGAGGGTAACGACGGCAATGTTAGTATTGAAGAAGGGGTGACACTCCTTCATTGTATGCACAGGAACATAGCTTCCGAAGAGAACGTGTCTACGTTACGGAAACAAATGGTACAGGCAAAGGGGCTACTAATGTGGTTAGCAAAAGGTCTCTGAATTCAGGGTGAACACCAATACTTGAAGGGATACTCTTCCTGGACTGCCAGGGTGTTAGTGTTGCACAAAAGCATCCTTGAACATGCTTCTCTGCTAACGGCGGTCCAGTGTTCAGGCATCTACTATGATCGACGCTCTAATGCTGTGAAAGTATTACTGGAGACTTGGAGTCACGCTAACAATACATGGATTCTTAGTCATGCAGAAGCAAGAATCTCTTTGTTAGATCTTCATTCTATTGGGGGCCTTTCGATGATTGGGACCATGTATGATGAGTTCGTGCCTCCGAACTCAGTCATCTTTGGTGGTGCTAGCTTGGGGGATGAAAAGCCACCAGCCAGTCTTCAAAAGATCTTCGAGGCTTACCAATTCGTTTGTGCCAAGTCTAGCAATGGTCTAGTAAAGTTCACCGAATGGGTGAAATTCTTTTGTGGGGACTATCTCGAAGGTGGTCGGGGTATTCTGAAATGAAAATGGAAGGCAGTTATAAAGGGGATGCCTCCCGTGTATCAATCTGTGGCCAGTGATGATTGTGTATTTTTGGTCGCATATTTGGCCTTATTTTTTAGCAAGTTCGTGCTCCCTGGATGGGCAGACGACATTTGTTCAGGCGTATTGTATGTGGCCTGTGACATGGTAAGAGGGCGTGAGTATGGCCTTGCTTAGCCAGTCTTGTGTAACATTTACCATGGCTTGGGGGCCATCTCCCATGGAAACGCCTACAATGGCAAAGAGGGAGGGAACGACATTGTAGGAGGAGAGGCATTTCCTGGGGATTTTAAGACTCCATTCCCCATGCATACATGTGCGGGTGGCTAGGGACCTATTTCCTTAGCACCTATGTTAGGAACCAGAGCGCGGGGGGTAAACTGTGGCCCTTCATGATGAGGATTGCTAACTAAAAGGCTATCTTCCATACCCCAGGGGGAGCTCGGAGTTTATTTGGGAATGATTCTTTAAATATGCGGTGGGTCCCATTTCTAGTTGGGAGTTTCACTGATCGTGCTTTTGTTGATGAACTGGGGAAGGAGTTAGACGGTGCTCCAACAACCATCAGGGAACTCATGTTCATCCTGAGCATTAGAGGGGCAGTTCTACCTTATCGGACTTCGCACAGTGCCATATTAAAAGGATATTTCCCCCACCCCTTTGCCCATCAACATGGGCTTGATCAAAGCTGCCCCTTCTCCGTGTTTTTCGAAATGCGTCGGGGCAAGGTGAACATGGAGAAAATGGAAGAGCTTGGGACTCTCTGTGAGTGCTGGCTGCCAGAGCATATATGAACTGCTTGGTCCACATGTCTAGTAATGACAGAGATTAGTATGGGTTACCTCACTTCGGCAGGAGGCTTCAAATGACTGTAGCTTATGCGAACTGGTGGAGGATCACCAGCAAGGGATACTGGGATGAGGATCACCCTTGAAAAGGAGAGAACGATAATTAGCGGCAGGAGACTAGGTAGAGGAGAGTGACGGATCTTTCTGCTCCTGACGAAGTCTTAGTCTTGGAATATCCCTCGAACTAGCAAGCTCTAGGGATTCCTCGAGAGATAATGGCCGATGACGTCTCGCCGGAATTGATAGCCATGAAACAAAGAATTGGGAGCGTCTTTGATAAACTCAGTTCCATATTTGAATGGGATGAGGGCCGACAGGTCCAACATAGGACCTGAACGTGCTGAGTGGCAGTGGTCCTCATAGTAGATTGGCTGAGGGCCCCTCTCAAGGGGGAATTCTAAAGTGGCCGCTCCTTCTCTAGCAGGGGGAAAGAAGAGAAAACGCTCCACCGCTACTAACATTCGTGTGTTGTCTTAAGTTAGTGGGCGTACTTGGAGGCATAGGGGTGCCCATCTTCCTGTGATCTCAAAACCAAGAGGTAGCTCGTCCTCCCATGATAATTTAGCAAATCCACCTGTGTCACCTTCTACATTTTCTCCACCATCTTATATCTCTCTTGAATTATCTTCTTCTTCTTTAGAGACTAAAACAAGCGACTTCGGCCCTTCTAAGCCCATTGTTATTCCTTTTGACCGAGAAGTGACTCTGGATCTTTGGGAGGCACCTCTGAGTCGAAGGGCCATTCCTGAGTCAGAGCCAGCTCTGATGGAGACTGACTAGGCTGAAGGTCCCAAAGCAACGGCTCCAAAAAAAGGAATCTGGTGCCGATGTGGTCTCTATGCCTTAAAGGATTAATGTCCCGACTGAGGCAGAGGCTATGATTCAAGAAGAAGGACCTGTAATTAATGATGCCCCTCAGTACCAAGAGGTTGATGCCGCCGAGGGCACAAATCATGAAGATGAAGGGGTTGAAATTTTCGTGGCTGAGGTTCTGGCTGTTGAGTGTGTTGGCAAGATGGAAGAAACTATGGGTGGGGCTGAATCGACGACTGACGAAGGCCCAAGGGAAGAGGCATCTTCTGAACTTGCCAATGTTGACATGGCAGTTTAGGAGGTGAGAAGCATGGGCAACATGTTTGTTTGGGAGACGCTGAAACAGGAGTGGAGGCCCCCATAAGTGTGGGTCAAGGCAACTAGGCCGGTAATGAAGAACCCATGCAAGTTGAGGTTGGGGCTGCTTCTGAGTCTGAGGGGCAAGAACCTCAGGACTCTGCCATTCTCCAGAGGAGCCAGTGGCTCAGATGACTATCACTTCGACAAGCCCAGTCCTTGAAGCCGAAGCGTCTTCAGTAATCGTAATCCTAGCAGCACCATCCAGGCCCATTTTTAGTGGGGTTTTTGGTATGATTGCAAGCATGCTTCATGCAGGCCTTCAAGGTCTATGAGAGCTACCTTCCAATGAGTTGGGTGAGGCTTTTGCCAAGCTTAGGGAATTTGCTATCGCGACTACTGTGGTTGGGAGTGCATCAAAAGTCCTTTCTCGTTTTGATGCAATGCTAAATGAGATAGAGAGCTGGCGATCAGGAATACTGCATCATGAAGCAGCGACCAGTAGGTTAGCCTCCTTAGAGGAGTCCATCTTGCGTCGTCACGAGGAAATAGATTCTTGTAGTGAGAAGAAAGCCACGATAATTGGTCGTTAGCAGGATCTCAAGAGGGAGGCGCAAAGAAGCTACAAGAGAATGATCGAAATAAGAGAGGAGATGTGAATATTGAGGTAGGAATTCTCTGGGCTTGAGACAGAGATGATTCAGAGAAGAGCCCTAAAGGCTTCTTTGGTTGCAGATTTATCTGAACTCAATCACACCATCGAGTCTGAAACTGTGGCAATGGAGGAGGAGACTCAAGCGGTGGCCAAACTGAGGGAACGTGTCCAGGACCCCGAGGCTTCTTCTGCAGCATACAGAGCAGAGATCAACAAGATAGTTGATGGTTTTGAACATGTCATTTCCTTTTGCCAGTACTTGTAAAAGTTTTAACTGATGAATAAAGTGCTTCTCTTTTTTATCTATTGATTGACTTTGCTGCATGTTTTCATTCTCCTCTTACTTTGTTGTACATCATGTGATTTTTTTTTAACGCCTCTCGACATATTAATACGCTAGGCCTTGTTTAGCCCCATGACAGGCTGTCATGGCTTGTATAGCTTCAAAATGGGGAGTCATTGTTTTTTCTCCTCTTAATGTTTGATTAGCCAAGGGCTCATAGTCTATTTTCCTTAGCATTTGGTGAGCCTGCTCACTATAGATAGTTCAGCCAAGAGGGCCTTTGGCCTCTTTTAGTGGTGCATTCACTTCAAACCCATCTTAGTTTTTGGTCTCAGGCATGAACTCCTTGAAATATTTTGAAGCAATACGCATAACTTCCAATTGGCACTAGAGATTGTGATCGTCACTTCTTAAGTTTGCTAGGGGATTTAGCTCTTAAGGGGATGAAGATTGTCCTTTTTTAAACTGCTCTCCTTGCCAGACCAGGGAAGAGTAGAACATGTTGCTGATCGTAGGTGCGAGGAGCATCTTCTATGTTTATACCGATCGGATTTTGAAGAATCTTTCATGGCCACTTCTACTTTCAAGAGTGCAATTGGGATATGCAAGACTTTTTGATGGTCTGACGTATAGGCGATCTTTGTAGCTGGGAACTCTATCCCCATGACTTGCTCAATCCCAAGAATGACGTCTGGTTCATCTTTTGGCCAAGGTGGCCCAGAAGTGGGGGCAGAGGATGAGGACTCCTCTTCCAGTGAAGATGGAGATTCTTTAGAGATGGTTGTAGGGATGTTACAATGAATAGGGGTTAGAGGGAGAGTTCTTCCTTGCCTTTCTTCCTCTTTGAACATGTTCATCAATGTTCTCCCAACATCTTCATGAGGCGAAGATGTAGACTTGTGACCTCCATCATTCAAATTTTGAGGCGACACCAGATTTGTGAAGTAATATTTAGCATCAGCATAGTGAGTTTCAGCTATAGGGAATGGTCTCTTATCAGCATAGACCGTATGCTGTCTCCCATCTTGACTATAGTTGAAGCACTGCTGCAATGTCTATGGAACCAGTCCTTTGTCATGGAGCGATGGCCGACCAAGGAGAATGTTGTAGGAAGTTTCGGTGTGGATTACATGGAATTGAGAGTAATCATTTAGCTCACCGATCTTAAAACGAAGGTGAATCATCCCAACTGGCTGCTCTCCTGACTGGTTGAACCCTTGAACTGTGACATGGTTGGAGTAAGATCTTCGGACCCTAACCCTAACCGAGTAAGGATCCTCCATGGAAAAAGGTTGACTATCGACCATCCATCTAACATAATTTGGTTGATGGTGCATGCATGTAATTCGCTAGTGACAAAGAGAGGGCGATTATGAAACTTTTCTCCCAGCTGCAGATCATCCTCTGAAAAGATGATTGGCATACATCCTTCTAAAATCGTCGGGTCTACCTCAATGGGTTCTACTTCAGTCTCGTACACATCCGAGATGAGATCCTGAACTAAAGCCATCCGGTAATCCTTCGAGAGCATGAGAGCGTCGAAGATATTGAGGAGGGATGGAAGCTTTCATAGATGCCCTATCACATCATATTTCACGTTTTCTTGATCAAGGCCTTGTGCTCCTAGTCCTGCCACTGGTATGTTGGGTTGAGGAGCAGGTTTGGGTGGAAGAGGTTTATTTTGGCCTGCAGGTTGACTCGATTGCACAACGGCCTTAGTTCAGGTGAGGGACGTTTTGGAAGTGGTTGAGTATATGGGATCAGAGGTGTCCCAGGGAATGGGAAAATAGGTGGATTATTTAAGGTATTGGGATTGGGAAGGAGCCTAGGGAGCTGTAAGATAGGAAGATTAGTCTTTGGATTAGGGGGCAGTGGCGGACTTGAAAACTTCATGGTGCCTGACTTCTGCGGTGGAGGTTGTAGCGTCCTCCCCGATCTGAGATTTATCTGCCCCGTGATGGGTGATGCTTCTGAGATTTGCACCATGTGGGAAGCTTCCTGAGAGTAGAAGCTTGGCCACCTTGATTCTCTCAGTCTCTGCTCAAAGTTGGGCTCAAGGGGCCATTGGGGTTTATTTGGCTTCGAATTTTTGTGCTTCTTTCAAAAAGGTGGCTATGCCTTGGCTTTAGCTGTCAGAGCATCATCAACTGTTAGGAATCCTACTGTCTGTGTCAGGGTCTTTCTCAATCGTTTCCATTGCGTCCTGCTTATGTAGATCCCTTCGAATTCTATGTCAAGAGCCTCGAAGTCTGGGCATTTCAAGATTGTACCTGTAGGAGACATAGGAGAAGAAAGATGAGAAGCAGAAGAAGAAGAAAGAGAAGGGTTAGAAGGTGGGGACTTTTAAGGTCATTCCCCTCATTGGACTGATCTGGGATGCTTTTTACGTCTTCACCAGGGTCGGACGTGTGCAGGGCATCTTTTAGGTGTTTCCCTTGCTTAGACCTTTGGGAGTGCTTTTGACATCGTCACCCTCATTGGATGTGCTTTGAAATGAAGATGACTATGGTAGGTCCGCTCAATGATAAGGAAGGAGGATCATGCTAGGGATAAAGTCCAGTAAAGTTCGCAGTGGGGGAAGAGGCCTGAGAAATTCCTGCTCAACAGACGGTTGAGCCATCTTGTTTCTTTGGCGCACAGTCCTTGGTGCCCAACTCCTTCTGGTTTTCCGTGGTGGTGCTTGATTCGTTTCATTAGGCTTGTGAACAACCCTAGCTTGGCGAACTACTTCTCGTCTTAAGGACTTGAGTCTGCTTTGCCTGTGATGGACTATCCATGGATGAGAAGTCGAAGGTTCGGTAGAGTTTGAATCATTATGAGGAGAATCTTGTGTTGGGAGGTCCTCTTCTTGCACTGATGGAATAGTGGCTTGAGGATCACTTATTGAGACGTTGTAAAACTCCTGACATTCCCACATTTTCTTTGCGAATATATCATGGAAACTGGTGCATTCTCATAGGTAGGGACTCCTTATTTGGTGGTACGGGCACCAACGGTCTTCGGTCCCCTGATTAAGGCGACGAGGCCGCCTTGCGAGTTTCGGTGTGATTAGGCCTTATTGAAACATTATAACAAAGAAGGCGTAAAGGATAGCAGGAGCTTCATCTTCTTCTTGGATGGTTATTGCATGGGAGGCTTCTGCTGCCTCGAAGGCCTTCTTGAAGTCTTCGAGCTTTATTTGACCCTTTGGGATCAGGACCTCGATAATACCTTTTAGCGTGTAGTAGTCATCTGTGGGATGATTGATCCTTCTATGATAAGCGCAATAATTTGGTTGAGTGTCAAAGCCCGCTTGCTCATTGAACTTGGCTTCTATAAGCTTAATCATATTTTGTTCCAATAATAACCGGAACAGTGCAGGGACCCATTCATTCTCGAAGGGGATTGTTCCCATGCCTGGTGAAATAATCACCCCAATCAAGGTTGGTCGGAAGGGGTACTCAGTTGTACGACTGTTGTTGCTTGCCAGCTTGGGGAGCTGTCTTCGCCGTGTTCACCCCTTTAAATAGGTCCAATGTTAGTGGGGGAAGCCTTCTTCAGATCATTAACAATGACGGCTACACTGATTACTCCGTTTTGTTGAGTGTCCTGTGTGTTGTTCCGAGAGCTACCAATGCCTGATTGTTCCTAGAGCTTGCAAGTTGTTGTCGTGACCCACCGTGGTGGCGAGATAGACTTTTTATACGGACTAATTTAGAGATCAGCTCTGACATGGAAGTCGGATTAGAAGCCTTGACGTGAAGAGAAATTTCAGGTTTCATATTCCGCGAACAAGTTTGGACTGCTTCCTTCTCGGGCATAGGATTAGGATGGCGAGCAGCCAAATTTCTCCATCTCGATATGAACTAGTCCATGGCCTCATCGGGGTCTTGAGTCAGGGTGAGAAGCTTAATAGTTTGGACCTCTCTCTCGACCTCGTAGAAGCGCTGATAGAATAGTTTCTCCATTTCCTCCCATGTATGTACTTAGTTTGGAGCGAGTCGAGCATACCACTGAAAAGCTGGGCCATCAAGGGTTTCAACAAATTGACGAAGAAGAAGTCTCCCGTTATCCACTGTTTCTCAACATGCTGCTTGAAAGTGGGCAATATGCTGATTCGGGGATGTGGTCCCGTTGAATAGGGGAAACTTCCCTTTATTGTAATCTGAGGGAAACGACACCCGCTCAATATATGAAGGGTACGGCCTTTGATAAGGCGTTGCACCCTGTATCCCTAGAATTTGCTTGTTCTTTAAGCTAGGAGTCACCATAGCATTGATGTCTACCTGTGAGATGGGGTGAGGGATAGAATTCTCTTGTGAGGCAGAGGGAAGGGGCTGCCTTGGAGGTGCACCATCAGAGTGATAGGAATTAACCTCATGAATAATTGATTGGCGTGCGACGTCCATACGATCGATCTTTCCCATCATCGTGAGCACCATATCCTCAAACATGTTCATGCACTCTTCCTGTGCATCACCAAGCTCACTTACGACCATTACACGGACTATTTCTCTATGGAGGTCAACGTTAGTTGAAACTTAGGGCTTGCGAACTTTACGGGTCCTGCATGGTAGATCGGTCAGTAGGGGGCCAGCAGGACCTGACTGAACTCGACTTTTGTATGTCGATCTCGTGAGGATCGAATGTCGAATCTCTTGGGACCGTGGCCGATGAGGAGTTGGGCTGTCTTCTATGACGCTAAACACAGTGCAGGGCTCATGGAGATTTTCTTCCGGCTACGTCATCTGAAGTGGGTTGAAGGGTTCAGGCGAAGAGGGTCATCAAAGCTGGTTACCCTGATCGCTTCGGTGACTTGGTTGGTGAGAATTCGTAGACCCCTATCGCGTTTAGCCTTGAGGTTTTGATGGACCTCACGCCAAAACTGCAATTGGGATTGCGGCTGGTTAGCTCTTCTTGCACAAGAGAGTGCTGTCTCCATCAAGTGTGACAAAGGATGAAGACCAGGGACTGGAGTCATCTTGGACTGGAGAGGATGAAGGACTCGATCTTCCATCAGGTCTCTACCTCGAGCTCTCTTGTGGGCTCTAGAGACATGAGGGAAGTGACGAGGCTGATTCAGAATGGTTCTATTGGGGAAGGTATTCGAATACCAAGGCTGAAGATGCTTGCTCGAAGAAGTAGGAGCAAGCAAGAGCAAGGTTGACTCATGAGGAGGCCAGAGTCGAGGGCGAGGGGATATTTGTGACGGCGACGTGTGTGTGCCCCTAGAAGAAGGATCACGGGTGACCTATGGGTCAGCCCGGGCTCGAGCAAGTGGTCTTGCCTTAGGAGGCCGAGAACTGCGAGTAGATGTCTATAAGGGAACAGGTGGAGGCCTACCCCTTACAGGGTGCGCTTGTGTGTGCTGGATAGGACGACGAGGAGGTCGTCTCCTGTGTACTCGAGTTGGCGCAATGATGGCGTTGCCCCGAGTAGTGAGATGCATGTGAGTAGCGTGTGCCAGACTTGGCCTTGAGAGGTCTGGTCTTGGATGCTGACTTGAGGTAGCACAAGGGTTGCCTCGAGGTGTTGCTCGAGTGGGTGACCAACGAGCCTTGTGGTATGTGTGAAGCCTCAGGGTCTCCACCTCTATATGTTAAGCCTCTAAGGATAGAGACTCGTTGTGGCACGGGAATGTGGTGGGTAGTCTTGCGGTGACCTACAAACATTAATGGAAAATTGCTTGCCTTCTGTAGAGAGGGACTGAGCAGCCTTCCGACATACCTTGGCAGTACGACCAACAAGTGACTTTCCGGTGGCAGGGTGGATGCTATGAGGGCAACAGATCTGCTGCCGATGCAAGGCGCCTTGGTGGAGGTTCCACCAGAGAGAGGAGATGAGGAGTAAGGGATTTTTAAGTCCCTCCTCATGCCAATCTAGGTTAAGACCTAGGAGATAGACCTGGGGTCTTTGCTCAAAAGAAGGGTCTAGAACGAACTTAGAGGAACTTGTTCCTTAGGGACACTCACGAATGCAGGGATAAGAAAATCCCCGATCCGGATGTATGGGTTACAGAACTTGCAAGCCATAAGTGAAGTGATAAAAGATAAAAGCAGTTAATAAAAGAAGAAACTAGCCAAACAAGAACAATCCAACTAAGGGGTAGTAAGTCCCAAGTGGATTCGCTAGGCTGGTCAGGTGCCTCGATCTCGCCTTCGGATCTGGATGATCGGGCGGCATGCATTGCGGGTTTCAGGGGAGACCCGGGACTTTTGAGATCACTCTCTTGGGAACCTCGTTCGAGAATGAGGGCAGGTATTACCAACCAATGAGAGGGGAATTTAAGGTGGGTTCAGGACTTACTCGGGCTGGCTCATGTAGGCATCGTCTTAGATCATGAAGAAAACCCCCCAGTAATAAAACTGGTTCGAAATCACCTCCCTTGGCATGTATTTTCTTATTTTCTTCAGTCACACATGTATGGCAAAGGTTATAAGATAGGTGGGTCGGTGGACCTCACCTGGCCTTTTGGGTGAATGTACACAGGCATGCACATTCAAGAGAAGAAGGAAAGAACAGGAGAAGAAAGCTGGGGAAAAATTTGACTAGGCGAGGAGATCAGCACAGTGATTAGGCTGGTAGGTAATTGGCCTGACGTGGAAGTAAAATGGGCTCGGTAACTGAGACCGGCTCAACAGAATTACTACTAGACATCAATACCGATACTGACTAGCTAGGCACGATGGTTAGTTTGTCATGGCGATAAAGCAGGCGCAGTAATTTTGACACAACAACATTACGGCAAGACGACAGGACTACCATAAGGGGCTAATCTCAACCCTTCTTAATCAAATGGAAGGATAACAAAAAGAATGAAAATCATAAATAGAGAGTAATAAGTAAGAGAATAAGATAGAGACGGTAAAGAAAGAGATGAAGAGAAAGAAAGAAGGAGAAGAGTGTGAGAGAAGAGAGAAGGGAGGAGAAAAGAGGGTGTAAGACACAGTCGGCGTTAGGCATCGCCGGCTGGGTTGGAAGAGGAAGTGAAGGAAAGACATAGTCGGTGCTAGGCATCACCGGCTGGGTTGAAAAGAGAAGAGCAAGAAGATGCAATCGGTGCTAGGATTCATCAACTGTGTTTAAGAAGTGAGGAGAGAGAAGACACAGTCGGCATTAGGCTTCGCCGGCTGGGTTGGAAAGAGCAGAGAGAAAAAGGACACAGTCAGCGCTAGGCTTTGTCGGATGTGTTTAAGAAAATAGGGGAGAGAAGACACAGTTGGAGCTGGGCCACTCCAGCTGTGCTAGTCAGAGAAGAGAGAGAAGATGCAGTCCGAGCTAGGCTTACTATATTAGACAAAGAAGTGAGAGAAAATACAATCGGCGCTAGGCTCCACAAACTATATTAGACAAAAAAGTGAGAGAAGATGTAGTCGACGCTAGGCTTCACCGACTGTATTAGACAGAGAAGAGAGATAAGATGCAGTTGGCGCTAGGATTCACCGACTGTGTTAGATGAAGAGCAGAAAGAGAGATAGAGATGAGAAGAAAAGAGGGAGATAAAGATGAGAAGCGAGAGAAAGAGAGATAGAGATAAGAAGAAGAGAGAGAAAGAGAGATAGAATTGAGAAGAAGAGAGAGAAAGAGAGATAGAGATGAGAAGAAGAGAGAGAAAGAGAGATAGGGATGAGAAGAAAAGAGAGAAAGAGAGATAGAGATGAGGAGAGAGAAAGAGAGGAGGAGAGAGTGATACTTGCCATTTTCTTCTCTCTCCTCTCTCTCTCCAAGACACACTGAAGAGTTCAAGAGTAAATTGAAATTTTATTGATCATTGTGTGAAATGAACGCAAGGTCCTTTACAATTTGGTTTTGCATGCTTATATAGAATTGGGCTAAAACATGGGTGTACACCAAAAAACTACCTAGAATTGAAGATAATTACAATTTAATTGAATTAAAAGAAATTCAAAAGTGGGTGTAAAAGGACTGTTTTGCCCCTGTCTAACAATGTGTAGAATTTCGAAACAATCCCTACTGTTGCTCGAGAACTTGCGTGATCTTTCATGACTGATCCGAGGTTGTTTTGATGCCCATTCAATCGAAAGGTGATTGTTTTCTTGTGGGGCTCGGCATGACGATTGATTTGATACCAATTTCGAGCCATGAATCACGTTTTTAAGCCATCATCATGAAACTTGAATTTTGGATGAATCTTGAAAACCTTGGATCGATTGTGTGCTCATTCCTTGATGTTTCTTCGTCATTTCGTCGCTGAATCATACTGAGCATGCCGTCATGATCACGTTGCAACAAACGCAGCTCGATTTTGTGTCCGGACAAAAATTTGGTCATCTTGAATTTTTGGCTGGAATCTTGAAATCCGGTGGCCGAAATTTACAACAGCTTTGATGTCTCCATGTGTGAAATCCAGCCATTCATTGTACGTGACGTTCAGACCCGAGATAGCCCCGGACTTCATGCACATAATGCAGTTGTTTTCGTTTCGATCGGGTATACGAGCGTCGTGGTTTGGTCATTGGAGTGAGGCGCGTGTCGGTGTGAGGCGCGCTGCTACAGAATTTTTTGCAACTATCTTCATGGATCAGCAACTTCTCTTTAGTTTTTTCTCCCTGCTTAGGCATCGTCTCGGGACGTACCACATATCGAATCGCTCGTCTTGATGAGATGAACATGCTCACCAAATTTGAGCATGATCCGACTCAAATCGAGCGACATATGAGCCCTGAAAGTGACTGCTCGTGACTATAAAAACAGTCACTTTTAATGGTGTTTTGATGCAGGGTGACCACATGGGAATAGTGTGCGGCCTACCCCTTTTCGGTATTTTACCCATATCTTTATCCTGGAGTGCCTGATTAAGCCGAAACTTTACCTATAAGGGTTTTCGACCATTCTGGAGCTAATGGCGGTGGTCCCATAGCTGTTTAATGTACCAAAAAGATAGTTCTAGTTACGAGGTCTATTTCAGGGTGCAAGAGGTTGATTTTGCCAAAATTATTATTTTTTGTTCACTGCCTTAAATATGTCTGATCGCTATGAAACTTAGCAAGTGGCCTTTTGGAGTGCTTATGAAGATCTTAACCAATTCTGGAGCAATTTTGAGACTGTTGAAATTTCCACTTATTTTGTAGGCTTTATTGACCTGCTTCCTATTTATTCTGCATCAGGGACCAAGGTGCTGAAAACTGCATTCAAACAGTGAGGACCTTTTCAATCTAGGCTATGTGTGCTGGTGAATTGGCAAGCAGTTTCAAAATGGAGATTTGAGCTTGGATCTTCCCGAGATGAATCGGTAGATCGTAGGCGGTTGCACTCGTGATGTGCAACCCCTGCTGGTTGTCTGGCTTTTGAGGTACTTCACATTATTTTATCGAGAGTGTCAGCCATCAATTGAATGGGTTTGAACACTCGTCCTCTTCGGGTTAAGTAATCAACCTCGCCAGCGTGAAGCTCGACAGGGTCAGCCCTAGCAAGTGTAATGGGAGATTTTGGGGTGTTGGCCCCTTGCTTGGAAGATGATCCCTTTTCGGCTGTCCTGACCATATCAATCTCTAGTGTGTCATCTTTGTCATATTGGTCTCACTTAGGTGGATCATCAAAGGTTTGAGGTGAAGGGTTTCCTCTTAGAAGCCTCAAAAGATCTTCTTCAAGCTCTTGAAAGTGATGATAACAAGAAAATATGAATTGACTGGGAACATCCTCTTCGTCTCCACTCTCAATCATGTAAGTGACGACCTTCTCTTTTGAGGTATCTTGAGCTTCAAGCTTTTCAGTCATTGTGACCATATTTTAAAGGAGTGGAATTGTGAAGATACTCATCTTTTGATTAGGCTTTTTGACAGGTTGATTTCTAGGTGTAACAGTGATGTCCCTCCTATTGATTAACCCTTGAATTACCCGTTTCAAATACAAGCAGTTTTGAGTATCATGAGCATGGTTTTGATGCCATTTGCACCAATTGCTCTTATCCGTGACTTGAAATGGTGGTTCAGATGGTGGCGGGAGATAAACCATATTTCTAGCCAAGAGTAATTTTAGCAGTTTTTCTAATGGGTCTTTGAGAGGTGTGAAATTATCCTTTCACCTTTGGTTATTATATTGAGCGTTGGGTCTCGGCTGACCTCTTCGGTTTTGGTTCCGATTGTTGTGCTGAGTGGTTGAACCTTGAGCCCATCCATTAACGACAATCTCATTAACTTGATTGGAAGCATTCCCCTTGTTATTGTTTTTGTTCTTATTTTGGGGAGTTGTTATCAGTTTATTGTCGAGCCTGGTGTTGAGTGGTGTCCCTCTGGCCCTTTCATGTCGCCCCACTCTCTCAATCATAGAGTCGAAAAGTGGGGGATAAGACCTTGGCTGAAGAGGGTTCTGTATTCAGGAGAAGCTTTCTCTAAGGTCATGAAGATTTTGGCTGGGTTCGTAAGTGGACATTCTATGACTTGCATCGCTGCCTCACGGAATTGACCGATGAAATCCTCGAAGGATTCTCCTGGGTTTATTTTCATTGCACTGAGCTCGCCCAAGGAGAGAGATCTTGGTGTCAACCCATGGTAGTGAGAGACGAATAGGGTGAACATTTCATCTGGAGTGATATGTGGTTAAGCAGAAATTATTCTTCGATGCTAGTTCAAGGCCTCGTCAGTCAATATTTATGAAAATATGGCCTTCAGCTAGTTAGTCCTGTCTCGAAAAGTACTAACAGAGAGGAGGTAAGCGTTGACGTGAGTATCTTTATTGCTCTTCTCATTGAACTTGTTTTTAAATTCTGGGACAACAAATCCCAGGGGAAGGTCCTCCATGCCTCCATGGGTCTCATGAACATAAGCCTTCAGGGGTAGAATTTCATGCATGCCCATTCTTAGAAGCATATCCTGCATTGCATTTATGGTGCCTTTGTGTTGGGTATTTGGCATGACAGTAGGCCCACCGGTCTGTGGCTTCCCATGCGTAGACTGATGAGTCGAGATTTGAGATACATGTTGGCCTGCATGGGCCTAAGATTGATGAGTCGCAATCACAGAGGTGGTTTGATACATTTGTGCCTGAGGGGCGTACGGACCCATAAGTGCCACCACTTGTTACGAAAATTGCACGGTTTGTTGGACCGGATGAACTAGAGGGACCGATTGAAGTATCGGCTGACTTGGTTGTGCTAGGGATTGACCTATACTATTAAGTTGGTTTGGGATCGAACCGTGAGCTGGGGCATGAACGGTGTAACCTAGGTCAACTGGACTTTTAAGGGCACTTGGATGCCCATGTCCCCTAAGGGTCGGTCTAGATTGACACCTCTGGGTCGTACAGTGTTTAGGACATTCTGAGCTGTACTATAGTGGCTCGAGGTTGGGTTAGATCCCTTAGACCTAGGTGGGTCATGATTTTAAGGTCGTTATACCTCGGGGTTATCTTGGTTCGAGTTATGAGAATTGGCATTTGATATTGCATGAACATCTTCCCTCACTCGACTTCTACTCTGGTTGCCTAAACGCCCCTATAGGATGATGCTTGATCGGACCCCCTGACTATTCAAGGTTTTCTGGGTGGAGCCGACCTTTCGGGCCAGATAGATTTTTGGATTAGGAGTGGACCCTTCGAATTCTGCCTCTAATTGAAGACCTGGGCATTAGATAATGGATTGATTTGAGTTTTGTTGATAATTCCAAGGGATCGCAGTATACTAGTCCCTAGGTTTGGGCAGGTTAGGCTTATAATGGGTGGTGGAGCGATCATCATAGTCGCCTTGAGTGACTGACATGATGATTGCTTTTGGTGGGGTTCTAGAATCTAGACCTAGGTAAGATCTAGACTCGATGACTAAGGGCAGACGTAGCCTGACTCTAGGGGCAATACCTCAACTGAGACCTAGGCTAAGACCAGACTGGAATCTAGACTCAATGGGTTTTGGTTTAGACCCTGAACTAGGGTAAACCTAGTCTAGCTCTAGAGGCAACTCTAAACTTAGACATATACTAGAACCTAAACTGAGATCTAGACTAGATAAGTACAAGTCTCGGCTCGGACCAAGAGTGGGTCAAGGTTCGGACCGGGGTATTAGCCTAGTTCGGACCTGGATTGGGCTAGGTGCAAGCCTGAGCTTGGACCCAAAGAGGTTTGAATATCAGACCGGGTGTGAACCCAGACCGGATCAAGGTTGGTTTAGGCACGAGCCCTTGGCTCGGACCAAAAGGGGCCTAGGTTAAGACTTGGGTGTGAACCTCATTCGGACCTGCGTGTGAACCTGGTTCAGAAGCTTGAACTTGGACCTAAAGAGTTTTGATGATCAGACCAGGTGTGGACCTGAACTAGATCAACGTTGAGCTAGGAACGAGCCTTCGGCTAGGACAGAGAGGGGGCCTAGGTTCAGACTAAGGCCGAACTTGGTTCAAACCTGGGCTAAGCTGGGTACAAGCCTAGACTTGGACCTAGAGGGTTCATCTTGGACCAAAAGCGGGTTCAGACTGAGATCTAAGAGTAACCAACAGAAATAAACAAGCACAACACATGAAAACTTTTGACTTAGATTATAAGGAGGCTTGGCTTGAGAGTGGGTTCATAATTATTGAAATGCGACGAGGCTGATATAGGTCCCCACATATGTCCTGGCCTCCTGCTATAGGATGCTCCCCAGGTCCTACTATACACGGAGTTTCTTTAAGGCAAAGGATTACGGAGGGGCGCTCACAGTTAAATTTACGCGAATCTTAATTGCCTCTACTCTCAAACCTAGGTTCCCCTCATGCCGTTAATGCGAATTTTGGGGGTTTTCGAAACATTTGTTTGATGGTTTCCTGGGCATTCTAAGTCCGGTGTGTGATGGAGTGTGTAAAGAAGTATGAAATCAAAAATAATTGTCAAGCACACAATGCACACAAAACAAGAAAGAAAATAAGTGAGCTCTTGACACTAATCGTGCCTAGCGATGCACACTTCGAGGTGAAAGTCACTCGAAGCACAATATAGATGGCGGGGTAAGCAACCCGTAAGAAGGTATAGTCAAAGTAGTGAGACCAGGCACAGTCCGTGCTAAATCAAGGGCGGCTCTAGTCAAGGGTGACTCGAATGAGACACGGTTTAGGGAGGGTACAAGCAACCCTCAATGTATTTTTTTATTTTTTTATTTTTTTTCTTTTTTTCTTTTTTTAACTTTGATGAAACATAGTTAAACTAAGCGTGGTGAAAGCAGGGAAAACATGATTTCAATCAAAATTAACAAACTAAAATAAAATCGAAAAACCAGGAATAGAACAGACCTATTTGAAGCAAAATATTTTTTGTAATTTAAAAAAAAAACAATTTAGCCAAAAATTGGTGAACATAAACAAAAAAGGCTATAGAACAGGCCTGTAGGGTCTCATAATTTTTCTGGGACCACTGCAACTGGGTGACACTTATGGTGTTACCCTGGCGGCACTACTAGTGTCGCCCTTGCAGGTTGGGCAACACTCCTAGTGTCACCCAAAAAAAAGTATTTTTTTATAACTTTTTTTATGACTTTTTATGAAATAAGATTATAGTAAAGTTTCAGAAGCAAAGAAAACAATATTTCTAAAAAAGGGCAGATAGAACAGGTCGGTATCAATATTTTTTTGTGTATTTTTAAAAATTTTATTTTGCTCTGAAATATTCGAGCACTCATAAGAAAGTCCCTAGAACAATGTTGAAAAGTTTTAAAATATTCTGAAACTTCTAAATTTGGGTGACACGGGGAGTGTTGCCCTGGATCTAGGTGGCACTGGTAGTGTCGCCTAGAACAAACAGGGTTTCGCAGCACCGAAACCCTGAGTCCTGGTCACAGCCAACTTTTGAGACCATTCGTGACTGAAATCAGTGAAAAAAACTGAATAAAAATCATATTTTGGCACTTGGATCAAGCTCGAAATGGCCCACAGTGGGCGCCAAAGCTGTTTATGATGCAAAATATGACAGATCTTCCGACGAAGATCTCTCAGATCTTAACACCTTAAACTGATGAAAAAGATGTGGTAGAGAAAGTGGGACAAATCGAATTTAGATCTGAGGCCAGATCTACCTGGAAACGAGCATATCCGCTCTTTGATCTGTAGCAGAGCCAGCATGAACCAAAACATCAAAACACAGTTTCAACAATAAACAGATCAACATAAGATAAAAAAAAAGTAAAAAGAGGAGAAAAGAAAGGATAAAAGCATAATACCAAACTTAGCCAGATGGCACGGGACTCTCGAGCCTTCGAGGGCTCGCCCGTATCATAACCGGCCACCCTATTTAGTTCTAGAGATCGCGTATACAGTGTCGTACATGATCATTTTAGTAAAAAAGGATCTTCCGTTACCGTCGAAGGGAATTCTATTTCTGCTTTTTGATTCTTCTGGCATAATGCCGTTTGATTCTTTGGAAGGTTTCTTCTTTAGTTCTCTTTGGTCGTTCAGCAAGTCTTTGAACCATTCCTCCAAGGTAAGGGGCTGAATTCAAGCACTGTTGTCATTGGCCCCCACTTTCTTTGGGGATTTGGCCTTCAGAGGTCATCTGGATCCGACTCTAATAATTCGTAAGCCGGTTGGTTCCTCTTCCCAAGAGGCTTCTTCCGCTTCCCCTATGGCCGCCGGATCACTTAGAGCAATAAGGTAAGGTGTATGCTCAATAGCGGTGAGCGGGATCGCTGTAAGAGCTGCCCCGACAGGAGTCGTTTCCTGAGCCGGGGGGGGGGGGGCTAGCACCCACCTCCACGGAATTTCCTTCTTCCTCGTTGCAGAACGAGTCAAGAAGGGCTTGTAGCCCCTAAGAGTCAGCCAAGGAGACCATGAACTGGGCCTCCTGATAGATGGATGATGTATAACAAAAGAAAAAGAACTAAAGTCCGCCATCAAGGCAGCTATAGCCATAAGATAATAAGAATGGAGGCTTTTTATGCTCAATCAATCTCTCTTTTGTTCTTCATTCTCAACACGAAAGCATACACAAAACTGCCCTTCCATATAGATCGTCGTGGCATGAACTTTGTCCATCCGTCCAATTTAGCCTACTTACTCCTCTTCCTATTTCTATTCTCAGTTCCAGCTTTGTTGAGTGTTCTCTTTCTGGACCCTGTCTCCTGAAATACTTGCTTCTCCTATTGGGTCCCCCCGCTCATTCAATCACTTGCTTGACTGCCCTGCTCCCCGAAAAGGTAGAGACGAGGAATCGTCCGCTCCCGTTCATGTAACGGACCGAAAAAGAAAGAAGAGAAAGAAATGAACTGGGAGTTGGCGCTGATTGTTTGCTTATCAAGCCATCCTGACAACTCCAGTTCTATTCTTTTTCATCTGGATTTCTTATTATAAAAACTACCAACTCTCGAAATGAAAGACGATCGATTAGCTACCCAAGAAGATAGAGAATCCCACATACGAGCAAAGGTCACAAATGGATTTGAACCAAGTAACATTGCAAAGGCATAATTAGGGTCAGGATATCCCACCCTCCGAATCGGACGTGAAGGTCTCCCCTCATCAGGCTTTCTGCAAGGGAATCTCCACTCACTGCTTCCCCTAATATCCTTCCCTTTACCACATCATGGGGGGTTTACAGAAGATCCCATAGGCTCGCTCGGAAAGGCTGCTTGCTAGACTATATTTTTTATACTCTACTATACTAGATTAGACTATACTATACTAGACTCTAGTAGTCACTAGACTCACTCACTATAGTAGTCCATCCGGCTGCTCTTGTTGAAATCATTACTCTTCATTCTCCCGTGCCCTAGCAATTGTGCTCCCTATACCACTACCAGGTAGGGACAATCAATCTGTAGTGACGAGAATCTAGGAATGAATGAGGATCCCTATGTATATTATCTTAGAAAGAAGTTTGCATATTCAACTTCTCTCTTTCTCTCAACAGATGTCGCTGGGGTACAGTACAATACGATACGATGAAATGCAATGGGATAGATGGTAGAGGGCTGCCTGCGCCCAAAAGCGATGATTTTTCCCCTTGTCCATAGGGACCTCGTGGCATACTACCGCCGCAACTCCCGCTAGATAGCCGCCCCTTTCTCTCTTTTTACAGCCTCGTGGATGGACGAAAGAAGGGAACTCCTTGTACCGGGGTGGGGGATTCTTTCACTTACATTTCTGCTAGCATTATTAAAGAGCTCTGGTCTTAACACCCCTACTACTGTTGCGCTGCCCTTCCTTGGGTTTGTAGAGTCAGGTTTCCCGTTTACCCGCAACGGAGGAGCCGCCCCCCCACCAGGCAGGCGGCCACAAGTCATAACGCACTCTTCGCACAATAGATCCACTTTGAAGTTGACTTATTCGCTTGGTCAATCATCGGAATGTGTACGATATACCATAAGGGCCCAATATCTCAATAGCACATTTGTCTAAAGCTTCAAATGAGACTTCATATCCGAAACGTAGGAACGATCTGACTAGAAAGTACTTATAAACTTGATCGAAGAACCAGCATTTATTGAAGAAGCAAAAGAGTTGATTACAAAAAGTACTACTTTGAAAGGCTCGTTGGAATTGATCCGCTACGGGATTTACATTATACGCTACGGTAGCACCTGAAGTACTAAACGGAATAGGTATTAGTTCGATAATGGTTGGAGCAGCAAACTCGGCTTCGGCAAGAATCTCATTTTTTGGTAGTACGAAGGTGGAATTGGCCCAAAAATTGGATAGGGGTCAAGACGCAGCCGGGCGTTGGCGGCTGACTCAGGTACCCCCTGAACCGCGTGAAATGGTCACCTATTACACGGCTCACTAACTCTGCCTGAGGTGGGGGTACCTAGTACCTATTATTCGTCGGTGGTTCGGCGCATGTAGGGCCTCGGTTTGTTGTGTGGAACCCAGCTCCGCCGAGCCAAAAGGGAGGAACCGCTTGAGGCGGACGGGCTAAGAAAGAGGCTTTCCTGTCCTTAGAGGACCTAACAGAAGACCGTGTTCCGAAGCTATTGCACTGATTTGAGAGTTTTGTTTTAAGAAGACTTTACCCTTCTATTGAGCCATGTCTAGGTTCAATCGGCAAGATTGAACCGGGGCCATCCCAGCTATTGCCTCAGCTGATCCATCCCGAAGGTTTCATTCCCTCTCTCACCCATCATCGTACCCATCCCAGCTATCGCCTCAGCGCTATCTACTCATTTGTTTTTCAAAAAGGATATTGAGGGATCTCTCTTTTTCATTTTTCTTTAAACCGGATCAATATCCATCCATTTATCAATAGATCTATCTATCTATCGATAGAAAGATATGGATCTCTATCAGGTCTCCATATATATATAGAAAAGAGAAAGATAGAAGAACCTTCAAGGGCATAACCAACGGTCTCCCCCTGTCCCCGACATTGTTCTCCGACGATGTCCCTAAGGGAATCCTTTGACGAAGTCTTTCTTTTTCGTAGTCGTAGGGAGGGGGAATTCAATCAGAGGAATAAATGCCTAGGCTTACAACAGGAACTTGCCTCGAAAGCCACTATTTCATCTTGTCCCTTAGTCTCGTCAGTCAAAATTTTCTAGTTGATTATGGCCCGAAGTCCCTTAGTTGACGGCCGTTAGTCAGTGGGAGTCCTGAACCCTTCGTTCAGTCGGTATACGTCTTTTAGGGTCTTTAGTACTGTAGCCGCCTCCTCGCTTTCTGTTCGTTTAGTCACTTCACTAACTGTACACCGTTCAGTTGGGCAATCCCTCCTTCACTCGTTCACTTCGTGAACTTCTAACAGAATACCGACTAATGGACGAAGGACCTATAGCTAATTGGGAATAGACCACACAGCTTGTTTTGAGACGAGACTGAGACCAGAGGTTCCAACTTGAAACCTTAAGAGAAGAGCCCCTAATTATAATCTCCCCGACAATACTAAAAAAGAAAAAAAGAAAAGGAGGAGTTCTTAACTATATCGCGTTCACTTAAAAAAAATCCTTTTGTAGCCTTAATAAACATTCATAAGCTTAACATGAGGGAGGAAAAAGAAATTATAGTAACTTGGTCCTGAGCATCTACCATTATACCCACAATGATTGGTCATACAATTGCTATTCATAACTGAAAAGAGCATTTACCTGTTTATGTAACATATCGTATGGTAGGTCACAAATTGGGAGAATTCGCATCTACTCTTACTTTCTGGGGACATGCGAGAAACGATAATAAATTTTGTCGTTAATTAGGCGCTCATCATTCATTGACGGGAGGTAAAAAATTATGAGAAAGAAAATCTCAGGTATAGAAATACGAGCATTAGCTCAACATATATGTATGTCTCCTCACAAAGCACCAAGAGTTATTGATCAGATTCGCGGTTGTTCTTATGAACAAACACTTATGATACTTGAACTTATGCCTTATGGAGTATGTTATCCCATTTTCAAATTGGTTTATTCTGCAGCGGCAATGCTAGTCACAATATGGGTTTGAACGAAGCTAATTCATTCATTAGTAAAGCGGAAGTCAATGGAGGTGCCATGATGAAAAAGTTCAAACCTCAAGCTAGGGGACATAGTTATCCGATAAAAAGACCCACTTGTCATATAACTATTATTTTAAAGGAAAAAAAAAATCCCCTTGTAGTTTGAATTTGACAGATCAAGCCTTACAAAAAGAAGTCTTACCATAACTGAATACTGAAATAAAGCAAATGAAAGAAAGAAAGAATATCTAATTATATAGATAGATATGGGAAAGAAAAGAAATCCACTTGGTTTCAAACTTGGCGCAACTCAAAGTCATCGTTCCCTTTGGTTCGCACAACGAAAGGATTATTCGAGGAATCGACAATAAGATGAAAACATACGGGATTGTATCAAAAATTATGTACAAAAACACATGAGAATATCCTACGGGTTCCAAGGAATTGCACGCATAGGGATTCAAAAAAAAATTGATCTCACCCAGGTCACAAGGTCCTCCAATTTGTTAATTGAGGGTCCAACCCGAGGAATCGAAGAATTACGAACAGATGTAAAAACAAATTCAATTCTATAAATCAGAGACTCAACATTGCTATCACAATAATTGCAAGACCCTATGGACAACCTAAGATTCTTGCAGATTATATTGCTTTGCTCGAAAAGTAATGAAAAAAGCTATTGAATTAGCTGAACAAGCAAATACAAAGGAGATTCTGGTACAAATTCCGGGGCATCTAAACGGAAAAGAGATTGCCCGTACCGAATGGATCAGAGAAGGCAGGGTTCCACTACACACTATTTTAGCTCAGATTTATTCTTGTTCTTATATGGTTCAAACTATCTACGGGGTCTTAGGGATCAAAATTTGGATATTTGTAGATGAAGAATAAAAGGTCCTTTCTATTTCGCGGGTAGGGACAAAAACAAAAAGTTCTTTCACTCTTTTGCCTTCATTCAAAAATGATGAATTCAATTCTATATGGTTGAATAAAGATTTGATTAACCATTTGGTAAAATTGCAATGCTTAGTGTGTCACTCGTTGAGATCCGGTTTTCTTTGGAGTTGGGACTATCATAAAAAGAAAATTATGGAATATGGAAGCCTAGTATGAACTAATAACCAACTCATTGCTTCGTATTCTCAAGATCCAAGGAAGCCTTAATTCACTATATGATTATCTATTTTATAGTTGCAGCAACGGAAATCCTTTTATGTACAAATAAATCAATATTGATTGTGCATTGTGAAATGAAAATAGAGGCATATGGATAAATGGAAGAATGAGATAAAGAGAAGAAGAACGATCTATTATTCCAAGATTTATGGTCTATGAATCATCTCACATAAAGAAAGGCAGTGTGACAAAGCATTAATACCGATTGGTTGATAAAAAGATTAAAAATTGAAAGAAAAGAATTAGGGTTCATAGGAGAAATAATTAAGAGCATTGAGTTGATAGAGACTGAGAAGATTGACTCGGGAACAAATTGAAAGCTCCATTGCAAAGGTAAGGCCTAGACATTAATGAAGAAGCTATGGGAACGACGAAACCAGTGACTGCATAAGATTCTATTGAAAACAAATCCAAATGAATCATTGGATGGGATGGCGGAACAAATCAAGAACCAATTTCTTTTTTCTGAGAGGTCATAGGTTGACTTGAACCTATGAATGAAGCAGATATTGAAAGAGTAAATATTCGCTCGCGAAAGCCTTATTGGATTGGAAAATGTTGGATGCGGTTGGATTCTTTCTTTTTTATTATAAGAATTATACTTTATTCTACTTAAAATATAAGAATTCTAATTTAATATAATAGTTAAATGAAATTAGAAGTATACAACTAAACGTATATCTATAGATAATGCTATCTTTATAATCTTATTCTTTTTAGAATTCTATATTCTATATAGAACAGATATCTGAATCTGATTCGTACGTTAGAGATTTCATCTGAATGAATCCAATGATTCAATGTATTATTCATTAAATACATGTATCTATAGATTGAATCATTTAATTCGCGAGGAGCTGGATGAGAAAAAACTCTCATGTCCGATTCTGCAGTAGAGATGGGATGAAAGCACTACCATCAACTATAACCCTAAAAGAACCAGATCTCGTAAACAACATAGAGGAAGAATGAAGGGAGTATCTTCTCGGGGCAATCATATTTGTTTCGGTAGATACACTCTTCAGGCACTTGAACCCGCTTGGATCACAGCTAGACAAATAGAAGTGGGTAGACGAGCAATGACACGATAAGCTCGTCGCGGCGAAAAAATATGAGTACGCATATTCCCCAAAAACCCGTTATAGTAAGACCTGCGAAAACACGTATGAGAAAGGGATCTCCTGAATCTAGGGTTTATGTAATTAAACAGGGTCGAATACTTCATGAAATGGGCGGAGTTCCAAAAACTGTAGCCAGAGCAACTATGGAAATAGCTACCTGCAAAGTGCCTATACGAACTCAATTCATTATCGCGAAATAGGGATGTGGAACCAACAGACTTCATAAGCCGACGCTTACCGTTGGACACCACCCTTTGCCTACCCAAGTCATCGCCGCGCATGACTCAACGTCGTGCGACTCAGCGTCATGCATGATCATCATCGCGCGTGACTCAGTGCCTTGTGTGATCATCGCCGCATATGACTTAACGTCGCACATGATCATTACCGCGCACGACTTAGCCCCGCGCATGATCATTACCGCGCATGACTTAGCCCCGAGCGTGATCATTACCGCGCACGACTTAGCGCCGCGCGTGACCATCGCCGAACATGACTTAGCGTCGTGTGCAACCATTCTCGCGTGCAACTCATATGACTTGCCACCGCCCATGAAACGATTGCCGAGTGGGCGTGGGGGCATGGTTATCGCCGCTCACGACAAGCACTGTATGCAACCTATCGCTGCGTGTGTTGGCCTGTGACTGATCAGATGCCCTAAGACCCTTCGTCTCCCCAGCGACTATTCAATTCCTTACGACCTTTCGGTCCCCATGCCCCTTGGTTATTCATGCCCCTTCGAATACCAGTGTTCTTTCAACTCCCTGTGACCGTTCAGCTCCCACTCTGTTCAAATGCCTTGTGTCTCTTCGCCTCTTAGTGATTGTTCATCTCCCAGCGACTGTTCACTGTCCTGGGACCTTCAGTTTCTCGTCGAGAAACCTCTCCACTCATCAGAAACCCATTAGCGAACCTTTCTCGTTCCTCCACACAACCAAAAAATCCTTGAAAGCCTGTGGAAGTTCACCGGCAGCTCCTTGCTATAACTTGGAGCCCTTTCCCCTACTCCGGTACGCTAAAACTACCATTGGAATCCCTATGTTTGCATGCAAATTGCTTGCTTCCCTCAACTCCCTGAAAATACCATGCGTAACCTTATAGGTGTTCTCTCTACCTAGCTGAAGCTTTCCCTTTCTTGCCGGAGCTTATCGAACTTACAGCAACCCCCTATCGGCTCTGTGTTCTCATCCGATTACTTTAGCCAGGAAGTCTCCATCTTTCACTGCTTAAAGCTCACTACCGTTTTTCCTTCGGTGAAGTGGTAAAAAAAGGAAAAAGGGGCTTACCTCCTTATATAGGTGACGTTTCCCCGAAGTACCCCTCAAATTGGGAATGCCAATCAGGTCCCTAAAGGCCAAACAACAATGGGCTAGACAGGGTCGGGCTCAACCGATATGCAGCACCAAGAGTCAAATGGACCAGGACTGGGTAGGGCTCTAGCTTGAGGCCCAAACACAGGTCACCGCCATCCGCGTAACTTGTGACCAGCGCCATTTATGTAACTTGTGACCAGCGTCGTCTGCGTAACTTTTGACCAGCGCCATCTGCGTGACTTATGACCAACACTGTTTCTGTAGCCTTGTGACCAGCGTCGTCTGTGTAATTTGTGCCAAGCGCTGCCTGTGTAATTTGTGCCAAGCGCTGCTTGTGTAATTTGTGCCCATCACTGCGCGTGTGTCATCCGTGTGACTGGTGCCTAGCGCTGTTAAGGGCCAGTGTCGTGCATGCCGTGCGTGTGCTACCACCGTGCGTGCCCTTATGTTAGGCCCTGTTATCGCCATGTTTGTTCTACCACTATCCCTCGTGGAGGTACAATGGTGTCGCACCAACATCCCTTGTAGGAGTTACAGCTGTGCCACAGCCCATCATCCTCAGTGGAGTTAGGTGTATGCCAAAAAAAAAGGTCATGCTTACCTCTTCAATCCCCAGTGGGTCTATTTTGCACCAAGCTATCTTATCCCTAGGGAGTCAGGTCACCTTTCATGAACCTATTCTCCATGGAGTCTCATCTTTCACCCCTAGAGATTGAGTCTCATATTTCACCCCCAAAGGATCACACTTGCCCCCCTAATCCCCGGTGAAGTCCGCTTCCGTTTACCATTTCTCTTCAGGCCGCCATCTCTCATCTAAGCCCTCTACTTGTGTATGGCCTTGAAAATTTTATCCCCAGGGAGTCGACTGTCATTCATGCTTTTATTCCCCATGGAGCTTCACCTATATGGCGACCTACACAATGGTCCGTGCTGCATGACCTTAAACTACACAGCCATGGTCTAGGTGCAAGACCCTAAACTGGATGGTCCAAACTATTTGACCCTAAATTGTAGCGGAGGTTTAGTTGCACGACCTTAAAACTATATGGTCCTAGTTGCATGACTTTAAACTACATAGCCACGGTCCCAGCTATATGATCGTAAACCATAGTGCACATCCTGGCCACATGACGTTAAAAGGCTTAGCGTCATGGTCCAAACTATACGACCTCAAACTGTAGCGAAGGTTTGGTTGCACGACCTTAAACTTTCTGGTCTTGGCTGCATGCCTTTAAATTGCATAGCCACAGTCTAAGTTATCTGACCTTAAACTACAATGCACTTCCTGGAAACTACTTTTCCCAGGTTCTGGAGGCATGACCTTAAACTCTCTCCCACACACTCGCACACGCCCTTTTACATGCGTCTTCATGCACGTCTTCCCTAATCGACCCGTCCATGTGCATGCACCACCATCATAACTCCCTAGTGAATCCCTTCATTACCATTCATCATTCCCCAGTGAGTCTCACCCTTGCTCACAAAACAGCGAGCCATCCCGCCATCCATACTCGTCGTAAGCTAGTGGGTCACCACCTTCCAACTTCCATACACCATTCATCTTTCGTAGGCAGCCTCGTGCTATCTCCCAAAAGTGAGTCAAACCACTACCATACTCACTCCATGGCTTCTGCAGACTGTTGTTCATCACCACTATGGTCAAACTGTATGACCTTAAATTATAGTGTACATCTTGACCGCATGACATTAAAAGGCTTCGCACAGGTCCCGAAGGCATGATCCTGAACACGCCTTCACAAAAAAAAAAAAAAATGGAATAACAGGCATGCCATGGTGTATACCTAGATAAGGGAATGTCATGAGTAAAAATGACAGACAGGCATGGTCATGAAACCATGAGTAAGAGAGTTCCGTGAAAATTAAAAACTCGCGCACAGTGAAAACCCAAAGGGTAACGTGAGTAAAAATGAAGGAATAAGGGTGGTCATGGTCGTAAGGTCATGGGTAAAAAAGCCCCGAATAAAAGGAAGTTGGTGAAAACCATCTCTATGGCATCGCCTCCCAAGTCCAAGTGAAAATCCGTAATGGATGCTTGGACCAATAAGCAGGTTGATGCAGCGCACGCCTCATAGGCAACTTTAGCCACTATGCAAGAAGAAAATCCCTTGGTGTTACCAAGGCCCAAAATGATGAGCATCAAGGAAATGTTCGGAAAGCTTGAATCCGTTCGTAAAAGGACTCGAAGGACAGAAGACTCGCCAAGAAGGCAAGACAAGTCTCATGAAGAAGAGCACCATTCCCAGGACGTCACTAACACACTTCAAGATGTTGAAGGTGCCTTAAGAAAGCCAAGTCAGCTAGACCTTGGACCTGTTATGTAGCAATAGGATTGAGCCCCCAAGGGTTACCGCGGATGAAGAAGAGAGGTATCCTGAGTACTGAAACTGCTAACAATACGTAGGTTTGTGCCCACAGCTGGTCACCTCGATAAACTGAGGTACCCTGCCCACCAAGCATAATCTAGTGCGAAAAGCAAACGACTGCCAATAGAAGGCCCCTCAACAGACCATTCAGAACAAACAATAAAAGAAAAAAACCCAGACTAAATGGGAAAAATTCGCTTAAGCATGGCACTTGACCGTCAGACGGGCCTTATTCTGACCAACGAGGTCTGTACAAAATCCTTAGCTGTTAGAATCACAAACAGTCCACGTAAGGTTGAGGACTTTGATAGGATCCCTCAAAAGTCTCTTCTCCCCCTAAGTCTCCACAGATGGACATGTACATTGCATCTAAACGTCTGAGCATCCTAGTTATAGTATTACGTGGATATCTCCTCGACGTTCACGTGGTCCTGCGGCTAGGAAGAAAAAAGTAATAAAGCCGAGGAAATTTCTGAATGTTGTCCTTCTCGCTTCTCTCGAAGGACATCATTTGGCAGGGAATGCTATTTGACACATTTTTCAGCACCGATGCGGAATAAAAGAGAAGTCAGTCAATAAAGCCTTGACATGAAATTTAATTCTTGATAGTCTCACAATTGCCCTATAATGGGTTATAATCTTCCGAAGCACTCCAAAAAGCCACCTGCCAAGTTTCATCACAATCCGACATGTCTAAGGCAGTACAGACAAATAAACAATTTAAAACAAATCAGCATCTAACACCTTAAAACGGACCTCGTAACTAGAACTCATATTTTGGTATGTCAAATAGCTATGGGACCATCGTCATTGGATCCGACACGGTTGAAAACCCCTAGGTCTCAATTTTTTGCTTAAACAAATGTTCCAGAACAAAGTTATGGGTGAAACATTAAAAAGGGGTAGGCCGGACGCGATTCCCGTGCGGGCTCCCTGCACCAATCTCCATTAAAGGAGACTGGTTCGCACAGTCACGAGTAGTAACTTTTAAGACTCATATCTCACTCGTCTTGAGTAGGATCGCGCTCAAATTTTGTGAGCATGTTTGTCTTGTCAAGATGAGCATTTTGATATGTGGCACATCCCGTGAAAATGCTCGAGCAGGGAGAAAAGCTAGATAGAAGTTGACGATTCCTAAAGACAGTTGCTAGCCATATCACGGCGCTCGTGCACCCAACCGATGTAAAACCAATTGCATTATGTACGTAAGGTCTGAGGCTATGTCTGTCGGAACCCTACATACTATGAACGATTAGATTCGGCACAGGAAGGCGTCAAAGTTACTGCAGATTTTGACCGTCGGATTTCAAGATCCGGCAAAAAACCGAAGACGATGAAATCTTCTTCCGGGCATGAAATCAAGCTGTGTTTGTTGCAACACGATTGTAACGACATGCTCAGTGTAATTCAATGAAGGAACCAAAGAAAAACATCAAGAAACAAGCACACTATCGATCGAAAGTTTTCAAGATTTATACAAATTTCGAGTCGCATGATCGTGACCTAAAAATGCGATCCGTGGTTCGAAGTTGGTACCAAATCGATTATCATTCCAAGCCCGACAAGAAAGCAATCATCTTTCGGCCAAACGGATACCGCAGCAACCCCGAATTATCTATGAAAGATCACGCACATTCCTGGGCAGTGCAGGGACTGTTTTAGAATTTCGTATATTGTTGGGAAGGGGAAAAACATTCATTTTACATCTATTTTGAGATTTTATTTTAATTCTATTAAATTTTAATTATCATCCATTAGGCTAGATTTTGGGCATCCACCCATGTTTGGGCCCAATTATATAAATACATGTTAAATCTAATTGTAAAAGGGATCCCTCAGTTTTCAATCTCAGGAAAAAAATTTGAGAGTTTTACATCGAAATTGTTGGCACGTCTAGGAAAGAGAGAGAAGAGAGAGAAAAAAGGTTCAATACCCTTTGGTGAAGGTAACTTTCTCTCTCTCCTCTCATCTCTCTTTCTCTCTTTCTCTCTCCTCCACTCTTTCTCTCTTTCTCTCTCCTTCACTCTTCTCTCTCCTCCTCTCATCTCTCTTTTTCTCTCTCCTGCTCTCATCTCTCTCTCCTCCTCTCTTCTCTCTTTCTCTCTCTTCTCTCTTTCCTTTCTCTTTCTTGATCTTCTTTACTCACTTTCCTTCTCTCTCTTCTACATTTTCTTTCTCTTTCCTCTCTTTCCTAATCTCTGTCTTCCTTCTTTCTCCCTATTCTCTTCTTTCTCTCTCTTCTCCATTCATACATGATGGAGCCTATCATCAGGTATGATGTTCTCTTTCTCCTGAAACATGAACAGTGAGCCGAGCCTTAACCCGAGTGGCGGGCCGAGCCTCTGTCCAAGTTCCCATGTTTCTTTCCCTTTGTCATGGACGACGGAACCTCATCGTTGTCCATGTTTTCTTCTCCTTTCTCCCTCCTCTGTCATGGATAACAGAACCCCATCGTCGTCCATGTTTTCTCTCTCTTATATATTTTCCTCTGTCATGGACAGCAGAACCCCATCGTCGTCTTTGTCTTCTCTCTTATCTCTTTTCTTCTATCATGGACGACAAAACCTCATCGTCGTCCATGTTTTCTTCTCTTTTCCCTCTCCTATGTCATGGAAGGGCGGAACCTCATCACCGTCCATTTTTTCTTCTCTTTTCTCTCTCCTCTTTCATGGACGACATAACCTCATCGCCATCCATGTTTTCTTCTCTCTTCTCTCTCCCATGTCATGGACAGCGAAACCTCATCGTCATCCATGTTTTCTCCCCTCTTTCTCTTTTGTCTGTCATGTACGGAGGAACCCCATCGCCATCAATGTTTTCTTCTCTTTTCTCTCTCCTCCGTCATGGACAGTGGAACCTCATCGCCGTCCATATTTTCTCATCTCTTTCTCTCTCATCTGTCAAGGACAGCGAAACCTCATCGTCGTCCATGTTTTCTCTCTCCTTTGTCATGGACAGTGGAACCCCATCGCCATCCATGCTTTCTTTTCTCACTCTCTATCACAGATGGCGAAACCTCATCGCCGTCCGTTCTCTTGTCTTTCCCTTCTCTCTTTTATCATGAACGGCAGAACCCCATTGCCGTTCATGCTTCCCTCCCTTTCTCTCTCCCGTGTCATGGATGGCGGAACCTCATCGCCGTCCATGTTTCGCCTCTCTTCTCTCTCTTTCTCATCGGTTGATATACCTGCCCTTGTTTCCTAACAGGATTCCCGAGAGAGCGGTCTCAAGTCCTGGGTTCCCCTGAAACCTGAAACACGTGCCACCAGGTCATCCCGACCCGGAGGGCGAGATCGAGGCAGTTAACCAACGACATTATGGATTATAGGATGGGACACTCGACTGTACCAGGCCTTGTACCCTTCTGAGGGCAACCCATTAACAGTATGCACTTCAATGCCTAGCATCATGCAATCATGTAGAGTCAACCAATGATGGATCTTGTCAGAATTTACATTTCTCCAATCTCGTTATCCACCTTGTCTATTAGACCTCTAACATATATGGGATTTCTTAGAATGCCCTGTTTCGCTCCAAACTGCCGGCATACATGATCTGGCATATACGGCTCGGCAATATGTCAAATATCAGGGTTGTTGAATACACTGCAGTTTCAAATTCCTACCAAATTCCTACCGCTTATCATCTGAAATGACCTCATCAGGCTTGAAATAGAGATTCCATATTACCTGTTATATGATAAGAAATCAAACATGAGACAATCAGTCAATAAACAACTATAAATAATAAAATACAATTAAAATTAATCAATAATAAATATTGTAATATCAAAGTACACATTAACATCATTAGGTTGGAGGTTATTGAATTCTTGTCTAATGGTAGGCATCAGGTTATATGGATTGCCATAATAATTGTTGGCTCCCATCTTTTTGTATGAGGCATATTCGGAGAGATACTATGCGGTATGGACCTCATATGCATAATATGCTCATAAGACTAGCACTTCATTATATCAACATATGATAAGTATTATTTTTCTTTTGGAAAGTAGTCTAAACTATTAGGCTTATGTCAAATACAAATACCTGCATAAGAGTAGCTGAACCACTAAAATGTCTTCTCTTTAAAGTACAAGCTTTTCTAAGGGAGCGATAAAGATATGCAAGGGATGCATCACCCCAAGCATATATGACGGCTTCCTCAATATCCTCAAAGAATTGTAAGTACCTCGTTGGCACTGTTGCAATCGATGAATCTGCGAAAATGGTGATGCCGATGAGGTAAAGAAGGTAGGCTTGAGTATATCTAATAACTTACACAGGGGTTGCATCAGGTGGCAATGTGTGAAAGTTGGCCTTCAACCATGAGTGCTTGATAATTGTCAAGTTGCTATCAGTGAGGACTAGACCCAAATTGTTTTCTATGAACTGTCGAAGGTCACTAATAGGGATGACATGTAACAGGGTTGCCATCCACAGCCAGTCCCAATAACTCATAAACATCGAATAATGTGGATGTCATCTCACCAATTATAACGTTGTAATAAAATGAATTGGTCTCATCTCAGAGCGCCGCCTCTCTGCATTGTCTGCAACCAAAGGATGGTCAATGCAACCTGGCCAGATAATAGATACAGCATCCAACCCAGAAGTGTTCACTAATTGAACTTGCTCATCGGTTAGATGCTAATTGTTTAATTGGAAAGTCGTTTCATTGATTTTAATTTCTTGGTTTTTTTGGAATACAACAAATAGACAACATATGAGTCCCAATATATATATACATGTACTTCCCATATGATGTTTAAACCAGACTGCAACTTATTGAAAAATAACAAACTAATAGAAAGGGCAGATGAACATATGCATATACTTGTCCTTCTCATATGAAATAGAATGAATGTTCTGGATGAAGCTGCAACAAACCTGATGACCTCCTAGGTATCCCCTATCAGGATGTACACGATTCATATTCACTGAAATCCCATATGGTCACCATATTAATCATAAGGTTACATATGTAAAACTTAACCAAATAACAAAAAAACAATAATGACATGCTATTATTAAATGGAAAAATTGATCAATTTTATACCATAAACTAGTGTTATGGACTTAGAAAAACAGGTACTATATCAAAATAACCTAATGTTATTAAACCTAGTGTTATAGACTATAACCTAGTACTGCTCTATCAAAAGAACATGATAATACAAAGCAATGAATATCAAGACAACAATAACCCATAATGCATTTGCATATAGAATCAATGAAATAATGCCAAGTCACATATCGAATGAGCTCTTAAATAAATCTAGTCACGAATTATTCTATCCAAAATATTGAAGCATGTATGCATACTGTAATTTATTTCCTATGCACTCCTAAAACAACAAAAATTTGTAAAATGTTCAAAGTAAATATGTACTTGAATCATTAAATCACATACAAATTTTCATTGTTAAGCTACTCAATCTATCAACAACAAAAATCAACCCTTTCCTAAGATATCACTAAATCTATCACAAATATGTACTTAAAACTATCTAAGAGTATCAAAGTTAACAAAAAATACAATATCTTGTAAAAATTTTGAGTTCTACAGAGACCCCAAAATCCCTAGTTCTCAAAACTCCCAAATTTTAAAAATCTTATACAAACAAAATCAACCCACAAATTAATTGAAACTAAATCATTTTCATGAGAAAGAACTAGTGTGCTTGAGTATAAACCCTAAATCAAAATTTTATACAATCTAAATCTCTAAAATCGACCCACAGACCTTCACTCTGTAAAATGCCTTCAAAATCTGAGAAATGTTGTCAAAATCCAAAATAATTCCTGAGCTTCACAGAGCTATATACTTAGGTTATTTGAGAGAGAGTTATTAGCTACCTTTCTTTAGCACTTACAGAGCAAAGACACACACTCACAGAGCAAAGATTCTGAGAGCAGAGAAGATAAATTGTTATAACTATCGAGGTCATTTTCGGTTGTTGAACAAGCGAATTCGATGGTTTTTCGGTTGTTCAACCACCGAAAATGGGTAAAACTCGCATAAACATAAAGAGCAGAGAAGATGGACATTAAACTATCGGGGCCATTTTTTATTGTTGAACAACCGAAAATCCATCGAATTCGGTTGTTCAACAGTCGAAAAAGGGCAAAATTGTCTTTTTAAAAAACTTTCGTTTTGAAGTAAAAAAAAACGGACATTCTAATAATAAAGGAAAGTAGTAGGTATTTTAGTAATAAGGAAAGTATAAAAGATATATACGTAATTTTCCCTAAAAAAAAGTGATAAAAAGAGGGCTTATATTACAGGAGTAGTTCCAACATTTCAATTTCAAAGTATGCGAATAAAAAAGGAAGAGTATACAATAAGACCATTTATCTCTGATACAAGGTGGTCCCAATTAATCTTGACCAGTGGATGTGAAATTGGGTGGCTATATTTACTACATTGACCAAGCTCAAAGTTCAATAGAAATTTCCTCAAACTTTGTGACATATCAAAATCATATGTGGGGCAGAATATGGTTTCATAAAGTCTTTTTGGATTTAAAAAACTGGATTTTTAGATTGCAATTTTACTTGGCGGTTTCAGGGGATCAGATAGTGAGTGCTTTTTTGGAGCGGTCTTGCAGGGTGGTTTTCAAAATGTGGGTAGTTTTACAGAGTGGTTTTACTCTTTAAAATGTGGTTTCAATGGGAAATTACTGTTTTCAACTGATAGATCTGATTAGCTAAGCTTTGATACCATATGAAAAATCAATGTATTTAAAACTATGTAAAATTGTATACAAGACCATAATTTTATAATATTACAAAATTGTGTATAGGCTGTTACAAAGAAACATATAAGATGAATCACCTTCCTAGTATGCATATACAATCAAAGGAAGAAAAACATCTTATAGAAAAATATACAAAGATTATTATAGATTCACAGCTTTCAACTGCAGTCGCATAGGGAGCACAAGACATGTACTCCATTTCGGCATACGTAAGAAAATAATATTGCTAACTACCTCAAACGTCGAGGAAGAAAAGTACCAGATTTTACATCACAAATTTGGCAAAACCTTCTTAATGAACTCCTCTAAATAGCCACAATTTGTCCAACTTTCTATCTACAAATATCTCTGTGTACAACATTTTTCTACTGAACTTAAATCTTTCATGTCAAATTATTTGGCAAGCTGAGTTTTCAATATACTAGTGTTTGAATAATTCCTTACAACAATAAGTATATCATCCATTAGAACATCAAATAAATAAACAAATGAACTTTGATCAGTATTCGTGACAAACTTGACAAATTGGGCCAAATGATTCCCAAAGGGAAAATTGTTTCATGTGGGCTTGACCATATGGGGTCCAGAAGTATAAAGCATCCATTTGAAAGATGGATGCAAATATGTGGTCCATCTAAAAACAATTGAAACTAATGGCCCAAATGTTTTCTTAATATATGAAATAAAATTGATCAGGGCACTACTTTCTTAAGAAATTTCTATCTACTAGAAGTTTCAAATAGGTTCCGTAATAAGAAACAAATTTTTATGTGCATAGAAAAATTTATTGGCATCTTAATATATTTATGCAATTTTTATGTCATTAATGTGGTTAAATAAGTCCACAAGGAAGTGCTCATTTGTCTTCAGCAGACTATAGAGACAAAGCTCAGTACAATCTCAAATGGGTTTGGTTAATGACATCCAATCAAGACAAAAAAAAAATTATTTCGATAGATGAATGTCTCGGAGATTTTCAATAAAAAATTTATAAATTTTGGACATGGTACAAATAAATTAAACTTAAAAAGTAGTCAATTTCAGGTTACGGATTGCAGTCTGTGAAGCACAGCGTCAAAGTAAATTCCACTTGGCCATGATTTTTTATATTAAAAAATGCTAATACTTTTCATAAAAGCAAAATATGTTCATGTAAAAATTTATTAATCCCATTTGTAGCACTATATGCTACTAATGGCAGACTCTGTTTACACAGAGTAGGCGCGCGGAAGACTTTATTTGACCATCCTAAAGGTCACCAATAGAGCTAAAATTTTGTGAAAATATAGATCAGTGTATTTGGAGATTGCAATAAAACTATCATGATTTTTTGGATGCTATAAATATCGCCAATCGAATTTTTCTTTATTCGCAGCCAATTTCATGAAGTAGAAAACATTGGGTATCATTTAAGGTATTGAGTGACTTTATTTTGAGCTAAAACTTGGTGAAGTTTGGTACTGCATTGGGAATCTCTAGTTAAATTTCATAGTTTTTGGACATGAAAAGAGGGTTGCATTAATTTTCACGAGCTTCAAAATTGCAATATCCTCCATTGTAGGGACCTTCCACCTCCATGGTATAGACTTTCTGCCATTGAGACTGGCTTCTTGATCATTTCTTACTATTATAAGCTCCAATTTGATTGTCGTTCATAAAATTAGGGGTGAGAATTTTTCGGATAGGATTTGGATCCACTCTGATCTGGATTTATATTTGGATCTAGATCCGAATAGTATACATCGGATCCAAATTCGGATTTGGATCCGGATCCGATCGAATCCTGAGTACTAAGATCCGAAATTTTATACAAGATCCGGATTCAGATGCCGATCCGGCTTTAGACATTTGTTTCACCCCTTTTCTTCCTTCCAAGTTTTAAAAAACCAGCAAGTAATTACAAATTTGCAATGAAAAATGACAGTTAATAAATTACAGACTAATTCTCATAGGAAAAAGAAGCAACCCAAAACGAAGGAATTACTGCTGAAAAAACACCCAGAAATAGAAATAAAAATAAAAAGAAAAAGAAAAATCAGGTTATAGATCTATCATCCATCCATGGGTAAAAAGAGTTTCAGACAAGCCCAAAAGAAGAAGAAAAAAAATAGCCCAAATTATTTGAGACAATCATCAATGTAAAACCAATTGAACATAGCCCAAAAGAAGGAAGAAGAAAACAGCCCAAATTAACAAATCACCAGTCAAACGAGACCAACAAATCAGAAAATGAATAATCACTGATTGAGCAAGAAAGAAAAGTAAAAAGCCCAAAAAATTAGAGTGGGTTCTCATCTAAGATTTGGCATCTTCAAGCGATCTTAGGAGGAGCATTCGATGAGTGGTTCTGATTCGTGTTGGGATCCATCTTCTCAAAATAGCAAATAGATAGAAGAAAGAGAAAGAGTTGGACCTCATATGTTCTCCAATGAGTTGGTAGCATTGCCTGTATAAGAGAGGGTGGAAAATGAGAGAGAGAAGAAGATAAGGAGGAGGTGAAAGCGAGAGCTTTGACGAGTGGCAATAAACAGAGAAAACAGAGTTCGAAAAATCCACCAAGACCAAGGACTGTTAGCGAAAATTGATTTGCTAAATGAGACCAAACCTGAGATCAGAGAGGATGGATGTCGTAAGGCTAGTGGTCGCAGAGCCCGGATTTTAGATTAGCAACTCCTTTTTTATTTTTTAGAGAGAGAATAAAGCTATATATTTACAGAAGAAGCTCTATACCTTTTTTTCTTTTGATGTTCTCTTTCTCTCTCTAGCTTCCCATTTTTATAGGGTGAAGAATGGCTAATGGTTATCTTTCTCCAACGAGTCTCTGAAAAAAAGTCTTCCCTGATCTCAAAGATATTCATCCAACGCATCCATATGAACGTTGGACTATATGAACATTGGAGATAATTATGGATAATTATAAACATGAGATTCCTCCAAGCCGACAATTGTAGGCTAAATCAAGTGAGGCCTCATAGACATACGTGTCAACATCTCCAACTTGGCTATGACAGTCGAGCATAATAATAAGTCACATGCATACTCTCACTATATGACCTTTAAGAAATATCTTGTCATAATGTTTGTTTGTTTTTTTTTTTCACGTTTTCGTCGAAATGCCTCTCATGACTTCGCTGATATGCTTCTCTTAACAAATGTCAATCATGAGGATTTTCATGCTATTGCAGATTTATCACTTATGAAAACTGACTGACTTAAACATTTTTAAGTTCCATTAAGCTAGTGTGTTTAGACAGTAGTTCAGCACTTTGACCATTTGTTAATGGATAAGCGATCATATTTGATGAGACAAAGTAACTAACAATTCATTCACTTTTCTCAACTACATCCTGAATATAATGATATTAGACATCTATATGTGTTCCTTTGGAGCTATTTACACCGCTTTGAATTAATTTAATTACAGTTTGATTATCACAAAACATTTGGATCGGTTCGTCGATTATTTGCAGCTGCAAGTCATCTATGAAGTGCTTTATCCTGACAGCGAAAGTACATGCAATGTATTCTGCTTCCTATGTACCTAGTTACCCACCCTTGTTTCTTGCTAGACTAAGAAACAACTACCCCTCCAAAGAGGAAAACATGCCTTGAGGTGGACTTACTATCGTCTTTATCCTCAGCAAAATCTACATCTGAATATCATATAACTTCAAGCTTATATGCTTGAAAACACAATTTTAAATAATTTATTCCCTTAATGTACCTTAGAATTCTTTTTACTGCTTTCCAATGAGTTATGCCTAGAGTATTTTGATATCTACTAACAAGTCCTACAGCATAACTCAAATTTGGTCTTGTATATCTTACTACATATACCAAGCTACCAATAGATTGTGCATAGGGAATGTTAGGCTTTAATTGTCCGTCTACTGCACAATCCTTCATAGACAACTTTACTCCCTTTTCAACAGGAGTAGACAATGATCTACAATATTCCATTTAAAATCTTTTGAGAACCGAGTCAAGATATCTCTTTTGGCTCAAGCACAATTTTTTTTATTTTATATCTCTGGTTATCCTTATGCGTAAGATAAAAGATACTTTTCTCATATCTTTCAACTCAAACCGAGAAAAAAGCCATGACTTAGTCTTATCAATCATTTCTAAGTTATTTTTAACTATTAGGATATCATCTACATATAATTAGAGTATTGTAAATTTACTCCAACTCTTCAAGACATACACACAATGGTCCAATCTATTTATTTCATATCCCATTGTAGGAAGTCATCATGAAATGTTAAATACCATAATCTTGAATATTGTTTTAAACCATATAAAGACTTATTTAATTTATACTTTATTTTCTTGGCCTTTAATTATGAAGCCTTCAGGTTGCATCATGTTGATAGTTTTTCTTAGTTCATCATTCAAGAATGCAGTCTTTACATCCATTTGGTAAAGTTTTAGGTCATAATATGCAACAATTGTCGATATTATTCTAATGGATATAAATGTTGCAACTGGGGAATAAGTGTCAACATGGTCAACTCCTTTCCTTTGGATAAAACCATTTGCTACTAACCTAGCTTTAAATTTGTCAATTGATCCATCAGATTTTAACTTCTTTTTAAGTACCCATTTAGAACCTATAGATTTCATATCTGATGGTAAATCACATAGACCCAAATTTTATTTTCTCAAAAAAATCTAATTCTTCTCTTGTGGTTTTAAGTCATTCTTGAGATTATTGTGACTTCATAGCATCATTGAAGTCAAAAAGGTCATTTATTTCATGTAGGTAAATGGAGTTATCCATCTCCTCACTCATATAAACATAGAAATCATCAAGGTACGATGGATGAGTTCTATACCTCTTTTGACCACTTAAGATTGGGTTTGTGGGTGCTTCAGTACCATCATATTGATCAGGGTTATCATTATCCACTACAGGTATGTTTTTTTTCAATAAAATCTTCTAGGAACTCAGCATCTTTGCTTTCAACGAATCCCTTATCTTTATAATAAAATCAATATCCCTTTGAACCTTCCGGGTGTCCTATAAAATTACAAATCAGATTTTTGTTTTCTAACTTATTTCTATGTTAATATAGAATTAGGACATACACAATCGAGCTCCACTTCTTTAAGTTGGATAGATCAGGTTTTCTACCTGTCTAAAATTCATTGGGGGTAGAATATATTGCCTTGGTTGGAACTCTATTAAAAATATACATGGATGTGCTTATTGCTTCTCCCCAAAAGGTCTTGAGTAGATTAGCATGAGTCTTCATGTATCTAGTTATTTCTAAGAGGGTTCTATTATGCCTTTTAGCTATTCCATTTTGTTGTGTCATATAAGGCATAGTGGTATGTCTTTTAATACCATATTCTTGGCAATAAGTATTGAAAGCTTTAGACGTGTATTCACCTCCCCTATCAGTTCTAAAAAAATTGATTTTCTTATCCAATTGGTTTTCTACTCCCTTTTTATAAATTTTAAATTTTTCTAAAGCTTCTGATATATAGTGGATTAGATAAACATATCCAATTCTAGAAAAATCATCAATAAAAGTGATGAAGTATGACATCTCTCTATGAGTTTTAACATTTAGGGGACCCACAAATGTTGGAGTGGACAAATTTCCTAGTCATTTTTCTTGACAAGCAATACTGACAGGTTGGAAATTTCATATTATTTAGATTTAAAATAAGACATTTATTTATTAACATATTTATTTTGCCTTTTCCTATGTGGCCAAGCCTAAGATGCCAAGTATATGCATCAACAACCATTACACAATCAACATAACCAAAATACGGTGAAATTTTATTATCAGCTTCCCCAAGCACAAATTTGTCCACGCTTTCCGATTGATACTTTCAATGATAGGAAGCGAACTTCAAAGTCCTTTCTAATGAGCAAGGGAATAGTTACAATACTTCATCTCATACAAGGGACAAAATATACATCAGTTAAGGTAAGATCGATTGTCCTTACATACAACCTACAAGTTCCTACACCTAATACATCAGAATAGTTGTTGTTCCTCATGTAGATGCATTTTTCTTCAATTTTTATTTCTTTGAAGTCCTAGAAGAGGCTTTTTGAGCTTGCGATATGCCGATTAGCGCCTGAGTCTACCCACCATCCTTTGACGTCGTGGTTTACTTGCAGGCACTCAGAAACCACACAAACAACTTCATGCATCTTACTTTTATTCCTTTTATTCTTTGGATTTTATAGGTTTCTATTTTGTGGGTAGCGGTTGGGTAATGATTCTTGAAGTGTCTTGGCTGATCACATAAGAAGTATTTTGGTGGTCCTTATTTAGTTTATTGGTTGTAGGGCTTAATTATTCTATTTTTTAGCCTATTGTTCTTCTTATTAATCTTCCATTTAAATTTTTGGTTGTTAGGCTTGGGTTGGCTAGATTTGGGAGGTCCTTGAGCAAGCATGAGCTCACTCCTTTTATCTTTGTATTAATGTATTCTTGTTCTAAGGTTAGTTGCATAGGTAGGTCTCCTTACGTAAGAGATTTTGCATTCAACCTGAGTGCCATTGTTACCATCCACCATGAAGATGGAAGGCTATTTAAGATAGTGGAAACTTGCATGTGCTCGGGGACTTCTTTCCAAGCAATGGCCAAGTCCTTAGCCCTTATAAGCATCTTGTTTATATGTTCCAATATATTATTACCCTTATTCATTTTAAATGAGTTATATTACTCTAATAGCAATTGGAGGTGTGTTTTAGATGTTGAGTCATGTTTAGTTTTGTCTACGTTGCAAATAGGAGAGATCTCCAAAGGAAGATCCCTCAGATCTGAATGCCACAAACTAATTTTAAAAAAGTGATAGAGATAGTGGGGACAATGGAATTCTGATCTGAGACCAGATCTACTCAGAAATGAGCAAATCTGCTCTCAGATCAGTGGCAGGGTCAACATCGATATGAAATATAAAATACAAAATAAATCTAACAAAACTAATCTAATTTTAATTAAAATGAATAAAACAGAAAAGAGAAGCAGAAAGAGTAAAAAAGGTACCAAACTAAGCCAGATGGCCTGGGACTCCCATGGCTTCGAGGCTACGCCCATATCAGGACCGGCTGGATTTATGTCGTACGTCCTCTTTATCTCTTTCCAAGTTCTGACCAAGCCTTGGCTTAGGACCGGTTGGATTTATGTCAAACGTCCTCTTTATCTCTCTTCAATCTGACCAAGCCTTGGCTTGGTTGAATGGATTTCTTGATCTAATGGTGGTTTCAAAACTATTCCAGGTCTAGGTTTTTCTCAGTCTCATGATCTTTAAGCTTTTTCTCTGTCCCTCTTTTTACCCCCTCTCTCTCTCTCACATCCCACTTCTCCCTCCCTCTCTCTCACGTCCCACCTCCTTAAGTGGTCTCCCTAGCCTCCCACATGTCACCTCCTTCCAAAAAAAATCCTGTTAGTTTTATTTTTCTTAAAGACCTAGCAGGGATGTAAAATGGATAGCTACTAAAAGATATAGGATTTGCTAGGTGTAGAATGGATAACTACTAAAACTATGGGTATGGAATGGATAACTGCTAAAAACTATAGGATTTGCTAAGAGTGGATCATAAGATGGGGACCGTGGATTATGGTGGTTTACAGTTTAAGGGTCTACTAAAATAATGTGGTCCTATGGGTTCACGAAAACCATAGAAATTTCCAATTTTAAAATGGGTTGACTACAATTGCCTCTCTTTGGCACTCGCTGTCCTTCGAGAGACAGGTAGGTGACAAAGAAGTAGACACTGCTGACATTTTAATTTTATCCTAACGTTTCGTGGTCAGATGGCACACCAACTATCCCTCCAAGACATTGTACTCCCCACTCACCTACCTAGGGCATTTTCCTCCTAGGGTTTTTGACATGAGATGTTGGTGAGTTACACAAGTTTGAAACACGAGTTGGATTTTCTGGCCATGTCACTTAACTTCAGGGGTTTTCACAATTTCAAAAATTTTAAATCTGACATTTTCTTTAATTCCCTTAAGGTTTCCTAAGGTCTTCTATAGGCTTTACTTGTTTTAGGAAATTTTTGCTTGATCAATTCTGAAGAGAGAGATGCGGTGGCAACGCGGTAATCATCATATACGGGTGTCCAAGCTCCTTCATTTTTTAAAGTCTTTTTAGAAATTTTGAAAACAAGGGGAAGTTTGAAATAGAACCCGAAGCTTTAGACAGGTCACGATTTTAACAAAGAAATTAAAGTTTTTGAAAGCACAGGACATATAATGAAAATTTTGAAATAAGAAAGGCTTTTTCAAAACAGTTTTTAGCTAGTAGTTTAGCTCCTACAATCATAGAGCCCTCTAAGCAGTTTAATGTCATACAACGATGGACAAACATACCCGACCCTTTACGTCATACGGGGCTAGGCAAATACACCTAACTTTTTATGTCATACGGGGCTAGATATTTTTTGAATACACCCGACCTTTTACGTTATATAGAGCTAAACACTTTCTGGATACACCCGACCTTTTACGTCATACGGGGTTAGATGTTTTCCTATCTCGGCTATTTTAAGTCACACGAATTAGACGTTTTTCCTATCTTGGCTCTTTTACATGCACGAGTTTGACGTTTTCTAAATTAGATTTTGGTTGGCAGTTTAGGCTCGTGCCACCAAGGAGCATTTTCTTTTTTAAATTTTTTCTTCCCTTTTTTTTTTTTTTTTTTTTTTTTGAAATTGGAAGTATGAAAAAGAAGGGAAATTTGGTTGGGCGACACAAGTAGTGCCACCCAGAATTTTTTTTTTTTGGAAATTGGAAAAGGGGAGTTTGGTTGGGGGACACACGTTGTGTCGCTCGTGCGACATGGGTAGTGTCCCCTAATTTTTTATTTATTTATTGATTTTTTTTGCCTTTTGCCCATTTTTTGGAGATGTTTTTTTTTTTTCCGTTTTATTTGTTAGTCTTTACGTGTGCAATTAGTTTATCGAAGAAGATAGGGACAATTTATTTGCACACACCTTTCAGACTGAATTTTGATGAACTCAGTCCCCTTAGTTATCGGGTTTTTTTCCCAAACTTCTGATTATCGCACCGTCATACACACATACGGTGATGGGTTCACCTCTTTCTGCCTTAGGGGATCTAGTTGAGAGAGGAAAAGCTTCAAAACTAGCTAATGTCGTCATTGACGAGGTTCACCCATGTCGAACATGTGGTAGTTGACAGTTATATTCATACAACAATATAGTGTCTGGCTCATTTCAATCCTTCATAATAGGCATAGGAAGTTGGCTTCGAGAACGAGGCCAGATCGACTAACAGTTTAACCTCTTGTAGTGATGGAGGAAGTCCTTTTTAAAGAGGAAAGATTTTTTAAAATGGATGAATTTAAAAGTCAATTTGAAAAGTATTTTCAAAGGGGGACGGGCCTTACAGTTTTTGCCACTTGTGGCCCCTTTGGTGGTCATTTTCTTTTTTTTCCTTTCTTTTTTCTTTTCTTTTTTTATTTAAAGATGATGAAAAGGATTGCCTTGTGAGATCGTGAGAGCTCAAGAGTCTTGACGTTTCCCTTGGCCTTTGGAGATCCCATATGGGGTTTTGCAGAACGATGAGGAGTTCTTTGGATTCTTGACGGGCTTTCTTCTTGAACAAGTCTTGATGTTCTTCCTGGGGTTCGTCGAAGTTTATTGGGTGTCCAATTCTATTGCTTTCCCATATCTTCCTGAGGTTGGTTCTATTGGGAACCTGTAGGGATTAGGAGGAGTCTCCATCCTCAGGGTTTGCTTATGCAGTATTATTGTAACTTGCCAATACCTGTTTGTACTTGAGGTTTTGGACTAACGCTTCCTTTTTAGAGTTTTTTTATTTTTTATTTTAGCCTGTTATAGGGAGTATTTTCTGAGATGCATTACATTAAAGAGGTCATTGAGTTCATACCCCTCCTGACTTTTGATTTTATAATTATTGCCTGCATGCCCTCGGGTTACCACGAATGACCCCTCCCAATTAGGTTTGAATTTGGCTAATGGATGGGGATTTGCAGGAGTGTGGAAGATCTTCTTGAGTATCATGTCTCCTTCTCTGAATTGTCGAGAAAGAACTTTTCGTTGTTATGCCCTCTTGATTCTACGATGGTACGATATTTTGTGTTGCTCGTAATCGTCTTTCACTCAGAGTATCGAGAGCAGCATCTTGTGCTTCGATCTTTTATTTCTCATCTAAATCTCTATGAACGAGCACTCGAATAGATGGTATCTCGAGTTCGATGGGTAGTACAGCTTCCATACCATACACTAATAAGTATGGGGTCATGTCAGTAGGAGTCTTTTTAGTTGTTCAGTAGGCCCATAGTGCATCGTTTAGCTTTTCATGTCAATCTTTGCCACCTTCTATTATTCTGTCTATAATTTTGAGAAGTCCATTGTTTGTGGCCTTTGCTTGTCCGTTTCCTTGAGGATAGTAGGGTGTGGAGAAATTTTGCATTATCCAAACTTCTTGCACACCTCATTTTTGAAGTTAGTTCCATTGTCGGTAATGATTGACTGGACAATGCCAAATCTAAATACAATGTTGTTCTTTATGAAACGGGTAACATGCTGACCTTCAATTTTGACAAATGATGCAGCTTTACCCATTTTGTGAAGTACTTTGTAGCCATTAGTATGTAACGATGGCCATTCGAGGCTTCTGGGGAAATCATTCTGATGATATCAAGATCCCACATGGTAAAAGGCCATATGGGTGGTGTTGAGTTAAGTGGGACTGACGGTGCATGGATGAAGTCTCCATAAACTGACTTTGGGACACCTTTTAATAAATTTCCAACAATCCTCAGCCATGGTGGTCTAATAATCACCTTGACGCCTGATTTTCTGGGCTAAGGTAGCTGCCCCATAATGACCTCTTTCATTATGTAATTCTGTTAATACTTGGTCGATTTCTGGATGGTCAAGGCACCGTAAGATAATGTCACCAAATGTTTTCTTGAACAGAAGGTCATCTCTTATTAGGAAACCCATAGAAAACCTTCGAAGGCGCCCTTATCCTTTTTTATGGCTCTGTCGGGTTATGACCCATCTTCCAACAAGGACAACACATTGTGGAACCATGGTTTCGCCTTGACTAGTGCATTTGATATCACGAAAGACACTTCCTCATTGTTTTTATTTTCATGCTCTATTTCTTTTTCGATCCTGGGTGGGGAAGGGTCGTGCTTGTGCTTGATGTAAAATGGCAGCGTGGTGACTTCTAAAGGAATGTTGACCATCAAAGCAAGGGTTGCAAGGGCGTCGGTGAACCGATTGTTTTCCCTAGTTACATGCTAGAAGGTGATATGCTTAAAATATTTTATCATATTTTCCACCCTTTCTTGATAGGGTTTGAGCGTTTCTTCTTTAGCCTTCAAAATCCCTTGAGCTTGGTTTATGAAGAACAAGGAATCACCAATGACTCATATTTGCTGGATCTTCAGTTCTATGGCATTCTCGAGTCCGACTATCAAGGCTTCGTATTCAGCAATGTTATTGGTACACGAGAAATTCAGTTTGACGACTATTGGCATTAAAATCTTATCGGGTAAGCATAGTATAACAACTCCTACACCTAACCCGTATTCATTTCTTACACCATCAAAGTATAGGTACCAAATTGAGTCCTAAATTGTGAAGAGTTCCTCATCAAGGAGGTCCGTGTTAACGGGAGTGTTATCTAACAGTGCATGTTCAGCTAAATGGTCATCAATGTCTTGTCCTTTGACCAATTTTTTAGTAACATATTCGATCTCAAACTCGCTCAATAACATTCTCCATTTTTCCAATCGTCCATTAAGGACTGGTCTCTCCAATAGGTACTTGAGTGGGTCTATTTTTTAGATGAGCTTGACTGTATGAGATAAGACATAGTGTCTCAATTTTTGCATAGTCCACAGAAGCATTAAGCCATGCTTCTCCATATCTGTGTATCTCGTCTCATATTCAACCATGTTTTTGCTGATATAATACATGGTTTGTTCTTTTCCATGATCATCGTATTGTCCTAACATTACCCCCATGGTCTTGTCTTTCACAGATATGTATAGGAACATGGGTTTGTCAGGATTAAGAGGGCTAAGGACGTGAGGATTAGTTAGGTACTGCTTGATTTTCTCGAACGCCTCTTAGCATTCATTGTCCCATATGAATGGGTTATCTTAACTAAGGAGTCTATTGAAGGGTGCACACTTGCCTGCCAGTTGTGAGATAAAACGCCTTATGGCTTGTATATGACTTTGAAGCCCACCGATTTCTCTAATGTTCCGAGGAGGGGGACATTTCGATGATGGCCCGTATTTTGGATAGGTCTACCTCAATACCCATTTGGATTATTATAAATCCTAGTAATTTGCTGGATTCAACTACAAATGTACATTTTTGTTAATTGAGTTTTAGTTGATATTTCTGAAAGTGGATACAAAGACTAGAGCAAATTTTCAAGCCAAAAAACAAGGCAAAATGGACACCTTCAACAAGCCACTTGTTAAAAACCAAGCTAAGTGAATAAGTTACAATCCTTTTACATAACAATTATAACCATTTATAGCCTTGTATAACTACTGTAAATAAACTCAAATACTAACCCCTTATGGGGCAATGACATATAAAGCAAGACTAGCTTATGAATTACACTTTCATAGCACAAATTACGTAAACTATATCTCAAAAGCTTAAATACATCATGCAACTAATCTAAACAAAATTATAAAGAATAAAATCAACTAAACAGGGAATAATGCTAAATTAAAATAGGAAAACCATGTTTCGAACCCCATGTGCCGGCGCCACGCAATCGGGCCCTATAAGGACTTAATTCTATCCATTCGGATTGTACAAAAATGGTTCAATCTCACAAGAGTGTCTAATCCAAATGGGAAGAAGTTACACACTTTAAAATCACTTCTTAAGATCTCAACACACTAGCATTATCATCCAAAACATAATGAAAATGGTTTGAATCGAATCGGATAAAGAACAAGAGAGCTATAGCCAAACTACACACGGTGGTCCCTCGGACCACCAAAATAGTCTTGTATGGAAAGATTATGAACCCCATAGGTAACAATGTGATAAAAAATTTCTGAAAATGGAGTGACACTCTGAGACTAAATTATTAGATGGGTTTGGAGCAAAGTAATTAATGGATACTATGCATGATCATGGATTCTCATGCATACAGGTTATAACTCATGAAGGACCACACTATGAATAAGCATGATGAAAAAGATGATCAAATGATTATTCTAAGATCAATGAAACTTTTCTAAATTCAAAATTCCAGCAACTATAGATGTCAAGGATATGATCTTATGAGAAAAGAAAATTCAATGGAGTTTACCTTGATAAATGCACACTATAAACTTAAGCATAAGAAATGAGGACCACCATCAAGATCACCATTAATGAAACTCTAAAAGCTCTCTCTCTTCAGTTTTATCTCACAATACCATAGAAGAAGAATGGGATCAACACTTTTCCAAAATGGTTCAAGAGTTGAGATAGTTAGGGTTTGAGATCTCATGATGTGCTTTTATAACATGCGTGAAATTTTGGATTCAATCAACACCCTTGATGCAATAATCCAAACGAACTTGAGAGGCTAATGTACCGAGCCACCCATTCCCCATCCAACCATTAGGATGAAAGGATGGGATTTCACACCATTATCACTCACCATTTTGTCCTTGGCCGATGTTTTTGTTCCAATTGTATCCAATGTGGCCTTACAAAAATACCCCTAGTTTTTTTTAATAATGTATTAGAGTAGATAACCACAAAGGCTAAAAGGCAAAGAAGTAATTGGCAAAGCTCACACATATGTAGATATTCTACTTTATCAAAGCCAATCACTTTGTAGATCTAAACTTTCAAAACAATCAATCCCCCTCACACATGTGTGGGAAGATATTTTTCAACTCAAATTTGAAAATATATTTTCTCTATAATATCAAATAAATAAATTAATTAAACTTCACACAGGCCATGCATGACCCATGTGTGAGTTAATTAAGACATGTGATAAAAAGGGGGCCTTAATTTATAACATTATATAACAAAATATAACAAGATATAACAAGACACCATAACACAACCCCTTATAAAATAAGCAACCAAATGCCAATCTAGTCCCCCACCTAGGGATCAGTGTCGAGCTCAGCAGTGATCCTAGAGTGAGGTGTGGGGTGCCAAGTGGCGGCCCTATGGTCACTCGGACGCCACATGGCACTACTAGGTCAGGACTAAAGTGGATGAAAACCCTCATTTTTTTATCAAATAAAATTTTAAAAACTTCTCTAAAATTCACAATAAATATTTAAAGTATTTTTGAGAAATTATTAAGTTTTTCTCATCATTATAAAATCGGACAAAAGGTATAGTGAGATCTCAGGCTAATAACTATAGGTATCAGAGTACTCTATTGGGCTAGTCTCGAATGGTGTTCCGTCGAGTTTCAAATCGACTAAAGTAGGGATACATAATTAGTCATATCAAAGCCGTTGAGCCAAAACTTCCGATCATTTGACTCTCAATGAATTACAGATATATCCCCGTGGGTCATGATCCAACTTAATTACAAAGGTCCTCTCAAAGCACATGCGCACTGGCTCTTCCAAACTAGGATAATGCATTTGGAAGAGTGGTTTCCCATGCGAAATGAAAATGCACATACCATGCAATGGTCCCGTGTCAAGATATGGACTTATGTCCCATAAGTCTTAACCATTCCATACAGGGCGAATACTCAATAAGTACTCAGGTTCTATTTTTCTCATTTGGATTCTCCAAGCCCTGGCCGATTGCAGCTAAACATGAGGCTAACCTATAAAATTCTGACTAAGAGGTAACCCTCACACCTTCTTTAGAAATTTCTTTCTCAACACGTGAACTCTTGATGCCTCATACGTACTTTTGATAAAAGAATATGGGCTCCATTTCACAAGACGCCAAGATTTCAATCTCTCAATCGCTCCCACAGAATGAGAGACTACTGGAATTTAGGCCTTGATAGGCCATATTTCCAACATTCTCCCACTTGGCCTTTTGAAGCTTAAATTCATATATCTCACTCATTATCATTCACGATAAATCAAAGCATGCATATCCATGGATTTATCATTCATAGGCAATAGACAAAGTAATAAAAACTATGTCAACCTCCTTCAACTCATCTCATTCACATGCCTCATAAAATCATTTACCCCCAAGCCTTTGGTTAATGGATCTGCATGCATAGACTCAGATGGAATGTAACCAACTTCTACTTCACCAGCTGCTATCTCTTCTCTTACTCTTTGATATTGAGCTTTAATATGCCTCGACTTGTTGTGGAACCTTGGTTCAACTGCCACTGCTATTGCAGCTTGATTGTCACACAAGATTCTAATAGTTTCATGTTTTAGAGGGTTGAAGTTAAGATGATTCAAGAACTTCTTAATCCAAATGGCTTCTAAAGTTGTGGAACTTAAATCCATATACTCGGCTTTCATGGTAGATAGGGCTACAATGTCTTGCTTCTTGGTGTGTCAAGAAATGACACCAACCCCGTAAAGAAATAGATAACCCCAAGTGGATCTCGAGTCATCCGAGTCTCCTTGATAGTCAGAGTCTGTGTATCCCAAAACTTTAAGCTCACTCACATTGCCATAGGTTAATCCATAATCAAATGTTCCTTTCAAATACCTCATGATTATTTTCACGGCTTTCCAATGTTCTAATCTAGGATAATTATGGAATCAACCAATCAAGCTTTAAGCAAAAGCTAGATCGGGTTTAATTCTCATGGTTAAATACATTAGTAATATACAGTATTCCGTTACAGGATCCTTTCCATCTAATTTCTCTCAATATCATTATTTGGTTTCATATTGACATTTAATTTTCCTCTCCTTTCCACAGGTGTATCTATAAGCTTAGATTCACTCATACCAAATCTCTCAAGAACTTTCTTGCAATATGTAGATTGAGATAATTTAATTGTGCAGGCTGGTCTATCTCTTATAATATGAATCTCTAACACATATGAAGCCTCTCCCATATCTTTCATGTCAAAATTACTTGATAGCATTACCTTTGTGTTCCTTATATGGTCTAGGGTGCTACTAGTTATTAGCATGTCATCCACATATACAGTCATGAAAGTAATGTCAGTCCCATTGGTCTTATGGTATACACAATAGTCATCTTCATTTCGTTTGAATGCATATCTAATCAGGGTTTGGTGGAACTTGAGGAACCATCTTCTTGAAGCTTGTTTGAGATCTTAAAGTGATTTGTTAAGTTTGTACACGAACGTTTCCTTTCCTTTCACAATAAATGCTAAGGTTGGTTCATGTATATATCCTCTTCTAGATCACCATTTAAGAAGGTAGTTTTCACATCCATTTGATGCAATTGTAGGTCAAGGTAGGCTGCTATGGATATGATTATCCTAATGGAAGGCATTTTGACAACAGGTGAGTAGGTGTCAAAATAATCTACCCCTTCCTTTTGAGTAAAACCTTTTGCTACAAGTTTTGCCTTGTATTTTTCAATACGCCCTTCGGAGTTAAGTTTCTTTTTGAATATCCACTTACATCCAATGGATCTAAGGTCAGGTGGTAATCAGACTAACTCCCATACATGATTCTTTATAGTTGAATTTATCTCATCTTGTATGGCTTCCTTCCATAACTTATTATCCTGACAAGACATAGCATGTAGATATGAATAACGTTCATCGTCGATTCTTCACTAATCCTCTCATAGTCCTCCCCAAGGTAAGTGAAAAGGTAGGTGGTCTCTTTATTCTCTCACTTCGCCTAAGTGGGATGGTTTCAATTTCTTTGTTAAGCTGAAGTTCATGGAAGTCTACTATCTTTTGCGTTGATTCTCTCTCAAAGAATTTATCTTCAAGGAAATGGGCATCAAGGCTTTCAATCACATTACGATTCAAGAGGTTATAAAACCTAAAACCCTTCACATGACTTGGGTATCCTATGAAAACACATTTTATGGTTTTAGGACAAGGTTGGACCTATTTTGGGATGGTATGAGAACATGGGCTGAACATCCCCAAACCTTGAGGTGCTTTATTGAGGGAGGTCGGCCCATGAAGAGTTGGTAAGGAGTTGATTGAATTGCTTTGGTGGGAGTCCGATTAAGGACATATGTGGCGGTTAGAATAGCCTCCCCCAAAACTCTAATTCAAGATTAGCGATACTCATCATACTTCGTACCATCTCAACTAGGGTCCTATTCCTTCTCTCGACAATCCCATTTTGTTCGGGTGAGTAAGGCATGGTGGTTTGGTGGACAATCCCATATTGGACACAAAGATCTTAGAAGGCTTGGGAGGTGTATTCCCCACCCTTATCTGATCTAAGGTTTTTGATGGTTCGACCTAGTTGGTTTTCAACTTCCCCTTTATATTGTTGGAATTTGGTTATGGCCTCACTTTTGTTTCTCATAAGATAGGTGTGACCAAAATGAGAATGGTCATTAATGAATGTTATGAAGTACCTCATGTGCCCGAAGGTAGACACACTCATAGGTCCACACACATCCGAGTGGATTAGTTCTAAAAGACTAGAGGCCCTTTCGACCTTTTGGTGGGACTTCTTTACCATCTTTCCTTTAAGGCAAGCTTCGCACCTATTATGAGAATCGATATTCATTTTATTAAGTAGTCCTTCTTTCATCATAATATGTATTCTCGATGGATTAATGTGACCTAACCTTAAATGTCATAAAGTAAAATTTTGTAAATCATCACCCATGTAAACGAACTCCTTTTTCATTTTGATTTCATAAAGCCCTTGAACTACGTGGGCTATAAAAACAAGGTCTTCATTAATAGAGCCATCATGCACATAGACCTTTTCCTCCTTGAACAAGAGCACAATCTTTACTCTTCTTGGAAATTGAGATGAGATTCTTCCTCATCCCGAGTGCATAGAGGGTGTCCTTAAGCATCAGTGTCTCACCATTAGTGAGCTCTAACACATAGTCCCCTTTTCCTAAGACCATTTCCATTTGATTTCCACCCATATAAAGATTATGGTTATCGGGTTTGACATCATAAAACCTTTTAAAGCCCTTCATAGAATTTATCATATGGATAGTAGTCTTTGAGTCAAGAACCCACACATCCGCCTCCTCATTGGCAATCAAAGTCTCATGGACCACACAAACTCTCTCTTTCCTTGGTCCTCCATCGGTATTAGCTTGAGGCTTACCGGTATTGGGCTTAGGAGCAAAACGAGGGTTTTGTGGAGGCGGAGGATACCTACAAAACGTTTGGGTATGCTCGTATTTCTTGCATCTAAAGCATTGCACCTTCGAATAATTTTGGCTCGAAGGCCAAATCGATCTCCCACTTACCATCATGGGTGTGGGTGGTGGTTTAAGCCTAAAAGATATGGGGCTAGCATCATTTGGTTAGTAGGCATGGGTTTTAAAAGGGTAAGGGCTAAATGGATAAGGGGAGTAGGATTTTCCCTTTTGCTTCCCCTTCCCTTTCTATTTGTCTTTTCCCTTTCTTTTATTGTTCTTAGCATTATCACTCCCACATTACATGTATTAACTATAGAAGAGTTAGGAAGAGAAGAAAAGATACGAGTAATGAGTAAGGGAGTAGAAGAAGATTAGGGTTGGAGAGATTTTACCATATGGACCATGGAAGATGGTCCATCCATTGCCATCCTTCTTTGCTCTTCCCCTTCCATGCAAAATGCAATCTCCTCAACTGTTGTAGGTGCATCTTTGGCCATCAAATTGGCCACAAAGGTCTCCCATGAGGGAGAGATCAAAAGCACAAACGTTGTCTTTTATGTCACCTCATCATATGAGTGACCAACTCTCTTACTCTCTCTTATACAACTCTTGAACTCTCTTAGATGATCACCCACTTTGGTGCGATCATCCATTTTGCAACACATGAGATTCCTCAATCTAATGATCCTTTGAACTTCATTCAATGTGTCGTATTTATTTTTCATGCTCTCCATAATATCTTTGACACATATGGAATTCTCATACTCCTTAACAAAGGAATCACTCCTGGTTGCAAAAATAATATTCATGGCACTTTGGTTTTTGTTATGCCATGTCTCATATGCATCCTTAACAACATGAGGAGTATTTATTGCGGCCAAATTAGGTGGTCTAGAAGTTAATAATGGCAATAGACCATCTTCATGAAACACATAACCAATTTTCCTTCTACATTCGAAGAAGTTGATTCCATTGAACCTCTCCTCCTTAAGCAATTTGGTGAGTATTGAACGGGCTGCCATGGGTTCCTATTTGGAACTCTATAATCCCTCTAAAGACTCTAAAAGAGGCTGTAAATGAGCTTAGCTCTGATACCAATTGAAAGTGGATATAAAGACTAAAACAAATTTCCAAGCCGAAAAACAAGGCAAAATGGACACTTTCAACAAGCCACTTACAAAAAACCAAGCTAAGTTACTATCCTTTTACATAAAAAGTACAACCATTTCGAACCTTGTACAACTACTGTAAATAAACTCAAATACCAACCCTTTATGGGGAAATTACATATAAAGCAAGACTAGCTTATGAATTACACTTTCATAACACAAATTACATAAACTATGGCCCAAAACATAAATACATCATGCAACTAATCTAAGAAAGATTCTAAAGAATAAAATAAACTAAATAGGGAATAAGAATGCCAAATTAAAATAGGGAAGCCATGTTTCGAAACCCTTGTGCCTGGGCCACGCAATCGGGCCCTATAAGGACTTAATTTTATCCATTCGGATTGTACAAAAATGGTTCATTCTCACAAGAGTGTCTAATCCAAATGGAAAGAAGTTACACACCATAAAGCCACTTCTTAAGATCTCAACACACTGGAATTACCATCCAACACAAAATGAAAAAGGTTTGAATCGAATCGGATAAAGAACAAGAGAGTTATGGCCAAACTACACACGGTGCTCCCTCTGACCACCAAAACAGTCTTGTATGGAAAAATTATGAACCCCCATAGGTAAAATCATGATGAAAAAGTTTTGAAAATGGAGTGACACTCTGAGACTAAATTATTTGATGGGTTTGAAGCAAAGTTATTAATGGATACTTTGCATGATCATGGATTCTCAAGCATATAGGCTATAACTCATGAAGGACCACACTATGAATAAGCATGATGAAAAAGATTATCAAATAGGGATTTTAAGATCAATGAAAATTTTATAAATTCAAAACATCAGCAACTCTATATATCAAGGATATGATCTTATGAGAAAAGAAAACTCAATGGAGTTTACCTTGATAAATTCACACTATGGACTTAAGCATAAGAAATGAGAACCACCATCAAGATCACCATTAATGGAACTCTAAAAGCTCTCCCTCTTCAATTCTCTCTCACGAAACCTTAGAAGAAGGAGATGAGCAACAATTTTTCAAAATGGTTCAAGAGTTGAGATAGTTAGGGTTTGAGATCTCATTACGTACTTTTATAACATGGGTATAACTTTGGATTCCTTGATGCACTAATCAAAAGGCACATGAGAGGCTAATGTACCTAGCCACCCATCCCCATCCAACCACTAGGATGAAGGGATGAGATTTCACACCATTATCACTCACCCTAACCCTATGTTTTTTTGTCCTTGGCCGATGTTTTTGTTCCAATTATATCCAATTTAGCCTTCCAAAAATACCCTTAGTTATTTTTAATAATGTATTAGAGTAGATAACCACAAAGGCTAAAGTGCAAAGAAGTAATTGGCAAAGGTCACAAATGTATAGATATTCTGCATTATCAAAGCCAAGCACTTTGTAGATCTAAAATTTCAAACCAATCAATTTAAAGATAATGTCCCCTTCACGTGTGTGTAAAGACACTTTTCAACTCAAATTTGAAAATACATTTTATCTTTAATATATCAAATAAATTAATTAATTAAACTTCACGCATGCCATGCATGACCCATGTGTGACTTAATTAAGACATGTGATAGAAAGGGGACCTTAATTTATAACATTATATAACAAAATATAACAATATATAAAAAGACACCATAACGCAACCTCTTATAAAACAAGCAACCAAATGCCAGTCTAGTCCCTTGCCTAGGGATCAGTGCTCAAGTGGGCGGTGATCCTAGAGTGAAGTGTGGGGTGCCACTACCAGGTCAGAACTAAAGCGAAATTTAAGCCAAACAATATGAAACCCTCATTTTTTTATCAAATAAAATTCCAAAAAATTATCTAAAATTCACAATAAATATTTAAAGTATTTTGAACAATTATTAGGTTTTCTTCATCATTATAAAATCGGAAAAAAGGTATAGTGAGATCTCAGGCTAATAACTATAGGTATCGGAGTAATCCGTTGGGCTAGTCCCGAATGATGTTCTGTTGAGTCTCAGATCGACCCAATAAACCTATGTTCCATAGTTTAAAGCAGGGATACATAATTGGTCATATCAAAACTGTTGAGCCAGAACTTCCGATGATTCGACTCTCAGTGGATTACAGGTGTAACTCTGTAGGACATGATCCAACTCAATTACTAGGGTCCTCTCAAAGCACATATGTACTAGCTCTTCCAAACTCGGATAATGCATTTGGAAAAGTGGATTCCCATATGAAAATAAAATGCACATACCATGCAATGGTCTCGTGTCAGGATATGGTTGTATGTCCCATAAGTCTTTACCATTCCATACAGGGCAAATATTCAATAAGTACTCGGGTTCTATTTTTCTCATTTGGATTCTCCAAGCCCTGGTCGATTGCAGCTAAACATGAAGCCAACCTATAAAATCCTGACTAGGAGGTGACCGTCACACCTCCTTAAGAAATTGCTTTCTCAACACGCGAACTCTCGATACCTAACGCTTACTCATGGTAAAAGAATCCGGGCTCCATTTCGCAAGACGCCAAGATTTCAATCTCTTAAACACTCCCACTGAATGAGAGACTACTGGAATTTAGGCCTTGATAGGCCATATTTCCAACAGTTTCCGGGGTCTTTTGAAAATGGTTCTCAGGTTAGTGAGGTGATCGGATCTGGCCTTTAACTTGAACAAGATGTCATTGATGTAGTCTTCTATGATGGCATGCATTAAGTCCTTGAAGATGCTAGTCATTGTCTGTTGATAATTTTCCACTGCATTTTTTAGGCCAAAGGGAATGACACAATAGCAGTAGGTTCCCCATTGTGTTAACAACGATGCTTTGGTCTGATCCTCTTCTGCCATGAGGATCTGGTTGTAACCTGAGAAACACCTCATGAAAGACAACATCTCGTGCCCCGTAGTGTTGTCGACCAAGGCATCTATGTTTGGTAATGGGAAATTGTCTTTGGGACATGCCTTGTTGAGGTCTCTATAGTGGACACACACTCGAATCCTCCTGTCTTTTTTGGGTACAACCACGATGTTGGCCAACCATTCTGAATAATCGACAGGAGTAATAAATTTTATCTTGAGCAGTTTATAGATTTCTTCTTTGATTTTGAGCTCAATGTGGGTCCTTTGACATGGAGTTTCTGCCTTACTGGCTTTGCCCTTTCGTTGAATATTAGGTAATGTTGCACCAACGTGGAATCTAACCCTGACATATCATCTTATGACCAGGCGAAGACATGACGATATTCCTTGAGAAAGGAAATCGTGTTTTTTCGCTCCTCAAGTCCTTCTCAATTCCTAGGTTGATGTTGATTATCTCTTCATTAGTAGTCGTTGGGTCACCATCAAATATCTTCTTGAACTACTCAACATGAAAAGTGAATTCCTCAAGTCGAGGGATTTCTTCGGACTCTTGGTTCCCTTGATCTTCATCCAGGTTATCTGATTCGTTATTTCGGGGTTTCACACCGTTAATGGGTTATCTTAAATGTTTACCATTTTTTAAAATTCGTTTTCCTTATTATCATTTTTATCATGTTCTGAATTTTTATTGATTTTTAAAATGTCACAAGAGGTGTCCCTCATGGGACTCGCAAGGGATATGTTGGGGACCAAACGCCCAGGGTGGTTACGTCGCTACCCTGCGCTTATCTATTTTTTGGCACTGCGACTTGAAGGTGCCTCTGGTATGCTTCCAACAATTATCAAGATAGGGGAGTGATTGACCAATTTCATCCTTAGGTTCAAACAGGCGAATAAACATGATTGAGTATGTCAGAGCCAATTATGTATACTTTCAAGTCCAGGTCAGCAAAAAGGTCTTCACTTCCTAGTTCTGGTGTGTGTTGAGATGTGGAAGGAGAATCCTCCACCGTTGGGGAATTAAGGATCACCTTTGACAGTTTTGAAGGACAGGCATCAAGAGGGTTAAGGCTTTGAATGCCTCTAGGTACAAAGCCCAGATGGTATGAAGGCTTCATTTGTCTTTGAAATAAGTGAGATAACACCCGAGTCCTCTACGATATCCTTTTGGCTTGGGGTGATTCAGAGATTGCCTCCGTTATGCCTTGCCCTTGACTTCCCAAGCCTTGGCCTGGTTGGAAGCCTTGGGAGAATAGCATGTGCCAAGCCTCAAGGGACACGGAACCGTATCGATGTTGACATTGGATGATGTCTTCCATCAATGCAGAAGTTTGCAGAATTTGAGGAACATGGTCGCCGGCCTCTAGGTGTAAGGTGGTGCAATTAGCTTGCTCGAAGGAAGCAAATGAGATTTCTCCGAGCTCAACTCCCACGGCTAGCTTTCCGTTATCTATACTAGAGCTTGGAATAGAAGAAAGTTCAGCACATACCTTAGCGACGTTGTTCTTTGTTCGAAGTTTGAGGTACTGATGGAGTTTAGGGGCCACCACGAGATTCATGCCAGCAACGGCCTTCCTAGCAACATATTGAATGAGGGTTTTATGTCTAATAAAAATTTATCACTTGGACAACAGGGCCAATCTTGAGAGTGAGAGGCAATATGCCTTTAGTTTATCTTTTGGTCTTATCATATGTAGTGATATTGAGCTGAAACAGCTCGAAGTGATCTGAGCTCTTGCCTATCTGCTTCACCGTTTACATAGGGCATATGTTTAATGATGCCCCATTGTCAACGAGTACCCTCCATATCTCATACCCTTGTATGAAAACAGTGATGTGTAATGGTTGGACGTGGAAGCGGTTGAAGCTGGTCGGGATGTCATTGTCCGTGAACACGATCGACGTTGGTGCCATCAGCTGGTTGATCATTCTGCATAAGTCATCCAGTTGTGTGTTGCTCGGGATATGCATCTTGGAAAGGAATTTATCAATCTGGGCCCTATGTGCCAATGAGTTATTAAGCAGCTCCAAGATGGAGATCTGAGCCTAGATCTTCCTGAGGTGAGCCGGAAGATCATAGGTGGTTGCGGATCTTTGGGATTTCTTGTGGGGTTCATGATTCATGGTATTCATCGGCTGCTTAGGCTCAGAGGTTCCTCCTATTCTCTCCTTGAGGGTATCGGCCATCAATCAGATGGGCTTGAAAACTCGACCTCTTCGGGTCAAGGATCTACTTCACCTGCCTGAAGTTCAATTGGATCCGCTCTTACAAGAGTAATGGGAAACTTTGGGGAGTTGGCCCTTGATTGGAGAATGAGCCCTTTTCATTGATTTGGACCACATCAATTTCTAACATATCATCCTCATCATATTGGTCCCATTAGGTGGGTTGTCGAGGTTTTTGAGGTAAAGGGAACTCAATAGGTCCTTTTGGGGTTCTTAAAGGTGGCGACCACAAGGGAATATGAATTGAGCCGGGTCGTCTTCTTCATCTCCATTCTCGATCATGTGAATGACAATGTTCCCTTTTGGGTGGTCTTGTGCTTCCGTCTTTTCGGCCATTGTGACCGTATTTTCAGGAAAAGGATTTGTGAAGATACTCATCCTTTGATTAAGCTCTTTAACAGGCTGATTTTTCGGTGGGACAGTGATGTCCCCCCTATCAATTAACCCTTGAATAACATGTTTCAAATGATAGCAATTTTGGGTGTCGTGTGCATGATTTCGGGGCCATTTGCATCATTTTCTCTTGTCCGTGAATTGGAATGGTGGCTCAGATGGTGCTGGGAGGTAAACCATATCTTTGGTCAGGAGTAATTCAAGCACTTTTTCTAATGGGTCTTTGAGATGAGTGAAATTATCCTCTCGCCTTTGGTTGTTATTTTGAGTGATGGCTCTAGACCAACCCCTCTTGATTTGGTTTTGATAATTACACTGAGCAGCCGAACCTCGAGCTGGCCCATTAATGACAATTTTATTAACCTGACAGGAAGTACTTCCCTTGTTGTCGTTATTGTTGTTCGTATTTATTTTGTTTTGAGGATGGATTTGTTCTCGAGTCTAGTGCTGAGAGGTGTTCCTATGACCCTTTCTTGGCGTGCCACCAGCTCAATCATAGAGTCGAAAGAGTAGAGGGTTCGACCTTGGCTGAAGAAGGTCTTGTAATCGGGAGCAACACCTTCAAAGACTATGGAGATCTTGGTCGGGTCTATGAGTGGACATTCAATGACTCGCATCGCCGCCTCGCGCAATCGAATGGTGAAGTCTTCAAAGGATTCTCCTGGATTTTGTTTTGTTGCACTGAGTTCTCCCAGGGAGAGAGGCCTTGGTGTCGATCCACGGTAGTGAGAGACGAATAGGTTGAACATTTCTTCTGGAGTGATGTGCGGTTGAGTACACATCACTCTACGATGCCAGTTCGGAGAATATGGCCTTCAGTTGATTTGGCCTTTCTCGCAAAGTTCGAATAGAGAAGAGGTATGCGTTAACATGGTTATCTGGATCGGGCTTCCTGTTGAACTTGTTTTAGAACTTTGAGATGGTGAATCCGAAGGGAAGGTCGTCAATGCCTCCGAGGGTCTCATGAACATTTGAGGGTAAAACTTCATGAATGCTCATTCTTACAAGCATGTCTTGCATTCCTTTCATGGTACCTTCGTATTGGGCATTCGGCATCACAGTATGCCCGCCCGTCGGTGAGTTCCCAAGTGTAGACAGATGAGTTAAGGCTTAGGGTATGTATTGGCCTGTATAGACAGGAGGTTGATGAGTCGCAGTCACCAAAGCGGTTTGGTATACCTGTGCTTGAGGGATGTATTATCTCATAGGTGTTGACATCGCTTTCGAAAATTACATGATCTGTTGGACCAGATGGACTACTGGGACCGTTTGAAGAATCGGTCGACTCAATTGTCCCATAGCACTAAGTTGCTTTGGGACCAACACATGTGCTGGGGCATGAACAGTATTGCTCCGATCAACTAAACTTTGAAGGGTAGCTTGGAAACCCACATCACCTAGGGGTTGATTCCAATTGATACCTCTATTTCACATGACATTCAAGTTATCATGAGCTGTGCTATGGTGGCTTGGGGCCGGGTCAGATCCCCTAGACCTAGGTGGGTCTTGGTTTCAAGACCGTCATGGCTCGGAGTTATCTTGGTTCGAGTTATGGGAATGAGAATTTAACACTGCATGGACTTATTCCCTCACTTGACTTCTACTTTGGGTGTCAAAGAGCCCTTGCAGGATGACCTCGGGTCGAACCCCTTGACTATTCCAAGTTTTTTGGGTTGCGCTAGCTTTATGGCCACACAGATCTCAAGACAAGGAGCTGATCCTTAAGACTCTGCCTCTAATTGAAGACTTGGGCAACGAAAAATGGACAGATCAGGGTTCTGTCCATAATCCCATGGGATTTCGGCATACTGGTCTCTAGGTTTTGGAAGATTAGGTTTGGAGTCTGCTGTAGAATAATCATCATGGTCACCTTAGGTAACATATATGATGACTCTCTTTGACCCGATTCTTGAATCTAGACTTAGGGCGAGATCCAGACTCGACAACTTAGGATATAACCTAGTTTAGTTCTAGGGGTGAAACCCTAAACTAAGGCTTATGCTAAGACTAGACCAAATGAATATCGCTATACTCGATGGGTTTTGGTTTAGACCCTAAACTAAGATAAGCCTAATCTAGCTCTAGAGGCAACTCTGTACTAAGACCTAGGTTAAGACCTAGATTGAGATCTAAACTAAATGGGTACGAGTCTTGACTGGGTTCGAGTGGGGGTCTAGGTTGGAACCTGGGTGTGAATCTGGCTCGGACCTGGACTGAGCTGGGTACATGCCTAGGCTTGGACCAAGAGGGTTTTGAAAATCAGACCGAGTGTGGACCCGGGCTGGATCAAGGTTGGGTTAGGCACGAGCCCTTGGCTCAAACCAAAAGGGGGCCCAGGTTCAGACCAATGTGTGAACTTGGTTCGGACCTGGGCTAGGCTGGGTACAAGACTGGACATAGACCTAGGAGGTTTTGAAAATCAGACTGGGTGCGGACCGCGATTGGATCAAGTTGTTTTAGGCACGAGCCTTGGCTCGAACCAAAAGGCGGCCTAGGTTTGGAACAAGGTGTGAACCTAGTTCAGACCTGGGCTAGGCTGGGTACAAGACTGAACTTAGACTCAAAAGGTTTCAAATATAGACCGAGTGTGGACCAGGATTAAGGTTTAGGTGAGCTTTGATGTGAGCTTTGGCTCGCACCAAGAGGGAGCCTAGGTTCAGACCTGGAGGTAAACCTGGCTCGGACCTGGGCTGGGCTAGGTATGAGCTTAGACTCGAACGCATCAAGGTTTAGCTTGGACCTGAAGGGTCTAGACTGAGATCTAAGGCTAATTAACTATAATAAGTAGACAAAACACTCAAAAACTTTTGCCTTAAATAGTGTGTATGCTTAGTCTGAGTGGGTTCCTAGCTACAAAAATGCTAGGGTGAGTAGGTCCGCACATAGGTCCTGGCCTCCTGTTATAGGTTAAAACTAGGTCCTACTATGTGTGGAGTTGCTTTGAGGCTAAGGATTACGGCAGGGCACTCACAGTTAAAGTTAGGGAATCTCAACCCCCTAGGCTCTCAATGCTTGGTTCCCCTCACGACCGTTAGTGCCGGATTTTGGGGGTTTTTGAAAAATTTTGTTGGTTTCCCGGGCTACCATGGTCAGTTGTGTGCAAGAGTATGCAAATAAGCACACAAGTGAAAAGAAAAATAGCAAGCAGGCAAACACACAATACAACAAAAAAAAATTTGAGCACTTGGCACAAATCGTGCCAAGTGAGGTGTGCTTCGAGTCGGGTTTTGACCAATCAAAAGCACAGTTTAGATGTGGGGGTAAGCATCCCCTAAGGAGGTATACAGTAAATAAAGGTAGAACCAAGCACAACCCGTGCCTAGTTGAACGTGGCCCGAGTCGAGGGTGACTCGAATGGGACACAGTTCAAAGAGGGTGTAAGAAACCCTCAAATTGATTTTTTTACTTTATTTATTTATTTATTTTTCTTGAAACAGGGTTAAGCTAAACATGATAAAGTAGGGAAGTCATGGATTCTAACAAAATTAATTAAAATAAAACAAAAAGCACAAATAGGAAATACTCGTCTTAAGCAAAATATTTTTTTGTATTTTTTAAAAAACTTATTTTCACCAAAATTTCGTGAGGAGCAAGATAAAAGGTCCTAGAATAGGGTTGTGGGGTCCTGGGAGTTTTTCGGGACTTCTGATTGTGGCGACACAGGGAACGTCGCTTGGACTTGGGCGACACCAGGAGCGTCATCCAAGACAGACAAGATTTTGCAGCCGCAAAAACCCTGGGTCCTAGTCGTAGCTGGATTTGGGACCATTTTGGACTAAAAACCAGTGAAAAACAAAAAACAAAACACATATTTCGAAGCCAGGATCAAGCTCGAACTGCCTCATGATGGGCACCAAACTGTTTACAATGCAAATCGAAGAGATCTCCAGAGGAAGATCCCTTACATCTGAAAACTACAAACTAATTTTAAAAAAGTGATAGAGATAGTGGGGACAATCGAATTCTGATCTGAGGCCAGATCTACTCAAAAATGAGTAGATCTGCTCTCATATCAATGGCAGGGCTAACATCAATCCAAAATGCGAAATACGAAATAAATGTAACAAAACTAATCTAATTCTAATTGAAATGAATAAAATTGAAAAGAAAAGGAAAATGAGTAAAAAAAGTACCAAACTGGGCCAGATGGCCTGGGACTCCCACGGCTTCGAGGCCATGCCCGTATCAGGACCGGCTAGATTTATGTCGTGTGTCATCTTCATCTCTTTCCAAGTTCTGACCAAGCCCTGGCTTAGGACCTGCTGGATTTATGTCGTGTGTCATCTTTATCTCTTTCCAAGTTCTGACCAAGCCCTAGCTTAAGACAGGCTGGATTTATGCCGTGTGTCCTCTTTATCGTTCTCCAAGTTCTAGCCAAGCCTTGACTTGGTTGAATGGCTTTCTTGATCTAAGGGTGGCTTAAAACTAGGGTTTTCCTAGGTTAGGTTTTTCTCAGACTCATGATCTCTAAGCTTTTTCTCTATTAGCTCTCTCTATCTCTCTCCCTTTTTTTCTCCCTCTCTCTCTCTCAAGTCCCACTTCTCCCTCCCTCTCTCTCACGTCCCACCTCCTTAAGAGGTCTCCCTAGCCTCCCACGTCCCACCTCCTTCTAAAAAAGGCCCGTTAGTTTTATTTTTCTTAAAGACCTGATAAGGATGTAGAATGGATAGCTATTAAAGACTATGAGATTTGCTAGGTGTAGAGTGGATAACCATTAAAACTATGAGTGTGGAATGGATAACTACTAAAAACTATGTGATATGCTAGGTGTAGAATGGATAACTACTAAAATTATGGGTGTGGAATGGATAACTACTAAAAACTATGGGTTTGCTAGGTGTGGACCATAAGATGGGACCATGGATTATGGTGGTCTTTTGGTTTAAGGATTTACTGAATAATGTAGACCCATGGGTTCACGAAAACTATAGAAATTACACATTTTAAAATGGGGTGTCTACAATTTTTTATTGGCTCCAGCATTTTCTTAAATGTTTCATGATGCTCGAAAACCTTAATAAGGTCATCTTGCATAAAAGTTAACATAGATGTTTTTGCTATGAGATCGTCTTCTAAAACATTTTCTAACATTTTCCTTCCTTCTTCAGTTAGTTTATCACCAACTACTGGTGGATCTTTCCTTAGTATACATATTATTCTATCTTGGATGAGGAGATATTTCATCTTTCTCTTCCACATGCTAAAATTGGTTCCATTCAGTTTTTCAATTCTTGAATGTTCAATCGTAACAATTCTACTCGCCATAGGACTAGTTATGTTAATTATGTGGGGCCTAAAATTAATTTCTAAGTTCAAAGAAACTAAATAGAAACCACCAAAATAATAAATATGTGGTCAAGACTTGTTCTAATAAGAGAGCCACAAGCTAAAATCAATTAAGAATAAAATCTAATCATCCTTACCAAAAATAAATAAATAAATGATGAGTTACTATTTCCACCAAATTTCTCTAGGATTCTCTATGTATCAAGTCACTACCTCTTTTTGCAATTGACTATTTCTCCGTGTCTAAAGACAATGGATATCATATGAGTAGACAAAATATTTTGCTAAAATATAAATCCCATGGATATCACATTTTATGCAAAGATAATCAATGCTCATACTATGCCATATACCTTGTGCAAGAATTCACGAGTATCCTAATCATAGTTATCGAGAGAGCGCCACCCTAGGGTGGGGCTATCCCTCCAAAATTTCACTCTGGCATTCCGGAGCCAGGATCTCGCTCAGAACCCGTTCCCACCTTCTTGGGATCTCCCTCCAATTTTTAGGATTCTCGATCCTATTCACAACAGAGCTCGCTCCCTCTACTTTAGGGATCTCGCTCCCACTCACAATGGAACTCTCTTCCTCTACTTAATGGATCTCGATCTCATTCACAATAGAGCTCGCTCCCGCTAATTCACGGATCTCGATCCCATTCACACAGGAGATCGCTCCCTCTACTTCACGGATCACGCTCCCATTGTCTCACGAAAAGTGTTCTGTAACATTGCAGATGTGGTTCCCCAACAAATTAGATCCCCGTTCTCAGAGTTTTAAGATCGTGTTCCCGATGTTCTCAAAACTAGATCCTAGCAAGGTTGTGACCCCGATCCTATAATATACAGAGCTCGCTCATGAGGAAAGTGGATTCTGATCCCGAAAGTATAAGGTTCTCGATTTACGAAATCGTGCATTGCGACCCCTAGGAAGTCGGACGTTAAATCCATGTTTATTTATTTGTTCATTGTAGTCAATGCTTCATACCTGCAATGGGCATTTAATTGTGCTTATAGTTGTAGACACCCATTTTAAAAATGGCAAAATCCATGGTTTTCCTTAACCCATAGGACAATACTATTGCAGTAGAACCCTAAACCATAAACCACCACAATCCATGGTCCCATCTTATGATCCACATCTAGCAAATCTTCTAGTTTTAGTAGTTATCCATTCAACACCTAGCAAATCCCCAGCTTTTAGTAGTCATCCATTCTACACCAAGCAAATCCCCAACTTTTAGTAGTTATCTATTCTACATCCCTATTAGGTCTCTAAGAAAAATAAAATTGGCGTCCCTTTTTTGAGAAGGAGGTGAGACATGGGAGACTAGGGACACCTCTTTAAAAAGGTGGGATATGTAGGTTAGAAGAAAAAGAGCTGGGACGTGGGAGGCTAAAAGTTAGAGAGAGAGCCCAGAGAATGAAAAATCTAAACCTAAGAATCCTTAGTTGTAAGCTATCTTTAAATCAGAAAAACCATTCAACTAGGCTAATGGCCTGGTCAACACTTGGAGAAAGGCACCGGTTCTAATACGGGTGAGCCATCGAAGGCTCGAGAGTCCCAGGCCATCTGGCCCGGTTTGGTATCGTTTCTTACTCTTTTATTATTTTTTATGTTTTTATTACATTTTAATTAGAAATAGCTAGTTCATTGTTTTTTATTCAGTGTTTCATATTTCGGATCTATGCTGGCTCTGCCACTTATCTGAGAGCCGATCTGCTCATTTCCGAGTAGATTTGGCCTCAGATCAGAATTCCATTTTCCCAACATTCTTTATCATTTTTTTTAAAAATCAGTTTGTGGTGTTCAGATCAAAAGGATCTTCTTTGGAAGGTCTCTTTTGCTTTGCATTGTAAACAGTTTGGCGCCCACCATGGAGCATTTCGAGCTAGATTCATTCACGAAAAATAAAAATAAAAAATAAAAAATAAAAAAAAAAACAGCCCCCAATCTCCTTGCAAGGCCTTTTTTTTAAAAAAAAAAAATCCAAAAATAAAAAAATAAAAAAATAACAAAAAGAGAAAAAAAATCTCTTTCCATTGGAATATCTCGTTTTATTTCTGTCTCATGACATTTTCTTTATTTTATTTTATTTTATTTTTTTTGTTCATTGGCTTGTCAGTAAAATAAAAAAATAAAAATAAAAAATTTGGGATCTTTAGAAGGCGTTTCTTTTCTGTTTGGGGAACGGGTTCATAGTATGGACTACTATCACCATTCCCACTTCAATTGAATCTCTTCTCTAGATTTATTTTTTTGTTTATTTATTTATTTTATTTATTAGTGTGGATTTGTTTGTTGTGACATCCTCATCTTCTCTTTCCAAGAGAAATCCATGCTCTTTGTTGCTTATGCTTTGGATGGATATAGCCTGTGCATTTTTTTTACATATATTACTTTTTGGTGCTAATGATATGGCTAGATTAGCTTTGTTGTTGCTTTCCATTGCTTACAATTTGGTTAGATTAGCTTTGTTCTCTCTTGCTGAGAATTAGTTTGTTAAAAAAAGAAGAAAAGGCTATCTTTCAGCTCTTTGGAGTTGATTTTTGTAAATGGTTACCAATTTTAATCTTCTTTGACATTCACGGGATTTTGTTACCAATTGTAATCTTGTTTGATATTCATGGGACAATTTTTCATATCAATAGTGTGTAACTTCATAATAAGTAGAAGGAGGTGTGTGAGTTGTTAAGATATCAACTAATCCCTTGAGCATAAATTTATGGAAGATTTAGAAAGAGATGGATGGATAAAGAAGGGAGATTGAGAGAAAATAAAGAGAAGAAATACGGAAAGAACATTGATAGAAAATAGGGAGAAAAGATCTTGGGAGGGAGATCGAGAGAAAGCAGGGGAAAAAAAAAAAAAGGGAAAGAAGATTGAGAGAAAACATGGAAAAAAAAAAATAGGGAAAGAAGATTGAGAGAAAACAGGGAGAAGAAATAGGAAAAGGAGATTGAGAGAAAGTAGGGAAAAAAGATCTTTGGAAGGGAGATTGAGAGAAAATAATGAAAAAAAAAAAAATCGTGAGAGAGAGAGAGAGAGTAGTTTAGGGCGTGAGTGAGAGTTTTAAATTTTTTTTTTTTTTTTAAGTTACCACTTTAACTTT